>JANZLD010000009.1:22105886-22137062 GCA_026413575.1 Erythroxylum carthagenense | reverse complement strand
ATATTTATATAAACACATAATTAAATCAATTAAGGCAAAATAAAAATAATTTAACGAATAAATCCATAATTAAATAAATAATTAATTCAAATAAAATAAACAACTTCACTAATTTAATCTTATCAATTGTGACTTGTACCAACTTAGGTCCTACTAGTCTCCTTTCACCTTCCTCATCCCAACAAATAGGAGTTTTGCACCTCCTGCCATACAAAGTTTCATAAGATGCCATTTGAATTCTTAAGTGATAGAAATTATTGTAAGCAAACTCGATTAAGGGTAAATGATCATCCCATGAACCTTTGAAGTCCATAATACAAGTTCTTAACATTGCCTCCAATGTCCGTATTGTCCTTTCTGATTGACCATCATTTTGTGGATGGAAAGTTGTACTAAAGTGCAACTTGATTCCCAAAGCCTCCGATAAGCTTTCTCAAAATTTGGAGGTGAACCTGGGATCCCTATCCGAAACTATAGAGCTTGGAATCCCATGAAGTCAGATTATTTCGTCCACATATTTCCTGGCCAAGATTCAAAGAATCTGTCTGCTTAATTGGCAAAAAAATGTGCGGACTTGGTTAGTCTATCCACAAACACCCATATTGCATCATGCTTCCTGATAGTTCTTGGCAATCTTATCAAGAAAGCCATTGTAATCTTCTCTCATTTCCATTCTGGAATCGGCAGAGGTTGAAGCTTGCCTAAAGGTGCCTGGTGTTCAGCTTTAACTTACTGGCACATTAAGCATCTTTTAACATATTCTGCAACTTCTTTCTTCATTCGTTTCTAACAGAAATGCTCTTTCAAATCTCTGTACATTCTCGTACTTTTTGGGTACATAGCATAAGGTGCATTGTGTGTCTTGTCTAGAATCTCTTTTTTCAACTCCAACATCTCAGGAATACACAATCTGTTACCTACCACCATCAATCCATCTTCTCTGATCTCTATTTTAGAAGGTTTACTACTTTTAATCTCTTCTCGGAGCCTGTTCAATTACTCATCTTGTTCTTGTAATTCCTTAATCTTCTTATTCAATACTTGCCTCACTCTAAAGTGAACCAATACACAATCATACTCGATTTGCCTCAATGTCACCTTAAGTTTGGCTAATTCCTTCAACAAAGGAAGGTATACTGTCTCCACATGTGCCATAGTGGACTCCCTACTCAAAGCATCTGCTATTACATTAGCTTTTCCCGGGTGGTAGTCTATCATTAATTCATAATCTTTTAATAGCTCTAACCACCTTCTTTGTATCAAATTCAACTCCTTTTGGCTCATCAGATGCTTAAGACTCTTGTGGTCTGTAAACACCTTGGTCGTGACTCCATATAGGTAGTGTCTTTATACCTTCACCACAAAAATTATGGCAGCTAACTCCAAATCATGCGTAGGATAATTCATCTCATAGGATTTTAATTGCCTAGAAGCGTAAGCAATCACTTTATCACCTTGCATCAATACATAGCCCAATCCTTTCCTTGAGGCATCACTATACACTGTATACCCGTCACTACCTGAAAGCAAAGTCAAAACAGGTGCAGTTGTAAGTCTGTTCTTTAATTTCTCAAAACTGCTCTGGCACTCCTCTGTCTATACAAATTTATGATTCTTTCTTGTCAATTTGGAAAGTAGAGCTGCTATTATAAAAAAGCTCTCCACAAACTTTCTATAATACCTAGTCAATCCCAAGAAACTTCTTACTTCAACTACATTCTTAGGTGCTTCTCATTTCACAACCGCTTCTATCTTCCTCGGATCCATATGTACTGTTTACTCTGAAGTCACATGTCTAAGAAATGTAACTTTCTTTAGCCAAAATTCACATTTGTCAAATTTGGCATACAACTCATTCTTCCTCAATGTCTCCAAAGAAATTTTTAAATGTTCCTCATGTTCCTTATCACTCTTAGAATAGACCAAAATATCATCAATAAAGAAAATGACAAATTGGTCTATGAAAGGCTTAAAGACTCTATTCATCAAATCCATGAAAACTGCAGGTGCATTTGTCAACCCAAAAGGCATGACCAAGAACTCAAAGTGGTCATACCATGTTCTAAAAGCAGTCTTTGACACATCGAACTCCTTTATTCCCAACTGATGGTAACTTGATCTCAAATCTATCTTCAAAAAGACCCCTATCCCTTGCAACTAATCGAACAAGTCATCTATGCGTGGAAGCGGGTATTTGTTCTTAATGGTGACATGGTTAAGTTTCTTATAATCCACACATATTAGCAATGATCCATCTTTCTTCTTCACAAAGAGGACCAAAGCTCCCTAAGGTGAAGAGCTCGGCCTGATATAACCTTTTTCTAACAAATCTTGCAATTGCTCCTTAAGCTTTTTCAATTCTGCCGGAGCCATTCTATAAGGCGGAATTGAAATTGGCATTGTGTTTGGAAGAAGCTCAATGGGAAATTCAATTTTCCTAGGTGGCGGTAGTCCTGATAATTCCTCGAGAAAGACATCCGAGAATTCCATGACCATTGATATATCTTCTAACTTCCCTCTATCTACCCTCTCGTCTACCACATAGGCCAAAAATACTTCACACTCTTTCTTCATCATTTTCTCTGCTATCAAAATTGAAACAATTCTCGATGAGCTAAATTTTCTGTCTCCCATAAACATCACATTTCTTCCATTATCTAACTCAAACTCCACCGTCTTCTGTTTGCAATCTAAGTTGACATTATATTTTTCTAACGCGTCCATGCCCAAAATCACATCTAGTCCTCCCATCTATAATGTCATTAAATCTACCACTATGTGTCCCCCACCAATATGTATCTCACAATCTCTATAAACTTGACTAATCATAATATACTGGCTGATTGGAGTACTTACCATCAAAGGAGTATCCAATGGGCTTAAATCTCTGCCATACACAGTTCTACCTGATGAAACAAAGGAGTGGGTAAAACCTAGATCAATTAAAATAATCACATCATCATCAAATAATTTAATCATACCAGTCACAACTTCTGGAGCAGTCTCTGTGTCCTCCCATGTCATTGTAAACACTCTAGCTAGTGCATGGCCCCTTGATCTTCTCGGAGGATTCACCCTCCTAGCTGTATCATCACTGCCCACTTCAGTTACAGTCTTGTGCTCCACTGTATCAATTCTTTTCGAAGCTTGCATTTGTGTTCCCTCTCTTTTTGCATACCGCGGACACTCTCTAGCTATGTGCCCCTTCTCTCCATATTTGAAACAAGCTCCAGTCAGCCTGTAGCATTCCCCTTCATGGAACTTGCCACAATGATCGCATTTAGGTATAAAAGACTTATCCCCTTCTCCTCTTCTACTGCCTCCCGTCGTTGAGGCTTGATGAGAAACAGTAGAAGTCCTCATAAGTCTAGGCCCACTTTCACCACTATTTCTCTCCTCAGACTGTACAGGGAAAGTCCTAGCACTCCTTTCAAGCATGAAAGTACCACCTCTCCTCTTGAACTGTTCTCTCCCCTTTCTCTTTTTGCTCATGGCGCTCTTTATGTTCTCAACCTTCAGAGTCGCTTCAACCAATTGTTGAAAATCATAAAAATTTTGCACCACCACTTTCTTTTTGAAGGCTAGATGCAGTCCCGATTAGAACCTATAGCACTTAGTTGCCTCACTCATCATCATCTCTACTGCATACCAGGATAGTTATGTAAACCAGTGCTTATACTCACTCACCGACATTTCCTTCTGGGTAAGACTCAGAAATTCTCTCTGCTTCTGCTGAATATACACCTCATACAGGTACTTCTTCTTATAAGCAGCTAAGAAGTCCTTCCATACCAGCACTGGTGGTCTCATTTGGCTCCTTGACACACTCTCCCACCAATGTAGTGCATCTCCCTGTAGCAAGCTTGCAACATACATAACTTTCTCATCATCCTGACAATCCATATAATCCAATATACTCTCGGTCTTTCTCAACCAAGTCTCAGCTTCTTCTAGATCTGTTGTCCCATAGAAATCCACTGCCTCATATTTCTTGAGCTTATCAAGCTGTTTTCCCTTCTTGACTGGGGTCGGAGCAGAAGATTGCAGCATCTGGCCCATGGCCTAAGCAAAGGCCTGAGCAAATACCTGAAACATCCTCGGATCTAATGGAGCAGGCAGCAGGTACTTGCTCCTGCAGAAGAGGACACTCCCGCGTTTGTGACCATACGGGCTCACTACCTTGCCCTACAGAAGCCTCAGCATTTTCTGAGGCTATTGATTCATCAGTACTCTCCTCTTTTGGTGAAGAGTCAGGTGCAATCGATCCTTGCAATGCTCCTCATGTCCTTCTACGAGGTGGCATCTTACTCCTTCAATGTAAACACTAACTATTAGCTTACATTTCATTTTAAAATCCTAATCCTTACATGTATGCATGACATGTATGTCACTTAATACAATTCAATCCATTTACAATGCAATAAGTAATCACATAGCATAACAATTCATCCTACTATGCATTTTAAACCTAGGAAAAACCTAAACTCTGATACCATGCAATGCTAGATCCTGCTTCCGGAGCCAAGCATTCGGAGCCATTGAACTGAAACAGTACTTGTCCTTAACCATAATGAACCTAGTTTGGCACAATTAGTATAACTTTCTCTATGGATATTGGATTAAGGTGTTCTTTAGATGGTTCAAAAGAAGACTTCAAGATCTACAACCTTTGTGAAGCCCTTGAAGATAGATTCTCTCATCTACAAGGTCAAAAATGGGACCAAACAATAGGATCTGATGAAACCAGACGAAGGGTCAGATGAATTGGAAAAATTATCATAACTTTCCATAGAGATGTCGGATTAAAGTTTTGTTTAGATATTTCGAAAGAGACTTTCAAGATCTACAACTTTGATGAAGACATTGAAGACAAATTAGGTCATCTATATGGTCAAAAATGGGACCAGACGATAGGATCAGATGAAACTAGATGAAGGGTCAGTCAAAATGGGAAAATTGTCATAACTTTCCCTAGAGATGTCAGATTAAGATGTTCTTTGGATGATTTGAAAGAAAATTTCAAGATATACAACTTTCATAAAGACCTTGAAGATAAATTCGATCATTTATATGGTCAAAAATGGGACTAAACGATAGGATCAAATGAATAATGCACTAGACGATATGACATCATCATATGATATGATGTCATCACCAGACGATATGACATCATCACCAGACGATACTTTATCACAGACGATATGACGTCATCATCAGACGATATGACGTCATCAGACGATACAATATATACTCCTAAACATATGCACTTATAAGGATCATAGCTTTCGACTCCGATGTCCAAAAATTTCATACTATATACTGTTAGAAAGCTAGAAAGATAAACTATAACTTTCTAGAAGACAACTTTGACTAATTTAGCCTAAATTAGTCCATGTTTTTCCTCGAAGTCAGCACATAGTTTATACACCTATGAAATACTTAGATTATGAAATGTACAACTACAAAGAAACATGCATGTCCACTTAGGGATCTTTTCAATTCTAAACTCATTTGCTAAATCAAAAGAAGTTCATACATAACTTTAATTACATATTAACATAATAATCAAAGGCTTACACCAAATACAATATACATAGGATGCTTAATGTTTAACATGCTTATAAAGTTATTAAAAAATGGTCGAATTAACTTAATTACAAAAGTTTCCAATATCTTAGAGTTTCCGATGTCTCGTAAAGATTGCTAAACTTCTCATTGTATCTTTTATTGTCATTCACCAACATCTAACCACTATTTCGATATACTATAATAAAATGCAGTTGTTCTTTTTTCAAAATTCTCTTCTATGATTCTTTGTCTCTCTTCTTTCCCTTTGTTACTTGCATTTAGACGTGTTCTATTATAAGATTATGTCTGAAATCTCATTGTCTGCACCAATATACATAACAGAAACAGTATCTATAAAAATTGGAAACAAATTATATAAGATTTACTACTCCACAACTTTGTCTTTCTTGAATTTTCGAGGAAAATTAATTTGATGATAAATTTATCAATTTTTTACGTAACGTTAAAAATATCATAAAAAATTATATATTAGCCGTTACTTAGGTGATTTAATGGAACTAATTAAATACAATCTGGAACTTATTATGTCCATTGCAAAATTTACTAAATAAAATATCCTTATTTTCATATTTTCAGTTTCACGTAACCATGTGTGGATATTTTCACAAATAATACATATATACACAATTAATTAACCACGATATGAAAGGAGAAGGAAATACTTTACATTCTTGACTTGAGCTCAGCGCAGGAAAAAAACGTACACACGGCGTATCGTATATTTTGAATAAGAAAATAAAATTAATTAAATTCCTACGGTCTAAACTCTAAAGGCTCAGTTGCTCCATTTAGGTTTTCATGTTCGAATCCAATCCCAGTCCAAAAATCAACGCCAGAGATGTCTCTTGAATTTTAAACTTTACATCGATCCATCGATCTTCTACGGGGACAGATACCATCTGAATTCCTAAAAGCAATGAATTAGGTCGTATTTTGCTAACTTCTCATTTAAATTCTCTTTCTTTGAATTTGCAATTGCAAATCTTTTGTGGTTGCTTATGAACTTGAATCGTAAAGACGGAGTAATGACGGGACTTGCCTCACCGGACGATCGGAATCCGGTTCAATCATCGGCGTGCAATAGCCCTCTCCACAGGTATCTATTCTTTTCGCATTCAATTCGTTGGGTAGGTGATGAAAATGTTTGCTTTGCATCATTTTCGTTGTAATTTTGATCAAATTTTAAGGGCTGGTTGTTCAAACAGTATTTCTTAGATATGGATGGGAGCTAGAATTAAAGTTTATTTCATTAATTTCTACGATTGATTGGAGCTAGAATTGAAGTTTATGTTGATTGATTTCGGCTATTGATGGAAGCTAGCGTTTAAGTTTTAGTTTGTCGAGGTTTGAGCTGTTATGGACGCAGTCAACTGGAGGTCAAATACGGCTAAGTTTTGCATAAATTGACATTTTTGATGGGAATGAAGTTGGGTTTTCTAATTCAGTGGACATGGTAGATGCTAGTTTTATCCTTTTGGATCATTGGATTAACATATTCATTATTTTGTCGTGCTTTTGCTTTCAAATTTTTGCAGCAGCAGGAATGTATCGTGCTTGTTAGTGCGTAGGGAGATTTGTCCCAAAATGAAGCATTTGCCAAAAAGGCGGTGGGGAGAAGCATCTCAATTAAATGTTGATCCATTATCTATGCCTCAAATTGAACCTTCTAGAGACCCTAGACGTGGTCTTGTTTCTTGGTATTTTAATTGATTTCAGTTTTGTACTGATGTGCTGCTGGAATTTGCTGTGTTTGGTATGCCTTTTCATTTATTGGCATTTCTATTGATCCTTAGGATTGAGGCAGAGTCTTTACGCCATCTATCAGCCAAGTACTGTCCTTTGGTGCCTCCTCCCAGGTCAACTATTGCAGCAGCGTTTAGTCCTGATGGAAGAACACTTGCTTCTACTCAGTAAGATTTTTCACACTGATCACCTTTTTGTATGGTCGTGCAAGTTGTGATCATAATTGTGCCTCTTTTTTTGTCTCTTTCTCTATAATGATTTTAGTGGCGACCACACTGTGAAGATAATTGATTGCCAAACTGGATATTGCTTAAAAGTGTTGAGTGGTCATCGGAGGACTCCTTGGGTGGTGAGTTGTAACTTTGAGATTTTTTTTTTTGGGTTGGTTTGTATATTTAATGTCTTAGATGGATTTGATTATGATTAATAACCTGACTTCATTAAATTGTCTTGCATTATCTACTACAAACTGAATGTGCTATTTATACAGGTTAGATTCCATCCATTGCATGCTGAAATTCTTGCAAGTGGGAGCTTGGATTATGAGGTTCGCTTGTGGAATGCAAAGACAGCAGAGTGCATAGGGTCACGTGATTTCTGTAATTTCAACTTAGACTCTTCATATTGTTACTGTTGTGATTATTGTTGATTAATTGTTGTGGCTTATGATAAATTAACCTCTTTGAAATTATTTACTCATAGATCGTCCTATTGCCTCCATTGCCTTCCATGCTGAAGGAGAGCTGCTCGCTGTTGCATCTGGTCACAAGGTGTGATTCTGGCCTTTTAGTGCATATCAACATTGTTTGAAACTTCTCTCTTTTCTTTTCCTTTGTGAAGGTTTGAGGCCTCAACTTTCAGTTTGACACGACATTCAATATCTGTTGTCAGTTATACATATGGCACTACAATAAGAGAGGGGAGGCTTCCTCGCCAACCATTGTGTTGAAGGCAAGACGTTCTCTTCGAGCGGTACATTTTCACCCACATGGTGCTCCATTTCTTCTGACTGCTGAGGTGAATACTTTATTGGGAATATAATTGAATTCTTATCCATACCATCTCGTAGATTACATCATTGGACTGATATGCAGGTCAATGATCTTGACTCTTCAGATTCTTCAATGACACGAGCAACATCTCCTGGTTACCTGAGATATCCTCCTCCTGCTGTTTTCGTGACCAATATTCACTCCAGTGATCGAGTTAGTTTGGCTGCTGAACTGCCCCTCATGTCATTCCCTTTCTTCTTTATGCCTTCATTTACTGTAGATGATAGCAGAGTAGATGTTAATAGGCATGATGGTTCAAGTATAATGCAAGTAGATTCTTCTGCACCAACTCAGTTTCAGGCAGATGCAAATGCAGGGGAGAACTATAATACCTTAGTTTCCCCTATGGAGACATTTCCAGCAATTCCATCTAGCTCATATCTAGGCACAGTAAGTAATGCTTTGCCTAATGGAATGACGAGTGATCTTTCAGGAGCTGCAGAAGATGCTATGGATACGGATGACATTAATCCTGTTGGGGAAACCCAACGTGGGAGATCTACTAACCTAGATAGTTTTAGTAGTGGTGGTGGTGGCAGTAATGCTTTGGATGGACTATCTGGACAAGTTTCTATTCAACATTCAAACTTTGGTCAACTTCATCAGCTTTTACCACCAAGAGATCCAACGTGGTGGGAACTACCCTTCTTGCAAGGATGGTTGATCGGTCAAAGCCAGGCCAGTGTTTCCTCAACACCTCCTCCTAACAGTGGTGGTCCTGATCATTCAGCTCAGTATACAGTTTCTTCCTCCCTGACATCTTATAGTTCTACTCATAATGTGGAGACTGCAGTTGCTTCTTTAGCAATGACTGGGAGCCCCCGCATATCAGGTGTTTCTGGGAGATCGGGCTTGCGACATCGCAATTCACGTTCCCGTTTTTCTGTTCCTGAATCTGGGGAAAGTTTGACTCATATTAACGCACAACAGAATAGTGCTGATACTCAGCCCATTTTTAGCAGAGTCCAGTCTGAAATTGCCACATCACTGGCAGCTGCTGCTGCTGCAGAGTTGCCTTGCACTGTAAAGCTCAGGGTATGGTTGCACGATAAAGAGCATCCTTGTGCCCCCCTCAGTGCCGAAAAATGCCGTTTAATAATTCCACATGCTGTTCTTTGTAGGTAAGCAAAATGCTTTGGTAAAATCCTTAAAATATTGGAAAGTTGTGTTATCTAGTTATTTTCTTGGGAATCATATGGGTCTTTTAAACAGTTTTTGTATCTTTATCATCATTTTGCCTTAGATTGTGATTACTCTGTTGTTTGATGCACAATGGCTGCTACAGTGAAATGGGTGCTCATTTTTCTCCTTGTGGAAGATATTTGGCTGCATGTGTTGCATGCATGCTCCCGCATGTAGAAGCTGATCCTGGGGTACATAACTTGGTTCATCAAGATACTGGTACTGCAACATCCCCTACTCGGCACCCAATTTCTGCACATCAAGTTATGTATGAGCTTCGTATATATTCACTGGAGGAGGCAACGTATTACACTATTCCGACTCTTACTTTGGATTTAAGCTTTAATGCTCTTTAACCTTGAGGAAAATTGTCTTATGTTAACTATTTTTTCATTTATTCAGCTTTGGTTCTGTGCTCGCATCTCGAGCAATTAGAGCTGCTCATTGTTTGACATCAATCCAGGTTAGTGTCTTCTGATAGGTGGATGCAACTTGTATATATATGCATATATGTACATATATATGTAATATCGTTCTGTTTAAGCCTTGCCAACAATGAACATCTGTCAACTACTGCTAATTGGATTAAGCTAATTAGATAATTTCAGTGTATTTGACCTCCCTTCAGCTGCATTGTATCAGCTTTATTGAGCTATGCTTATTCTGTTGGTCTCAGTTCTGAACCTTTTGGCTAGGATACCAGCAAGTAGACTCTTCATTGGTGTTACCTTGAGTTATATTGGCCTTCAAACACTTCTGGCAATAGAATTTTTGCCTTGCACATGGTTCTATTAGTGACCTCTGTGTGATCTCTTTGGATATTGATATTTTTACCCCCTTAATTAACCTTCAGCCCAACTGATTGTCTACAGATGCAGCCAAATAGGTTTTTATTTAACTATTCTCTGACATCTTTGTGAGTTGTTATTAACCTATAAATTTTACTTGTTGCTTAACATTACTGTTAAAGGTCTAATATTACTGCAAAATGTGCTTGGTTTTCTATTTGTAGTTCTCACCTACTTCTGAACATATATTACTGGCATACGGTCGGCGTCATGGATCCCTTCTCAAAAGCATTGTTATTGATGGAGAAACAACAACACCAGTTTACACAGTTCTGGAGGTAAAAGTTCATATTCCTAATCAATTTTTATTGCTTGCTTCACTTTCAAATTGTAATATGATAGAAGTTCCATACAAGTGACAATTTTTGTTGAACTTCATTTTGACTTATTCAATAATGATGGACTGCTTTGTTCTTCTTCATTTTGCAACATAATAACATGATAAGCTTTTGACACCTTGTATGTACAGAGTAGAAACATCCATAAGAATCAGATGGGAATGGTTTTCAAATGTAATCAATCTTAGGTTGGATATGATGGGAGGATACTTGTTTGGATGATAACTGAAAATGGTTGAAATTGTCCTGTTATTATAGGTAGTCGAAAATGATGGCTTTTGGAATAAGATCGTTGTCATTTTACTTCTGATGTCTAAATATTTGGATTACACTTGTACTTCTGATGTCTAAATACTTGGATTACACTTGCACCTTGATAAGAACATACATACACGAGCATTATGATTTTTCATAGTAAGCTTGTTGTAATCCTTTTTCTCTTTACATTGAGAAGGTTGCAGTTTAACAGTGTATCTTTGTTATTTAGGTTTACAGAGTTTCGAACATGGAACTAGTGAGAGTGCTTCCTAGTGCAGAGGATGAAGTGAATGTTGCTTGCTTTCATCCCTTTGCTGGTGGTGGTCTTGTTTATGGAACCAAGGTGTGCATTGTTGAGTGGAATCACATATTTTTAGTGTATAATCTTGAAGTTTATAACTAACCCTTTCTTTATAAATGCAGGAGGGGAAACTTAGGATACTCAGATTTGACGGCGCTCATGATTTGAATTGTACAGGAACAAATTACTTTCCTGAGGATAACATGACTGAGGTAAAATAAATCTAAAGCGAACATAGTTCCGTGAGCGGTTTTGTTTATTCATGAGTAATAAGAATCTTGTATAGTAGGAGTTAGAAATTAGAATGTTATGCCTCTGTCGGATCTTGTATGGTAGAGTTATGCTAAGGGTTCTTACCATGGACGGGCTTGCAATTCTTAATATGCAGTAAGTTATTAAAGGCGACTTGAACTTCTTTCATGTAACTAATTATTCATTATGATCTTATCCTGATTATAGGTCCAGACATATGCTCTAGAAGGTTAGGAATCCCATAATTGAACTTACTGCAAGGACATGTAGACCTTACCTTGGACAATGTACGTATATTTTCTCATCTTATGCTTTATGATAAACTAGCAATTCTCTGAGATATAGGCAAGGAAATCTCTGTGGGACTAAGGAAGGTTTATAAAATTTAGCATCGTTTCTTTGCGATCAGTAACATGCGGGTAAAAAAAAGGGCAGGCGTGGCTTGTTTTGTGGTATATAATGAAAGATTAAATTCTTCAAGTTTATCCTGCAGGAACCTCGAATGTGCGTAGCTTAGATGTGACTAACTGCTGGAGTTCTTCATTTACTGACTTCAACCAGACTTCTAAACATGTATTCTAGTTTGTGTACTCAAGTGTAAAGTATTGTGCATCAGTTATTTGTTAATACAAGTTTTTCTTGTTTTGCCTTTTCCTAATCATTCTCGTTTCTTCCAAATCTGCTTTTTCCCCTTCATGAATGGAATAGCATGCTGTGACGGAAATGGCAAAAATAAAAGTAAGAATAAAAAAATGATAGTTGGGGCTCAGCTATAACTATGGTGTTGATTCATCCTGGTTTCTGATTTTTGCATTTATCACTCGGTAAAAACCAAAAGAAAAGTAAAAGAAAGACTGAAACATCATTCCTGTTGCCTGATATGAAGCTACTTCAAGTGTAAATTGCATTTTATATCTTCTGTATAGTCTTCTCATCAAATTCTAAAAAGGGTCTCCATGAATGGGCCTATATGAATATAGATATTCTGATTCTTTGATCAAATTCTCGCCACAGTTCAGATGACAAGAAGAGTTCTCTTTCCTTACTAATGAAGATCCATTCTCTCTTTCCATAATGTATTTCAATAGTAAAATTTTGATTGCATTTGCGCAATATGTCGATAAACTCTCACTTTTGGAACATTTGGAATCTTAACTGGGCTAAAGTATATATATTTTTATGTTCAATTTTATCTGTTAAATAAAAAATATGGTTGTAAATCCATTTTGTCTCTTAAATAAAATGTTAATTTTTTTAATCAGTGATTATAAAACTAAATTAGTTAAATCGGATAAGAGTTGAATTGATAAATTTTTTGGTTCGGTTTATTTTATTAATCTTTGCTATTGAAATTTAGTTATCGATTTTTGTAAACTAACTTATTTTTATAAATTCTAATAACTATTTAGCTTTCATTTAATAAATTCCTTTTTTAATTAAACTGTAACTTTTTAGATGAATAATAGTAGTTTCCTTCTTTAATTTTATTTTAAGTTATTTAATTTTGTTCATTTTTTTGTTGTACACCAATTTTATAATGATTTAATACTATTTGAATTTTGAAACTTTAAATCTTATCATGATATAGTAATGAGTTACATCCATGCATCTCATTATCTAATTATAAGATGAAATAAAACATGTAAGTTGGCCAAAATTTAATTAATATTTTTACATAGAATTGTATAGAAACATTTTTCAACAGTTACATTTATGATGGTTTGAATGTTAATAAAAATTTATATATCATACTTTCATATATCAAAGAATAAATATATTTATCTTTATTCTAACACTACATTTCTAAATAGAAAAGTTGTGTTCTAAAGTATGAATTTATTCATTAATCATATATTTTCAAAAGACCTAATATACCTGTACATAAAAAAATTAGAAAATAAAAGTTTAAAACTTTAAACATGTAAAGGGTGAATAAGATGCTATAAGTAGTTTATTCTCTTTTCTCCTTTTTCGATTGATTCTTGGAAATTTAAGATATCCGTTAGTTTCATTTCTATATTTTTTGTTATGGTTTTTTATTTTCATTTCTTATTTTTGGTTTCTATTTTATTAAAAATATTTGGCTGAACTTTGTATGCATTAAAGCCATATTTGATGACATAAAATTATAACTAAAAATTGAAACTCAAATTTAATGACATGAAGTTTTCAAGTTTGATAAGGATATGCTTTCAAGTTTAGTATAGGCTCAATCATCAAAACCTAGGTTTTCAAAGTCAATATTGAAGTCGAAGGTAATATAAGTCAATACTTCATTTTTTAAGTTCCTTATTATCTACTTGAACGTGTATGATTCATGTAAAAATAATGGTGGCTGTGTTCTAATTAAATAAATTATAATGATTCTATATTAGATATGGAATAGTAAAAATTTAAAACAGTCAAAGTTAATAATTTTGGTATGTGATGCTTAGTTAAAACATTAATTAGCCAATAATTTTAGAAGTAAATTTGACAATAGAAAGTTGTAATATATCTAAAAGCTTGGATACCATCTTAAAAAGTCCTCAAATAAAATGTTTGTTTCAATGCATACTTATAAATTAATGGTTTTCAAGATAAGTAGTTGCAGTAAAATGACGTTTGAAAAAGATTAAATCTCATGATAGTACATCCAAATATAACTAATGTCTTTGTTGATATTCTTGTTGTATAGTTAAAAGGTTATAAAATGTTGAAATATTCATTTTCACGAGGAAATCAAAGATTTTTTTTTCCATAGAAATGATTGTGAATTTATCATGTCTACTAGGAGGTTAGTGAAATTATTATTGTCTTCTTCAATGGGAGTGTTTAAAGGTATACTATTTATAAAGAATAGCAATTCATATTTACAACTGTTGGAGACATCATAGTCTAAGAAAAACTCTTATTGGATATGAAAAATTAACAACTCATTTTTAGGAATTAGATATATAGAGATACATATAAAAGTTGTTTACCTATTCTAATCCAAGTATATAGAGAATATATTAAAGATGATTAGTACTTCAGATATCTGAAATTTATGAAGTAGTAAAGATATTTATTATTCTATGTATGAGTTGATTTTTGAGATCAAGATCATATGAATATTTTTAGTTTGACAAAAGTATGTCTTAGTTAAGATATATTTTACATGGAACAATATTATTTTGAGTTGGAAAGATCCCAATGTAGCATCTATTACTAATTAAGTCATATCATATTTTTCATTTATTGGAAATGATTATTTGAATTAAGAAGCTCTTTAATGAACTTGATATAGTTAATTGCATTGTTAAAATAGTAATACATTATAAAACATTAGAGCCATTACGTATGTAAAAGAGATTATATCTCATTAATGATCTAATTATGTATTGATGCATTTTCTTTTTATTATAATGACAATTAAGCTGAAATGGTATAAGATACTTAAGTGATTGACTTAGTCCGCGTCGAAGACTATTGGTTTGTGCCTTACAACCAATAAGTTAATTATAGTTTCTATGTCAAAATTATTTATAGAAATTATTTATCTTGTACATATTTGTTTAATTAATTTATGTATAAATAAATTTGTTAAGATAAATTTACATTGTAAATGAAACTATGATGAGAACATATCTATAAAATTTATATTGTATTTATGCATTATTTCTAAGTTACTCCTGGTTATTTTTCTATTGAGATTGGACATTAATAGAGCATAGACACTAGTAGGCATTCTGTTTCTTCTTAATGAAGGAAGTAGTCGATCTTATAAATTAAAGTATGAAGATACTTAAACAAACATGTAGGTATTTGTTAGAGAACAAGTTCTCTGAACTAATCGATATAAGAATTACATTTAGAATATTACTTGTATGTTTATTGAAATTTTTATTATGATTATTATATAAGTGATCTTTTGATTTGAGATCTCCAAAGTATATAGGAATTATTATATTCTGATACTACTAATTATCTATCTTAATCAAGGGTAGCTCAAATGGTAGCATTGGATATATCATGAATCACATCAAGATAGTACAATGATTAATATAAAGTACAGTGATTAATATAAGATTCATTTTTTTAAAGTGATTAGGGAGTGTTGGGACCCGATCTGGAGACTGAATACCAACCGAAAAACGGATCAAAAACGGATCGAAAAGCAAATCAAACAGAACGGACGACAACATGAATCGAATCATATAGCGAAACAAAGCGAAGCAAACACGAATCGGAAACAAAAGCGGAAACATATCGGAAACAAATCGAAACGGAATCATATGACGAACGAATCAACAACGAAGCGAATACAAATCGAATACCAAATCAGAAAGAGAAAACGAATACGAATGACGTAAGAATCAAAAGCGAATCGAATCAAAAGTGGTACAAATGATTCATTCGAACTAAAACAAATGTCCGACATCCAGGAACAAAATATTAGAAATAACTATCGCGTTGGAAACCTTAGACTAAACTATCCGAAACCGGTCTAAATTTTTTTTTCTTTCTTCCATTCATTTTATGTGAGAGGATGAGTTACTTGGAGATTTTTCAGGTAGGAATTTCGGGGACAAAATTCTTTTAAGAGGGGGAGAAATATTGGACCCCGAATTTTTAGTGAAAATTAGAAATACTCAAAAGTGAATGAGTTGATTGAAATGAAGTTGAAAAGCAAGAAATAAAGAGAAAAAGTGTGAAAATTTGAAGAATTAAGAAAAGTTTGACTTTTTGGTCATAGAGAGTTGACTTTTTTGATTTAGGCAGAATTTGAGAAAATGATATTCATGAAACTTATAGCTTATGTTAAGAGTTTTTGTCGCCATAAAGTATGATATTTTTCGATATCTGGAGTGAAAGTTATGAACAGTCAAAGTTAAGTGTTATTTGGCTTTGTTTTGTGAAAATGTCCATAAGTGTACATTTAGGTGTACTGTGCTTTGAGACAAATTATGTACTGATGTGGTCTGAATTGAAGTTAGTGGTCTATATATATATATATATATCCGAATTTTCCAAAAATCATATCTTTTGATTCTGAAATTTAAATTTGACAAATTTCGTATCAATAGAAAGCTCAAAGGAAGTTCTACAACTTCCATGGAGAACTCGAAAACTAATTCCATATCTAAAGTGATCAAATTTCTAATCAAAGATTCTGCCCAAATAATAAATCTCTAAACAATAACTCAACTTTGAAAATTTCTATCTTTCAACTCCAAAGTCCAAACATGTCATATTTTATATCAATGCAAAGATCAGAAAGAAACCTACAACTTTCTTGAAGGACAAAAAAATCAAATTGGCCTCTAAGAAAGTCAAATTTCCAATCAAAAGTTTTGTCTACTAATAATCATGCTAAAACAGTAACAGAAACTTGTAAAAATCATAACTTCACATCCCATAGTCCAAAAATTGCATACTTCACATCAATGGAAAGATCAAAACAAAATATAAAACTTTCATGAAGAACTTAAAATCAATCTCAACCTCTAACTAGGTCAATTTTTCAGTCAAAGTTTCTGCCAAACATGTTCCATCCTAAAACAACATCCAAACTTTCAAATTTCATATCTTTCAATTTCCACATCCACAAATAGCATATGATACATCATTGAAAAGCTCATAAAATCTTCTACGACTTTCATGTAGACCACTAACTTCAATTCAGACCATATCAGTACATAATTTGTCTCAAAGCACGGTACACCTAAATGTACACTTATGGACATTTTCACAAAACAAAGCCAAATAACACTTAACTTTGACCGTTCATAACTTTCACTCCCGATATCGAAAAATATCATACTTTATGACGACAAAAAGCTCTTATCATAAGCTACAAGTTTCATGAAGATTATTTTCTCAAATTCTGCATAAATCAAAAAGTTAACTCTCTATGACCAAAAAGTCAAACTTTTCTTAATTCTTCAAATTTTCACACTTTTTCTCTTTATTTCTTGCTTTTCAACTCCATTTCAATCAACTCATTCACTTTTGAGTATTTCTAATTTTCACTAAAAATTCGGGGTCCAATAGGGAGAATATTCTATTGTTCTCAATTAGTATTAATTCATAAAGTCAATGGCCAAGGTGGAATGTCATAATATGATATTTGGTTATGTTAATTGGAATTATCTATTTTGTTTTGACTATATTTTAGTACTTAAATGGGAACATTAATATTTGTTTTATTTTGGGAGGTGATAAGTGGAGGATGAATCAAATTAGAGCCTTATTAGTCAAAATCACGAATTTTGGAAAAAGTAGATAGATTACTACAATGGATAAGGCAAGATCACACCTAATGTCAAATTCATTTCAAGAGTTTGAATTCAATTAGGAAACTTATTTCCATCTTTATTATGTAGGGATTTAGATTTGTTTTAATCTTTGCAAGATAGAAGAAGACTAGGTTTTAAGTAGGAGTAAAAAAGAACAACACGTCCAAACACTTCTAAACGTTATTATCTTTTGTTTCTTTATAGTTTTGCCTCAATCTTTTATCTTTTCTTCTAGTTTTGGTGGTGGATAAATCCATGAGTGGCTAAATTCGAATATTCTGATTCAAAGGGATTCAAAACTCTAGTTGTAACCTTGTGAGGTTTTGTTCTAAACTTAGATTCATGTTTTAATTCAAGTATTTCTTGTTTTGTGTTCTTATATTTCATGAATAATTAATCCTAATTAATTTGAAAACTAATTTAATGTTGATTATTCTATAACTATCTATGAATTCAATGATTGGTATCATCATGAAGGATTTATATAAGTAGCAAATATGTTATTTATGAAGATGCATATTTAACTTATGAGAAACAAGAAAATTAAATTGAATAATTGTATCTATTTCAATTATTTAATTTAGGGTTTAGTCTTTTTTACTAAGCTTATTGTTATCATTTAATTGATATGGATTGCTATCGTACCCAATCAATAAATGCTAAGTTTTGGTTTAAATGCTAGGTTTGAACTAATTAATTTAAAAAAAAATTAGACATTCATTATGACTATCCTAATATGTTTTAGACTAACTGCTTGAATTATGAAAATTATTCTTTTTAGACTAATGCTCAATGTTACAATTGGATGGGATATTTCCTTTGAAATGGACTGAAGTACCATTAAATTTCTCACTTTTATACTTAGTTAATAGTCCTCTCAGGATTCGAACTGGTTTCGTGAAAGGAAAGAAAGCAAGTAAAATGTCATGCGCCTCTAGAAGTGAAAGTTAAGATACATTGAACGATTGGTGAAGTGAAAGTTGAGATAGACTCAACGATTTTAATTTCTAAGAAGTTAAAGAAAAGATGGCAAATCCTAATACTAGAACATTAAGGGAGTTAGCGGCACCAAATTTGAATCAACAACCCTTACACATACGATTTCCAGATGTTGAATTAGATTTCAAATTGAAATATGGTTTGATTCACTTATTCCCTATTTTTGTGGTTTTGTAGGTGAAGATTCACACAAACACTTGAGGGAATTTCATCTTGTTTGCTCGAGAATGAAGCAATAAGGGGTGAAATAAGAACAAATTAATCTTAGCCTTCCCATTCTTATTGAGAGATAAGGTAAAGGATCGATTATATTATCTTCCTTTTGAATCAGTGACAACATGAAGTGAGATGAAAAGATTGTTTATGGAGAAGTTCTTTCCAGCATCATGAGCAACCAATATCATAAAAGAGATATGTGGGGATAAGACAATGCATCGACGAAACATTGTATGAATATTGGGGGAGGTATAAAGAGTTATGTGCTAGCTACCTATACCATCAAATTCCTGAACAACTTTTGATTCATTACTTTTATGAAGGGCTATTTCTAATGGAAAAGAGTATGGTAGATGTAGCTAGTGGAAGAGTTTTGGTAAATAAAACACCCGAAGTGGGTATACAATTAATATCAATCATGATCGAAAATTATCAATAGTTTGGGAAAAAGATGGATGGAGCTATTAAGCACATGAATGAGGTCAATAATACAAACCTTGAGGATAAAATTTCATACTTGACTGCTCTAGTTCGTAAATGGCTATAAGTCAATTGCAATAGACACTAGTGTGTGGAATATGTTCATTCTTTAAACATCCTACAAATAACTGCCTTACATAGCAACAAGACTCCCTTCAAGAAGCTAACACGATAAGAAGATTTCTTGGTCAACCTTAAAGAAAATATGACTCTTATTTCAATTATTATAATTCAGGATCGAGGGATCATCCAAATTTTAACAATGAAAATCAAGGAGGGAAACAAAGATACCTATCTCATAATTTCAATAGACAACCTAAACCTAAATCTAAATCTTTAAATTTATGTATATCTTTGGATGAAATTGTTAAGGCACTTGCTGCTAATACTCAACGATTTCAACAGGAAATAAGAACAAGTCTTTAGAACTTAAGAATTCATATCACTCAATTCGACACCTTAGTTAGTAAATTGGAAGTGCAAGCATCGAGAAAATTTCCTTCACAAATGGTGGTGAATCCTAAGGAAAATGTGAGTGCAATGATGATGAGAAGTGAGATGTAAACTTAATCTAGATCTTCCTTATTAATGGAGATAGAAAAGCATAAAGAATTACTTAATAAAGATGAACCTCCAATGTAAGAACTGATAAAGATAAAAGATGATATTTCTTTATCGACATCAACTCATGCTTGTGTACTTCCTTTCCCTTACAGGTTGACTAAATCAGAAGAAGAAGAATATGAAAGAGAGATCTTAAAGACCTTTAGAAAGGTAGAAATCGATATACCAATTCTACAAGTCACCAAGCAAATTCTAAAATATGCAAAGTTCTTAAAAGAACTATGAAAAATAAAAGGAAGCTGAAGGATAAGGAGAGAATAATTTTGGATAAGAATGTTTCAGCTATGATAAATAGCAAAAATTATAAAAAAATGCAAAGATCCAAATATGTTTACACTTCCGTGTGTCATCCGTGATTAGAAAATAGAGCATGCCATGCTAACATTAGGTGCGTCTATTAATGTCATGTCATACTCAATTTATCAAGCTTTAAATCTAAATTCTCTGCAACAAACTAATGTGATTATCCAGTTTGTTAATTATTCTTATGTGCGACCTATTAGTGTTATAGATGATGTTTTAGTCCAAGTTAATAGTTTAGTATTTCCAGTGGACTTTTACATCTTGAAAATGGATAGAGATAATGTTGAACATCCAGCATTGATTTTGTTGGAAAGGTTGTTTATTAAAATGACTAAGACAAAAAATTGATGTGAATGAGCGTAATCTTTTCACTGAGACTAATGGAGAGATAGTAAAGTTTAATATTTTTGAAGTACTAAAGCACTCAACTAATTTTTACTTTGTTTATCATATGGATATTGTGGATTCAATTGTGTAGGAATATTTTAAAAGAAGAATGTGTTGATTATAAGTCAAAGTTTAATGTTAAAATATAATTGAATGAGCAAGTTGATTAAACTTGTGAAGTTATAGAATCATTATTAGTGATGCTAATAAATTCAAAAACTTTAAATGCTGAAATTACTGTAACTCACAAGGAAATGTTTCCTTCATTTTTTCAAGCTTTGAAGATAAAATCAAAGGCCTTATATGATCATTTAAAGTATGTCTATTTGGGTGAAGGAGGTCTTTTACTTCTGATCATCTAAAAAAAGTTGAGTACAGGGCAAGAGGAAAGACTCATAACACTTCTAAAGGAGTTCAAAACTGTAATTAATTGGACTTTAACTAATATAAAAGGCATACATCTAGCAATTTGCATGCATAGGATTCTTTTAGACGAGAATGCTAAGCCAGTAAGGGAATCCCAAAAAACACTCAATCCAACAATGAAAGATGTGTTAATGAAAGAGATTATAAAAACTTTTGGATACTTATATAATCCATCCAATCTCGAATAGTGAATGGGTTAGTCCAGTGCATATTGTGCTAGAGAAAACTGGGATGACAGTGATATGAAACTAGAATGATGAGTTAGTGCTAATGAGGGTACATAATAGGTGGCGAATGTGTATAAACTTTAGGAAGCTTAACTTAGCCACTAGAAAGTACCATTTCCCATTACTCTTTGTAGATCAAATGTTAGAAAGACTTACAGGTAAATCATGTTTTTGCTTTTTGGATGGTTTTTTATGTTACTACCAAATAGTAATTGCTTAAGAAGATAAAGAAACGATTGCCTTTACATGCCCTTTCTGAAGATATGTCTTCAGGTAAATGCCCTTTGTTCTTTGTAATTCTTAAGGTACATTTCAAAGATGCATGATGAGTTTATTTTTTAGTATATTGAGAATTACATTGAGGTATTTATGGATGATTTTACTACTTTTGGAGATTCATTTGATGATTGCTTAAATCATTTATCTAAGGTTTTTAAAATATGCATGAAATGAATTTGGTGTTGAATTATGAAAAATGACATTTTATGGTTGATCAAGGCATCGGTTTAGGATAAGTGATTTCATCTAGGGCAGAGAAGTAGATAGAGAAAATGTGGATTCAATTGTGAGCGTACCTTATCCTACAAATGTTAGGGAAGTTTGATCTTTTCTTAGACATGCAGGAATTTATCACAAGTTTATTAAAGAATTTTCCAAGATTACGATACTATTATCAAAGTCGCTGCAAAAAGACTTTCCACTTGAATTTGTAAAGGACTATCCAGAACTTTTTGACAAATGCACCTAATATTTAGCCACCAAATTAAGATATACCATTTGAGAGCATGTTCAATGCTAGCAATTATGCAGTGGGAGCTATTTTAGGTTAAAGGATTGGGAAACAAAGTCATGTTATCTATTATGCTTCAAAACATTGGATGTTGCAGAATGTAATTATTATACAACTGAGAAGGTGCCTTTAGCAATTGTTTTTGATTTAGATAAATTTAGATCTTATTTGGTTGGCTCTAAAGTATTGTGTAATTTTGACCATATAGCATTAAAATACCTTTTTGCAAAGGAGTCTAAACTAGGGTTTATACGATGGATTTTACTAATTCAAGAGTTTGATTTGACAATAAAGGATAAAAAAATTTAGTAGCAAACCTTCTGAGTAGGATGGTAAGGGATGAAGATATTTTACCTATTTTTGAAACTTTTGTTGATGAGTAATTGGTCTAAATCAAAGGTATGATTTCATGGTATGTAGATCTTGTTAATTATTTAGTTAAAGAAACTTACCAAATTACATTAGTAAGTCTAGGAAAGAAAAGATAAGGAATGAGGCAAAATATCAGGATTGGGATGAACCATATTTGTGGAACATTAACTTTGATCAAATTAATAGGTGTTGTGTGCCAAATGATGAACATTGTTCTGTCTTAGCTTTTTTTGGCAATTATGCATGTGGTGGTTGCTTTGGTCCTAAACGAATAGCTAGAAAAGTTTTAGAATGTGGTTTGCATTGGGAGACTTTGTTTAGAGATGTTTATGTGTCTTTTAGAAGTTGTGATAGATGCCAAAAGGCAGGTACATTAGCTCATAGAAATGAGATTACTTCAACCCTAATTCTTATAGTAAGATATTTGATATATGGGGTATTAATTTTATAGGCCCTTTTTCTGTCTTCTCATGGATTTTCTTCTATACTTTTGGCCATTGATTATGTTTCGAAATGGGTGGTAGCAAAAGCCACCAAGACTAATGATTCTACAACTATTGTAGCTTTTATAAAGTGTAATATTTTAAATACATTTGGAGTTCCACAAGCCATTATCAATGATCAGGGAAGCCATTTTTGCATCAAAGTAGTGGCATCTTTGTTTAAAAAGTATGAAGTACATCATTGAGTAGCCACTGCAAACCATCCACAAACGAATGGATAAGCAGAAGTATCAAATAGAGAAGCAAAATCTATTTTGAAAAAGATTGTGAATCTTGTACGAAAGGATTAGAGTTTATGTTTAGAAAATGCTCTTTGGGCATACTGTACAACCTACAAAACACTAATAGAAATGTCTCCTTTCGATTAGTTTTTGATGAAGCTTGTCTTTACCAGTGGAGATTAACAATAAAGTTTATTGGGTAGTGCAATGTTTCAACATATATTTGGCAGAAGCTAAGGAGGTAAGGAAATTGGAATTGCAAGAGCTAGAGGAATAAGGTTGGATGCTTACGAGAATTCAAGAATCTACCGAGAGAAAACCAAATTGTTCCATGATAATATGATCTTAGGGAAGCAAATTAAGGTGGGACAGAAAATGTTATTATATAATTCTTGAATAAAGCTTTTTTCAAGTAAGTTATATTTTAGATGGCTTGGTCCTTTTGTTGTCACTAATGTATTCCCTTATAGTGTAGTGGAAAAAAAGTTTAGATACTGGAAAGATTTTTTATATGAACGAATATATATTGAAATCATTTTATAATGAGATGACGGTTTCAAGTATGATGGATACTGATTTAGCACTTTCCCAATACGTAAAAGTTTAAGAAGAAAAAGGCCCATAGAGGATAACAACATTAAACTATTGCATTTTTTAGGAGGTAACCCAAAATATGATAATTTTTGTTAGTTTTATTTCAGTTATATGTAATTTTTATTTGTTTTTCTTTGAGTAGTTAGGTTATTAGTTTAAGGGGAGATTGATTTTTAAAATTCTAGATTACTAAAATTCATAAGGTGTGATCATACCTTACATAACTAAGATTAGGGTAGCAATCATCCAAAATTCCAAAATACTAAAACTCATAAGGCGAGATAATACCTTAGTAGATTTAGCTTTCTGTAAAGGAACCCCAAAATTCCATAATACTAACATTCATAAGACATGATCACGCCTTATACATATTAGTAGTCTATTTGATTTTAAAGCAATTTGTAATTATAATAAATAAATACAAAATAATAAGAAATAAAAAAAATAATTCATTAAATAATGAAAAACAAAAAAAGATATAAACATTTTTAAATTAAATAAAAAATTTAAAAAAGAAAGAAAAACCCTAATTTATTTTGTTTTGTTTCCTTTTCAGCTCCAACACTACACACTAGTCACACCACATAGCAGTCCTAAGTATAAGCGCACTATCAAATCGCTGCTCCAGCTCAGCAACGTCAGCTCCCACAATACACCCAACAGATGCAAACGTTCACAACCACATCTCCACATAAACAAGTGCACCATAACAAGAAACATAACAGGCCAGTCGCACCAAAGTACACCTAGCATCCTAGTTACAATATACCAGACACATTATACACTCCAGCCCACCCAATAAACACATTACAATGTACCATCAACAACCACATGCGACCAACTCAGCAGCCAGTTTTAGTGCATCACACACTCCACATAACCACACGAACACAACAAAACCCAGTGTCGCACCAAGCTGCTCCAGCACACTTATCAAATGCACTACATGCACCACCATGCCTATTGATGCAACAAGCAATTCAGCTCTCCAACAGTATTGTATTAATATCCTATTTATTTTTCATTTATTTCTTAATTTTTATTAAATATTTTTAATTGCTCACATTTTAATTTTAATCTTAATCTTAGTTATTATTAGATTGTTTTAGACATTTTTAGATTATTTTTCTTGTTTATAATTTTCATAATTATGGGACATTCAAAAGATACTAATTGGATAGCGGCAACAGGTAAGTTTAAGGTGAATCCAACTACACAAAATTAATCTGACACTGGACCTACCCCAAGTACTAATAGGAAGCGTGCTTGGATAACTAAATATATATCTATCCTACCATTAGCTGAGTCAGACCTATGTGGACATCTCACTTTTAACTCTAAAGAAAGAAAACAACTGTATGTCGTTCTCAAAACCAAACATGTTAATGCATAAAAGCATCTGCATTATCCTTCTTTAGAAGAATTACATATCAAAGAAAATTTTAATAATTTACTTATTGACGTGAGTTGGATATATTTTGTGTTAATTTGTTGTCTGGTATTTGTTCAATTAACTAGGGAGTTTCATACTACCTTAAAATTTGATAAAACAAATAATTTTTATTTTACTTAGTCCCAATGTGGTACATTACAAATTAATGGGTGTGAATTTAATTTGGCCTTAGGGTTGACAGATGAGGAATATGCTAATTTGACTTTATACAAAGAATAAGTTATAGAATGTGGTGATTTAATTCTTCTAGAGCGTGGAAATCAATGTCTTATGACTCATTGGTTTATCATCCAAGTAAATATAAGGGCAACGATCTTGATGAGCTTGAATGGATTTATCTGCAACATTTCTTACCTTTTAATTATACAGGAAGGAAGGCCACATAGTGTACTTGTACTAAAGCTGAGTTGTTTTTTATTTACTGTATAGTACACAAAGTACATGCCAATTTGGGTGCGTGGTTGGCTACATAGTTTAACACTATTATTTCTTCTAACAATAACTTATGTCTTAGTTCCCTTATTACTCATCTGGCTATTAATCTCAATTTGTTTGATATGACTGATAATGATATGCATGTACTTGTGAGGTGGAACCATTGGATAGGGCTTGTTTAAGCAAGATGAAGTTACTCGAGCAAAGAAGAACATTTCGTTTTGTACTGCGTGAACTCCCTAGAGTGGTTCATCATCAACATAACAAGAGGATCGTGATGTTCCACCACATCTATATCTTTTGGCTCCACAAATCTAACATGAGCATTATTTTTTGTTGGAGTGATTGGAATGTAAGATTTTTAAACTGGAGAAGAATTTTGATGCTCTACTATAATTCATGGTGGTGATATCTCCATATCCACTGAAATCATATTACATCTTGTTTTAGATCCTCACAACTCAAGGAGTCATCTACTCTGCGATTTTATGTTGATTATTTTTGTAGCAAGTGAGCATCTTGTGCATTTATTATGGATACTGTATGATTTAGATGGGGGAGAGAGAATATATACTATAATGAACTTTGTGATTTATGCTTGAACTCATTAATACTATGATTCATTTGTTGATTATTTCTCATGATAGCCGTATAATTTTCTTATTATTGTTTACAAATAATCTGTAAGTTATGATATATTTTTTGGTTTAAGTTATAATGAATGAGAGAAACAAGCATGATTAGTGTTTTTCATTAAATTACTTTAAGAATCTTATCAGTTTTGTTGAATGAAAGTGTGCAAAACTTGATGCATTTTGACACCTATATGAGCTTTGAGCCAAAGAGCATTCATCACATTTGTACTCATACATTTCTTTTTATTATATGTTCTCAAACATATCTTATTATAATAAAAATTGTTTCTGAATACATGTTGAGACTAAATTTTTATGAATTTGTGCATAGAGATGATAAGGGCATTTAGAATAACCATTTTTAACCCAAACAAGCCTACCTTAACTTTTATCTTTGGGAAATTAATTTGAGCCTTAAACTTTCTTTTCTTGCATGCTAACCTTACTACAAGCCAGTTTTACCTTTGTTTTTTTATGTCCTTAATAATTTTAAGCCCCTAAATTGAAGGAATTATATCAAGCTTATTTGTATAAGATTTTGACTATTTCTACAAAAAGTAAATTAGTTGATTCAAGTTGCATTGTTTTGATTTTTCATTGTTGTATAAAATGGGGGAGAAGTACAAAAAAAGAAAAATATGAAAAAATAAAATAAAAAAGAACAAAAAAACAAAAACAAAAAAAAAAGAAAAAATGATGAGGTTATTAAGAAAGATGATATTTGAATCAAGTAAGTTTTGGACTGATTTAAGTTGAAACTCGTGAGGATAAGTTTGTATGATTTCCTTCAATTTATTTAACCTAAAAAATACTTCTTTTTGTCATACCTTACCTAAGCAACTTTACAACCCTTATCAAGTCCTGTTGATTTAGACATTAGGTTCATTTTGTTAAGGGGAGGAGAAATGATTCATGTGCAAGATTATGGAAATAACTTGCTATGTTTTGATTTGATAGCTTAATGCACCCTAAACACTTTAACTGTATAAGGTGAAATCCATAAGAGGGTGTCAAGTCTTATTTCATGTGATTTTAATGAATTTGATGAGATACTATGTTTCCATTCAAACAATGTGTACTATAAGTGTTTATTTTCTCAATTGTTATTTTATCTTAATCCTTTAATATGTATAAGCTTTTTGGTATTTTTGGATAACATAAAAGAAGATGAGAGGTTGTTATAAGCATGATTAATGTATTAAATTGATGTATGCTTAAGGACAAGCACGAGTCTAGTATTGGAAAATTTAATAAGATGTTGTTTGTTTATATTAATTGGAATTATCTCTTCTTTTGGCTATATTTTGGTGATTAAATGGGAAAATTAATATTTTTTGGAGGTGACACCTGGAGATTACATTAAATTGGATCATTATTTGTTAAAATCACAAATTTTGAAAAAAGTAGACACATTACTGTAGTTGATAAGGTGAGATCACACCTAATGCCAGATTCACTCTAAGAGTTTGAATTTAATTACGAAACTTATTTCCATTCCTATTACGTAGTGATTTTGATTTGTTTTAGATGAGAATCTTTGGACGATGGAAGGAGGCTAGTTTTTGAGTAGGAATAAAAGAGAAAAACACGCACAAACACTTCTACACATTATTATCTTTTATTTCTTTGTAGTTTTACCTCAATCTTTCATCTTTTCTTCTACTTTTGGTAGTGGAACTAAATCCATGTGTGGCTAAATTTGAATATTCTGATTCAAAGGGATTCAAAACTCTAGTTATAACCTTGTGAGGTTTTGTTCTAAACTCATATTCATTTTTAATTAAAGTATTTCTTTTATTGTATGCTTATATTTCATGAATAATTAATATTAACTAATATGTAAAATTAATTTGATGTTGATTATTCTTTATCTATCCATGAATTTATTGTTTAGTAATTGTCATAAAGGATTGATACAAGTAGCAAATAAGTTATTTATAAAAATGCATATTTAACTTATTAGAAACAAGAAAATTAAATTAAATAGTTGTAGCTATTTCAATTTTTTAATTTAGATTTTAATCTTTTTCACTAAGCTTATTGTGATCATTCAATTGATATAGAATGTTATCATAGCAATCAATAAATGGTAAGTTTTGGTTTAAATGCTAGGATTAAACAATTATTTTAGAAAAAATTTGAGACTTATTACTGCTATCTTAATATGTTTTAGACTAATTTTTTGAATTATGAAAATTATTCTTTTTAGACAAATGATCAATGTTACAATTGGATGAGAGATTTCCCTTGAATCAGAGTTAAGTACCATTGAATTTCTCACTTTTATACTTAGTTAATTTATTTTGATTCCTTGCTAAATTTAGTTTCTTAGTTAATTAATCACAAACTCCCACTTTGTTTTTAAGAGCCTAGTTGTTGGTTCTCTTAGGATTCGATCTAGTTCCATAACTATTGCAAGAGTTCAAATAATCAGAATTAATTTTTAGGCCTTTTACAACCTGATCAAAATAATACTTTCAAAATAGTTTTCAAATATTATTAATAGAATCAATTACTAACGGTAAAGAACTATAAATATTAGACTCAAATAAAGTATATGTTAATTCCATGTTATAACATTATGTGGTAAAACAATTATATTATATAGAAAAATCATGCATAAAAGGTTATTTAAAAATGCTTTGATGTTCCTAATATTTAGGCAGTCTTATTGTATTACAAATACTAATTTAAATATATCAATATAAGTTATTTAATTAGATAATTTAAAAAAGTTAATTTATCTAATCTTAAACGTGACTTGGGGTTATATTTTGTATCCATTGCCAACATATTAAGAACCTAATTGGTCACATATAAAAAATCTTTGAAGAGAGAATAAAATTTAATCAAGTTGGACGTGATTATAAAGTTTGTGAAACTTTAAAGTTTAAATATGAGATATTTAATAAATAAATACTAACATGAGATATTGGATCTTATTCAAACTCAAATAGTATTTAACTAGAATTAATTGAAATTTTAATTAATATTTGATTAAACTTAGAATATAATTAAATTAAATTACTTAAAAAGTTCAAACCCTATTATAGATAGGTGTAGGCTTTAGAGGAGTTAGCATTCTTGACTTACCCACTCTACACCACTTATAGAGTCTTTTCAATCAGTTCATATGGATATTGCTAGAGATCAGATACTTGCTCAACTATAGTTATTGAGACAAATCTCTAGATTCAAGGGGAGTTGCAGAAAAGAGATCAAGCTTCATAATAAGATGTAATTTATGTTTATAATTATTATATTTATGTAGTAATCATATTATAGAATTTAAAATGAATTTGGCTTTAGAAATATTGAACAAAAAAGTTATGTTTTCCTTTTGTTGCATGTAGAATTAGATCCTACCTCGATTTCCCAACAATAAGATTATATATTTACTCTTAATATTGGTAATGCTTCCTTTTCCTTTCCTAATTGTTTTGTTGATTTTACTCTTGTTAATTTAAATATGATTTCTTTTTATAATTAGAGATATTTGTAGTTGAAATAAATTCTTATTACTTATGATAAAAAGATTTCTTCTATATTTTTAAGGTTGATAATTTTAGCTTTGGCCTATTTATAATTCATATAAAATGGAAGGATGAGAGTTTTAAAATAACGAAGTTGATTGTATTTTCAAACATATATATGGTATGACATTGATAAATCAACTTATTGTCAATCATTTAACTTATATTTATTGTGCTAACTTCACATCAATATAATTAGCTCAACATATATTTAATTATACTTTAATTTTATGAAATGCATTTAATTATAAGAAAATATACATTCCCTAACATTATATAGTCAATATAAGAGGATGACTCAAAGCTCAAAGAAATTAATTACTTTGTGCCTGTTTGGTTGAGCTTTTGGAGGGTGAATAAGAATTTTTTTCCACCACAAAAGCTTTTTTTAAGAAAAATGAGTGTTTGGATATAAAATAAAAAAAGAACTTTTTTAGTAGATATAAATTTTTTGGCAACCAAAAAACAACTTTTTAAGAAACTCAAATTTAAAGTTTCTGAAAAAAGTATTTTTCAGGTAGATTTTTTAGATCAATTAATGAGCCTATTTTTTAGTCCTTTTTCTTTTATGTTTTACGCATAATTTTCACAATACCCACAAACTCATCCTCACATTTATTTTGGGATTTATATAATATTATATATCTTTTTTATGTGTTTTAATATTTATTTTTATATTAGTTTTACTTATGTTATAATCCATATAAAAGATCTGGTTAGATATATTTTCATTTATGTTTCATATGGTTTAAAATTATATAATAATGAATATATTGTGCTTTGCATATTGTTTAATATACTTTAAATAATATTTATATGCATAAATAATTTTTATTACAAAAAAATATAGTTAAAATTAATAAAAGTACTTTCTATTTTTATATTGTCAAACAGTCTACTGTATGAAACTCTTTCAAAAAAATTATTTTTTTAATTGACAGCCAAACAGTCAACTGGCTTATTAGAAAAGCACTTCAGATAAACGCTCTACTTACAAAAACTCTACTGATAAAAGCTCTATTGATATAAGTCCATCCAAGCAAGCACTTAAGTTACATTGGATATATTTCTTCATTAATATAAATAAAAAAATACATTTTATTATGGTATGACATTGATAAATTAACTTAATGTAAATCATCTAACTAATATTTA
>JANZLD010000009.1:22060493-22074347 GCA_026413575.1 Erythroxylum carthagenense | reverse complement strand
AATAATAATAGTAATAATAATAATAATAATAATAATAATAATAATAATAATAATATATAATACATAATACGTAATACGTAATACATAATACATAATTACCACTTAGGCTAACTAGAATAGGCAAGAATGAGCAGATATAAGAGAACTAACATGATCTCCTTATAAGGAATCATTTACATGAATCCTAACATACCAAAGTTTTCATTTGTAGGTCATGTTCTCGATAAGTTTTGACATTGTCATATCTTTTTTTTATCACCTTCTCTCAATTCTTCTTTGGCCTCCTTATTTTTCTTGTACAGCTAATAACAAAAGTATATGCAAATCCCACTCTCAATTCAATTATAAAACTTAAACATATAATACCTATTAAGTAAATTACCATACAAATAAGAAAAAGTTAATAATATTATACTTCCTTCATTACGATCAAATCCTTTAATTTGAAAATCACCTTACAAGGTATCACTCAGTCAAATAAGTGTTTGAACATTGGGTGAGGTACTCTCATCATCCTCTTCTCAAATTGAACTTACCATAAGCTTAAAAATCATCCAATCTTCACTTTTCATATATATATATATATATAAGTAAAAATCAAGAGGATTTTCAATATGGTTAAAATGGGGCCAAAGGATTATGTAAGTTAATTAAGGAAAGGGACTAAGAGAAATAAAAATGTTCATAACTAGTATAGCATCAACAAATAAGAAAAAGAAACATAATTTGCATGTCATTAACTCCTTATATTATGGTACTTACCCATTTTCTTTCATACTTTTAAAAAATAAAAATCCATGCTAATCGATTTTCAATACTTTATTATTTTCAACTTTTTTCTTTTTCTTTCTTTACAATTTCTTTATATTGGTATGAGATTCTGCTTTTTACATTGCCATTTCATACACTTTACCTTCTCCCCTCATGCTTATTTCGTTGCATTATATTCCTAAAAACATCAAATATAAGTAAAAATTTCACTAATAATGAATTAGAGAGTAAATAACTATTTTTCATTTTAAGCTCAAGGTTATTTAGGAAAAGGTTACCAATAAGAAGCTTAAATTTCATATAGGGTTTAAAGAGGCTCACTAATTAATTAATTTGTAGAAAGGTAGGCAATTTTGCTCTATCTCAATCTTAAGCACCTTTATCATTTTAATGCTTGCACAAATCTTACATGTAATCTCAAACAGATGAAATTCATGTTCTAGAAATTCAAAATCAAAAAAGAAATCTACACAAGAAATAAGCAAAATGAAAGCTTAAATTCCTTACACAATCAATCAAGTAAAACTCAAAGTATAATCACTTAATAAATTTAGTTACCTAGCATTCACAAAGTCAAATTTTGCATTTAAATTCACTTAATCATATTATGCATATAGTGTTAACAATTAGTTTTAACTAGAATCATACATAAAGTAACTAATAAGAACCTAAATATACAACTTAAAAATAAAAACTAAAAATGCAAAAATTTTCATGCAATTAGATCAATCTTTAAATCTCGCCTACGCTTAGAAAAATATTGTCCTAAATATTATGCTTCAAAACTAAGATATAAAAAGTATTTGAAAAACTTCTTAGAGCATGAATAACTAAAATGAAAATTTCCCATCATAAAGTACCCTCTATACTCACAATATATTACAATATTTAACATCTGTAGAGGTTGGTAAATAATAAATTGTAAGATGTATTCAAATTTTCAATATTCTTAAGTCAAGAAACTAAATCAAAAATATATGATAGTTAAAATAATATATATGTAAAAACAACCTAAAAATTATAAACTTAACTATATGTATGCATAAATACATCTCGAAGGTCATTAAAGTGGTGATGAAAGGCTCTAGTTTGACTCTTATACTTGTTAATTTCTAGGATGATACCAACACTAGAAACTAGAATGTTGGCACTAGTTGGGTTATGTCATCTCAAAGTGTTATTCACTTATAAAATTGACATTAGACATACTCATAAGGTTGCAACTTTATAAGAACAAATGGATTAGATTGTCTAGACTTTAATTTCTTGAGAAATAATTAAAATGATTATTAAAAAATAAATTTTTGTCCTATTTTAAGTTCCTTGCTTATGATATTTTTGTCATGAAATGCCTTAGGGAGCTCCCTACAGATTTGTGCAATCTCAAGAAAATCTCTTTATAACTCATCTAAGAGCAACCTATTCTCACTAGCTAACTTAGGTTCATAGTTAACTTTCTTAATAGCCCACAAAGTTTAATGATCAATCTCAAATAGAAGATGACAAGACTTGCAAACACTAATTTGTAAGAGGACATACCCAAGAGGACTCAAAAGTTGTCCTATAAGTCTAAAAAGCACATTAAATTTTTCATTCCCATTCCCTTTTAGAAATATTAACTATTTTCTCTAAAATATAATTAAGCTCTCAATTAGATTCCTCCACATAACTACTTATTTGAGGATGATAAATGCTTGAGATTTTGAAAAGATTCTCATTCTTATTTAAAAGTTTCCTAAATTTATAATTCTATAAGTGGATAACATTGTCATTAATGATGAAGTACACCAAAACAAGAGAAAATGCTCATTTCTATAAATTTCACTACACGAGCATCGGAGTTGTTAGGTAAAGCTACTACCTTTACTATCACGACCCAGAACCATATTGGACACATGATAACTGCCGCATACTTAAGCTAAGGATATTCACAGTACCCTTAACCCGACTATGCAAGGTTAACTGAATATCTTTTGAAAACATTTGAACAACACAATGACTATATTTTGAAAATCTCAAAACTCAATTAAAGTACCTGTAAATCAGTTTTAAACACACTTCTATATTCACTTTTAAAACTCTACCACAACTTCTGAACTTTTAAGTCCACTTAAGAGCAATCTCAACAACAGTACCAAAGGTTCATATATAAGGTCTTTTACAAACAACAAGACAGTCAAGAGTTAATTTATAAATCATAAAGCATATCAACATAACCAAAGTAATAAAAACAATTCATGAGCCACTATACAACAAAAGTGCAAAACAGAGACTACCCATATGCAGTAATGCCCCAAAAATGTCAAAAGACTGCACAATCCACACAGAGCTTCAAACTAACTAAATTAACCTGTATGGTTGGAAAGCAAAAGGGGTGAGTACACTATGAACTCAGTGAGCAGGAAAAACATATATCGCAAATAGAACTCGATACATACCAAGACGGTATAGATAACCTATAAAGTGAATATATATGACAGAAATATATAAGCCTAGCCTATGACTCAACGTACACTAGTTAGGAACCACATAGGTCTAGCCTATTAATCACCCATCTGGTGAACATAGATTATAGTTTCAGTACACAAAAGCAGAAAAACATCATATGTATAAATCAAATCTCATCAAAAAATAAATCTCAGAATAAGCTAAAACAATCTATCACCATTAGTCGATCAAACTAGTGTGTACACCTACCGATTCCCGGTGTTGGCTCAACTTTCATCCTTGGTGAGTCCAGACTACAATCGACAAGAGTATCATGACCCTAGGTGATGACCTCATCGGTGTCCAGATCCTAGGTGTGGCATCACCCGTAAGTCCCATAGAAAGGTGTCGATAGGGAGATTCGACTTTTATGTACCAGCGTCAAGGGTATGGGTCGCTTAATCTGTTGTGCCTAGCATACGATTGGCCAATCGTTACCTCACCAATCACAAAAATCGTATACAAATACTCAATACAAAAATCAAGTAAGGCACCATGCCTTTATTTATTGATCCAACCGATAAAGTAGAATCTTGCCATGACTCTAAGCTAAAATAGAACACATACATGTAGCATCCATGACTCGATTATGCATATGTAAATTCCAAAACATTATTTCATGCAATAAAAGTTATCTTTTGCACTCCATGTGCAAAGTTACTTAAAAATGTAATTTTAGCAAATAAAACGTTGTCCTTTGCACTTCAAGTGCTAGTTTGTTAAAAACAATATTATTTCTCAAAATACGTATAAAAATATCAGTTGCACTCCAAGTGCAAATAGTTATTCAAAACAACGTCATTTGTTAAATACACAAGTATACTAGCATCTATTTGAGATTTAATTCTACTATGCATTACTTAGGTTCAAAATTCACATACAAGTCGTCATGCATGTCTTGGGATGTTCTAATCCCATTTGAGAGATATGGTTTTCCCAACTTACCTCAAAAGGAGGTGAACACTCCCTTAAATTCATCAATTCTAGGTACGAGCTCCTTGATCCACAGCTCCCGAATCTTGATACATACAAATATACAATATATTTACTACTCAAACATATATCTCATATTCATACACCATCACAACCAAATTCATCCCCAATCAATAATCATAAATGTTATTCTAACATCAATCAATAGGTCAATAATTCACTTACTAATTCAACTCAATGTCTTCTCAACCATCAAGCTAACCTAACCTTATGTGCAATGTTTACATCTTTTTCTTCCTAATGTTCCTTTATAAACAAGTTGTCTTCTTTTAATCATAACTCTCTCTACAAAAATCCAAATTCCATGATACTTATGCCCCTTGTAGACTTCCATTAGTATTAATTTATCCAAAAATTACACAAATAATATCTCCCTTTAAAATATAATCTCCATCCAAATTTTGTCCTGTTTTTGGTAAGAAATAGACTGGCAACCAATACTTAAACCACAACAAATAATTATCAATACATCTCCTAACAAAACCATTTCACAGAAGCATTAGTACGACATTAATAATCATTGTTCTTGTTTTATACTTTCACTAATTTGGACTCTAAGGTCCTCAAAAATTAGGAAATAATACAAGGTTCACAGGGGTCTATCATAGACAGTATTAGGAAAATAAGCATAAATCGAGCTCTAGTCATTATTTTGTCAAGCCATTTTCACATAGCTAAATTTAATACCTATATCTACAACTTTCATTCTTTGAGTTTCTTCAAATTCGTGCTCTAGGAATATGAAAGACAGATAGAAAGAGAAATATGAAATTGAAACCATAATTTCAACTTACCTTGATAACTACTTTCCTTCTCCTCTCCTCTTCCCCTTTTTTCTCTCCTTCTCTTCTCATTTTCGTTTTTCTCCTTCTTCTCACCTTATGGCAGACCTTCACTTTTCCTTCTATTGCCTTTTCATCCATTTTCTCTAGAAAATTTAAGAAGGTCAAACTAATCCATGTGTTACCATTCTATTGATCCATATGTCACCATTCTATTTTTATATATGTTGTCCTTCTATTAGTCCATATGTTACTATTCTATTATGCCATGTGTCACTTACTTTAGGCTCTACATATCACTCATTTTAAGCCTCCATATGTCACTACTTGTAAGGCTACAAATGTCACCAATTGTAAGGCTATATATGTCACCATTTGTAACGCTACATATGTCACTGTTCTATTGCTCCACACATCATAAGTCTAAAGTGACATTTGTCACAAACTTAAAGGGCCACTTGTCATAATTATACTCAAATCACTTGTCATCCATTTAACCGAGCCATTTACCACTTATTCCCAATCCCACATGTCACCATTTCATAGGCCTAATCAACCTTAATTCCTATGGATAAATTTATCTTGCTCTTTAACATTTTTCTTAGACTAGATGCACATATCACCTCATCAATTACTCAATTGTAATAATAAATTCCCAATTCACTAATTATAATCCATCAATTCATGTTATTGGTAAATCAAAATGCAAAACATTGAGAATGTACATTTATATCACATTCATTTTTGTTCCATACCTTGAAATATGTCAATTAAGTGCATATACTATCTTGTAATTTTTCTAAATCATGATTCATATATGTATATGAATATAATGCATATGAATGAAATGCATCATATAAATTCTTAAATAAAATAACTCATGTGACTCAATCTAACAATTTAAACTCTTAACAATTTTAGGAGGCAGTATATTACATTCACTCACTTTAAAACGTAGTCAACTACTACCAAGATACAAGTATTTCCATATGAAGAAGGATATGGTCCTATAAAATCTATGCCCTACATGTCAAATAGCTTTACTTTTAGAACATATTCTATTGCATCTCATATCATTTAACAATATTTCCTATCTATTGGAATTAGTCATATGTCCAACATAAAGCTCTTAGGATATTTAAACAATATATGCCAATAAAACCCACATTTTAAGACTTTAGTAGTAGTCTTATTAATACCACAAAGTTTGTTATAGGGGGATAAGTGACACTAATTAAAATGTGTCTCATCTCGTCCTTAGGTACATATTATCACATAATCTCATTAAAATAACTTCTAAACAGAAGGGTATCATCCTCATAATAAAAACTAACTTAACTTTAGAGAGGAATTTCTCTTTTGGTGGTAGGGAAGACCTTTTAGGAAAATTCTAGATGCAAGAAAATTCAAAAAATTTAATAAACTAAGGGACTTGATTATAATGAACAACCTAAGGTCCCTTGTTAGGAAATTTATCATCAATGGGTTCCTCATCTATATTGTCTCTTTGCTCCAATCTTGACAAGCAATTTGCTACTAAATTGTTTTACCCTTTCTTATCTTGGATTTCTATGTCAAATTCTTGTAAATGAAGGATCTAATAAATTATCCTTTTCTTGGTATACTTTATAGATAATACATATTTTAAGGTCTAAGTATCAGTATATACAATCACTTTAGAATCAATAAGATAAGATTTAAAATTTCAAAAGCAAGAACAATAACTTGAAGTTCTTTCTCAATGGTAGCATAATTAATATGTACATTAAAAACTTTGCTAGCATAATAAAAAACATTAAGTATCTTATCCTGTTGTTGGCCTAAGATAACCCTCACTATATATTCATTAGTATCACATATCAACTCAAAGGGAAGGTTCTAATTATGTACATAGAAGCTGGAGTTAGCTCCTTAAACCTATTAAAAGCAATAAGACATTCATTAGTGAATTCAGAAGGAAAATCACTTTATAACAAATGGAATAAAGGCTGAGTAATTTTAGAGAGATTCTTTATAATGCATTATTGAACCCACTATGTTTAAGGAAATTCTTAACTGCATGGACTGAAGTCAAAGGTGGCAATATTTTATGATTTCCACTTTTGCTCGATCCACCTCAATCCCATATCTAGAAATCTTATAACCAAAAACTATAAAAGCATCTATAAATACCTTTTTTTCTCTATCATATCATAGAGACAACCATCATACAAAATTGAAAAGTGGATAGAGCATTGTACAATTTAAAGGGCATCCTTTTGATAAGCAAATGTTCTGTAATGATAAGTAAACATCGTTTTCTATTAATCCTCTTATGCAATTAAGATTTGGTTGTATCCTAAGAATCCATCATAAAAATTCATATCCTACCAATCTTTCCAACATTTATCCAATGAACAGTAGAGGGAAGTGCTCTTTTTAAATGGCAGTATTCAACTTGCTATAATCAATGCACATCTTTAACTCAGTGATAATCATAGTTGGGATTAACTCTTCCTTATCATTGGATACCATAATCATACCCCCTTTATTCAGTATAATCTATATAGGACCCACTTAAGAACTATAAGGGATAAGGTATATGATTTGTTCAACTAAAAGTTTAATCATCTCAAAACATACGAATTCATTCATATAAGGATTGGGGAATTTATGACTCTCCACACTAGACTTGTGATTATTCTTTATAAGAATTTCAAGGGAGCCCTAAGATGAACTAAGCTCAAAAATACCAAAGGTATATGCATACCCTAGATAAAGAGGTAGTTGTTTCAATTTAAGTGCAGGTGTTTTTAATGTAAGGGTTCGGTTCTTAACCTTTCTTTCTCCCAAATCTTAAAAAACTTGAAAAACTTGAGAACTAGAATTCTCCCCTTCAATCCTCAAAGCATAATCCAAAATGTTTGACTCTTCTCCTTGTCCTCCATTCTTGAAGTTGGACATGCTTCCAAAGGGTCATAAGTAACTTTAGGCAAGGTTGCATGCATAAAGTCAACAATATCAATCATGTGACATATATTGTCTAGGTTAAAACCTCTCAAAGCCTTGAATATTATGAAAATATCCTTGTTATACCCCACACTAAATATAAACTTACCCTTGATCACATCAATTATCGCCCTTGTAGAAGCCAAAAATAGTCTCCCTATAATGATGGGAACACTAATTCCATAATCTATGTCCATTATTAAGAAATCGACAAAATATATAAGTTGTTCTACTTTAACAAGTAGATCTTCTACTACCCTAAATGGGTATCTAGTGGAATAATCTATTAACTTGACTGATACTTTAGTTAACTTAACTTCTAGAATTCCAAATTTCCTAAAAAGAGACATAAGCATTAGGTTAAAACTAGTGTCTAGATCATATAAACAATTATAATTATCTAAAACACCAAAATATAAAGGAATAATAAAAATCCCTAGATACTTTAACTTTATAGGTAACTAGTTTTGTAATATCATATTACACTCCTAAGTTAAGGACATTGTAGCATACTCTTAAAGTTTGTTTTTATTAAAGACGATATCCTTTAAAAAAATTATAAAAATGTCATTTAAGCTAATGCTTCAGATAAGGGATATTGATGTAAAACTTCTTAATAAGAAATTCTTAAATTTGTCATCATCTATCTCTTTTCAATATTTAAGTCTATATCACTGATGGCATATAAGGTCTTACAGAGGGTTGTTTTGTCTAATATCGACCATATACTAGTTAGTATTAAAATTTTGAAAAATATAGGGACTTATTTGCAATCCAGTATCAAGTCCGATACGGTATTTGCAACATTGGGTGGAACTAATGATATTTTTATTTTGTCTAATTTGTTGCCCTAATTCAAATTGACATTAGTGCCAAATAAACGTGAGATCGATGTTATTTTACTTATATTTCAATTTTCTTCTAGATCTAGATCAACATCAACACTGGATAAATATTTTCTCTATCATCCTCTTTTTTTGATGGTTTTACTTTTGTATTTCTGATGGCATTACTATCAAGTGTTTTGATACCTCTCAAGCTAATAATAATACTTGGTTTGTGGTTTATACCATATTACTATTAAAAGGTTGTCCTTAACCTCTTGCACTTCCTGTTGGCCAATTAGGTAACTTGTATTTCTAAATCACAAATAGACTCACTTTTTGACTACACCATTTTCTTAAAGCTTCCCTAAATTATCCAATTGTTTTAATTTTGCACCTATAAAAGAAATAAATTTCTTGATCATCTCTTCAATATTATTTTGTGGCACTGGTGACTATAAAAAATAAGGTCTTTATTAGAACCCAGGTAGTCCCATAGACTTGCCTACTCTAGTTCCCTACTATTTTCATGATGGATTTGAATGATTACCTACCTCAAGTTATATGCATGGGGAAAAGGGTCATTTACTACTTTCTTTCCTCCATAGGCATCCATGTAATTTTCCTATTTGTAGTATTTTGCGGTTGGCTCCACTTTCAAGCATGTATAGGAAGGGTGCCTATATATGCCTTCCTATACATGCCACACTAAAAGAATGCCTCCCTAATACTCATTTCACAATTCAAATGCATCTTCATATGACTCAAGAGATTAACTATTTGTGATGTTAAGTTTGAAATTACTTGAACCTTGTAAAGAGTTGGTTTTGTTTTTCCGTTTGCCACTTTGGTAAATGATTTCCTTGATAATATTTTCATAATCTCTTTAACCTCAACAATTTTTGTATAAATAATTTTTTACGTAACTATGTCACGTCAGGTTTGACATGTTAAGGTAAGGTCATCATAGAATAATTGCATCACCAGCTGTAATAAATAATGGTGATGTGGACACTGGCTAATCATAACTCTATATCTTTTCCAAGCATTCATAGAATGCTTCCATTTGTGTTATGTAAAACTCTAAATTTACATCCTAAATTTTGTGGTTTTATATAGAGGGGAAAAAATATCATCATGAATGCTCATAAAAAAAGTTTTACCTCAATTGATAGTGGTCAGGTTGTTAATTGCTCAATCATATAATATGGAAGGCACTTTATCTTAAGCTCATCTTCTATAAGGCCATTCAATGGAAATGTTTAGATAATCAAATAAAACTCCTTGATGAATGTGATCATGCCTTCAAAAGGTGATATATTAAATTTCGAGAGCAAGTGAAGATGTAGTTGCTTTTACTCATAGTTACTCGCCCTTTGACTTAGTCTAATCCATAATAGACTGGTGTTCATCACAAGCAACTAGATGTCCTCGGTGTGCATCCTTTGTGGCTAATGTTGATTTAAACCAAAAACCATATCATTATGATGTGTAACCATCTTTGCTCTCCTTTTTGCTTTATTCTTTCTACAAGGATGTTCAATTTTATGATCAATTTGAAGTAGCCTATCCAAATTGTCAATCTTGGATCTCTTATTTTGCCTTAACTACCTGAAATAAGCAAATAAAATCACAAGATAAGATAAAATAAAAATAAAACAAAGTAATACTACTAATAATAACAATCATAGCTCCCTAACAATAGCACTAAAAACTTTTACTTTTATATATTTGTAAGTTCATAAAATCAATTATGGATAGTCTATTAAACTGGAATGATTACAAAGTAATGATCTCAAAGAGAAGTAATCACTAAATCTAATAATCTTATTGAAAAAATAAATTTAACAATTGAAAGATTAATGAAAATTATTTTAAAAACTAAATTAATGGAAATAAGGTAATTATAATAATGAAAAAAAATAAATAAGATAAACATTAGGGATTCAGGGTCCACTTATATGGAATTTCAATTATCAAACAAGAATGATTATCTAGGTTGAAATAGTAATTAATGTAAAGTATTTATACACTTTATTGAGGCAATAGTATATCTAATTAGGCGAATACCACCTGTCAATATATAATATAACCTAATCAAAATTATTAAGTATAGTTAATGTATATAGTTATCACTAAAGTTTAGGATATTGTCATTCTTTAGTGCTAAAGCGCTTATTTTTCTAATACCTAGATCCTAATTCAACTATCGTTCCTTTATATAATTCCTAGGATTGAATGTATGGTAATCAAGCATAAACTCAACAATTGAAAACTAGAGAATAAATTCAACTAACCAATAATCAAATCATATATTAATAATTGAGATATATATATACAAGTTATATCCCTAATCCTAAATAGGATTTCTAGCCACTAAATATGATGAAAAATAGAACATAAACACATAATTATCAATATAGAAAAGAAGATTAGGAGGTAAGAAGTAGAGAAGATAGCACCAACTCCAATGCTTGCTCCAAATCTTCCTATAATGCTTAAGAAGCATAAAACTATGAAAAGAAAACAAGTCTCTCAAAACTCTGTTAGAAATTCCCTTCATGAATTCTAATACAAGCATTTATGGTCAAGGTTACAAAAATAGAGTTTTAGAAGGTTTGAACTTGAAAGTCATGCATTTTTATAAATTATGTCTAAGAATTGTTGTTAAACTAAAACCAGATTGGCGTCAATCTTATTCTAGAACTTTTATTCTTTACAAGTACAACTGTAAACGATGCCTAGTACCAAGCATCACTTTTATAATATTTCTCTTTATAAATTCAAAATGAGTATGGCATTAATTTAGAATTAACTCTGACATCGATTTTGATCTGATTTTACCAACTTCTCCACTTTTAACATCTTTGAGTTAGAATTGACTCTCAAAGTCTTGTACAAAATTATTGTCCATCTTTTTACCTTTCAAATGGCCCCAAATTCTCTTTAAATGGACAACTTTAGAGAAACCATACTAAATTTCATGTTATCTTCTCAAATTCATCACCTACAAGAAAATGAACTATACATAGAAAATATGTTATAAAAGTGTCAAATATCAAGTAAATTAACCCTAAATAATATATAAAAAAATGAACCTATCATGACCCTTGTATTACTGTGATATTAACACCTACACACGCGATTTTTTTTTCATGTGGCATTTCTATATAAGACCCAAAATATCCCCTAGATACAAAACCTATACTAAATATCAAAACCATTTCCCATTTTAAAACAAAGAAACCTAATCATCCAATTCTTTTACCCGTAAAAACTTGAATACCTTTTCCAATCACAAAACTTTTTTTTTTTTCATTTCTTCTCTCTTTTCTTCAAATTCTCTCTCTTAACTCTTGCAATTGTCATCTCATCCTTCATTTAGCATAAAGATCACTACTTTTCAGCTCCTATTTTGTAAAAGAGCTAACTTTGGCAATCACATCTCAATGCTTTATATCTTAAAATATTGTGTAACATTAGCTTTGAAGTTTCTATCACCATACTAACCTAATACCTAAAATAGATATTTGTAGCTTAATTAAACAAAAATCTTGTAATCTCTAACAAATTAATTATAAATTTTCCTTAAAATATTTCCATATAGACTTCTATCCTAGTTTTATACTAACTCTTAAGTTTTCTGTGTATATATATTTACTTTATCATCCTTCATCACTGAATTTGTTTTCAAAAACCTAATAGTTGCTACTTTTAGCATTGTTTTCATAAACCTTATGTTCTTACTGGAGTACCCTAGGTAGGTAACATGACCTTAAAAACTATAACCACCCTAAAAAATTCACCATTATAATTACAAAAATCCAACTAAGAGAAGTATAACCTTCATCTTATAGTTTTTGCAACTTACAAGGAGACCAGAATTAAGAAAACTAGAAGTATTAAAACATTTGAAAAACTAGGATTGTGACACCTGAAATATAAAGGTGTATAAACTATAAATGATCCTTATGTTAAATTAGATGCAATTTTTATGACAAGCAAAGAAAGAGATGATAATTGTAGGATTTAGTAATAAGAAAGAATTGGAGACTCCCCAAACTTTTTAAATCGTAGAAAAAGTTAGTAGAATTAGTAGAACTACATAGAAAGTTGATTCTCTCTCTCATCTCTATGTTGTAAGTTACCTCACTCCATTAAGATAATTGTCTGACCTTGAAGTCACAGTTGCATCAACTAATTAGACTAGTTATATTACTCTTAGAAATTTATACTCTATGTAAGTTACCTCACTCTATTAGACAATTGTCTTACCTCAAAGATGTAGTTGACTCACCTAACTACTAATACTAGTTGCATCAATTTTAAGTATCTATGCTCTGGGAGAGTTGTTTCCTTTCTTGGGGATTGTTAGCTCTCCTTGTTAAACCAACTGTACACTCTTGATCATTTGTGTTATAGGTGATTTACCTCTTTTTATTAAGGTAGTTGTCTAACCTTCAAGAAACAATTATCTTACCTAAATATATCAATTATATCACTCTTAGGCATCTCTAGTCTGAGTTATCTCACTCTAATATGATGGTTTCCTCATCTTGAGGACAAAGTTTGTCTTATTTAACTAAATCAATTATATTGCTTTAAGCATTTGTGTCATATGGGAGTTGCCTCACCTTGATGATACAAGTTTCTCATCTATTTAGACCAGTAGCATCGCTATTGAGCATCTAATAACATATAAATAAACAAGAGGGGAGAGGGAAAGAAAGAGAGAGAGAAAGTGAAAGAGTGAGAGAAAAAGAAGCAAAGACAAGTTTTAAAAGTTACATATAAAAAGAGAGATGACGAAGAAAGCAAGAAAAAAGAGGAAGAAACAATCATAAGTAGTAAGAATAAATAAAGAGAAAGATAGCCAGAGAAGATATAAATTTTTAAAATTAGGTTGCAAAACAAAGGAATGAGAAAAAGGAAAAGAAAAAAATTATCAATAGTAAAAAATTAAAATAAGAAAAAATGAATATTAAATTATAAAATAGAAATAAGATCGG
>JANZLD010000009.1:22036102-22047556 GCA_026413575.1 Erythroxylum carthagenense | reverse complement strand
ATAAATTTAATAATAACAATAAGTAATTTAAAAGTTATTATAATAATGGCACTAAATTTAAATAATAATAATAATAATAACAATAAGTATATGTTCAGATTAATATTTAATAGCTATTATAATAATGGAAATAAATTTAAATCATAATAATAATAAGATAATAATAAGAATAATGATAAAATTAATAAAATAAATTTTACTAAGTAAACAAATAAATAAATATATACACCTAATAATAATAACACAATTAATGATGTTTGTAAATGATAATAAGAGAGAGTTAATAAAAATCCAACAGAAGCAAAAGTTGCTTCAGTTCAAACGCGTTGTTGCAAAAGTGGCACTGGCTGGCGCGCTGTAGAACAAATGGCGCTTGTGGGTAGGACCCACAGGCGCGTCTCTGTCTTTTAAATGAGCAGAGTTAAATTGCTGAATCCGACGCCATTTGTTAAATTGGACAGAGAGGGACAGAATTAAATTAGACAGGTGATCTGCTCTCCTTTTCAGTGGTATCAACATCTAGCAAAGGACCTTCATCTAGTACGTACATAGCTATGCCAATGAATACTGGAAGATTTAAGCCTCAAAGGATTGCCTAAGTCCAAATCAGGTCAATGATTCCAGTTTGTGTAGCACCACCACCTAAAATGAGAGCCCCATCAACATCAGCTTCTAGTGCCAGTGCCACTCCTTGTACGTTACTCAAATTTCCACACAAGTCAGAGCAGAGTCACCAACGCTCAACAAGCTAGAATCAAACAGAAATTCTCAACTCAGTATTGGGTTCAACAGCAAGCTACCTTGAAACAATGAAATACCATTTACTTCTTATCGTTATCATTATATTATTTTAAAATGTTAGTATTAAATTTATAACTTAATATTTTATAAACTAATTAATTGATTCTATTTTTTTTATTTTGTATGAAACAAAACAATAGTAAACTTCATATAGAAGAATAGCCAGGAAAATTTACCTTATGTAAGAGTTTGGGATAATCATAATAAATATAATTGTCTTGGATATTAAAATTTCCAATTTTATATATTGGAAATCAGAATTTTATACATTTTGAGGATTTATATATATACTAATAATTTTTGTTTGCTTGTGTAACAATATCTTGACACTAAAAATTCATATCATTTGTGACAACTTCTACTTTAGGGCCACCAATGCAAAAATTTTTATCGATTATGCAATTAAATTTTTTTTAATAATATTATTTGTAACAAACACAAACACATTAGTGATAAATTTATTGTAACATATAATCTTTATTTAGTGACAAAATTGTTATAATGTGGAACTTTCATATGACGAAATCTTTTAGGCAATATGATCATTGATGCAATTTTCTTTTACCCTAATGCAATTCCATTATTGAATTGATAGTTTTATTTGTAAAAATAACAAACACATTAGTGACAATATGTTTTGTACGAAAATTTTTTTCATTTTTGTGACAAAATGTTGTTGACACTTTTCCTTAAAATATTAGTGACCAGAAGTAACGGACACTGATAAAAATACACAAGTGACAAATATTGTCATTCTTTTCAATTATTTTAGTGGCGATGATGTTGTCACAATAAAATAAAGTACTATTACGACTTTATTAATCACCACTTTATATTATTTGTGTCAACAAATTTATCATAAATATGTAAAATTACTGTGACCATATAGTTTTGTCACACATTCCATAGTTTTTAGTGTCAGTACTTTTGTTACAATAAAACGGAGTATTGTTATGATTTTATTTGTCACTATTTTATATTGTTTGTGTCGACAAACTTGTCATAAATATGTAAAGTTACTGTGACTATATAGTTTTGTCACACATTTCATAGTTTTTAGTCTCAGTACTTTTGTCATAAAAGTATTTCATAATTGTGACCGTTTTGTTAAATTAGTCACTATTTAATTAGTGACAGAGGTATTGTGACGGGATGTGACGACTTTAAAAATTGGACACTATTAATAATAGTGAAAAATATTGCTCTTTTAGTGACAACTTTTGCTTTCACTAAAAATACAATTTCTTGTAGTGATTTATGTGTTTGCCTAAAGTTTAAATGGTCCAGATCCAACGCCGAACTATTTGCCTTTTTAATTAAGCGGTCTCTCGTGCTTACTTTAAAATTTTGTTTGGATCCGAACTTAAACCAAGTCAAATCTCAAGATAATTAAATATTAATTTCTTAATTTCAACTGGCGAAACATAATGGGGTATGATTAATTAACTAATAAAATAAAATTAGCAAGAAATCAAAATTAATCAATTTAATCAATTAAGTATAAAAGAGATAAATTCATTTTTACCTAATTTTGATTCAAGGTAAGGATCTCATCAACCCAAAACAAAATAGATAAATCTAATTAATATGATTTTAATTACATTTATCAAATTCTCCCAAAATGGACTCATGTTTGCCTTCAAGCATACATCAATGAAATATATCAGTCATTCTCTTATCATCCTCTCATCATCTTTCATGTTATCCAAAGATATCTCAAAAGTTGATATACATTAAAAATATTAAGATAAAGTAGCAATAAAGAGAACAAGCAGTTACAGGATAAATTCTTAGAATAGAAACATATCATCTCGTTAATTCTATTAAAATCAAATGAAACAAAACTTAATACCTTCTCATAGATTTCACTCTATACACTCAAAATGTTTAGGGTTCATTAAACTCTAAAATCAAATATAGCAAGTTATTTCGATAAACTTGCTCATGAATCATATCTTCATCACTAACAAATGTGAATTTAATATATAAATCAAAATGTCTTAATAAGGGTTGTAATGTGACTTAGATAGAATTGTAGCAAAAAAATAAAGAAAATTTCAGTTCACACAATTTAAAGGAATCATTCAAACTAATCTGCACAAGTTTCAATTCAAATCAATCTTGAATTCATTCAAATCGCATAACTATGATCACATCATTCCTCTTTTCTTTTTTTTTTAATTAGAAGAATAAGAAACATTAAAGAAAAGGATTTGTTAATTTTTTCTTTACTATACTTCTCCCCTATTCTACAAAGACCAAGAAATCAAAACACTATAACTTGAATCAATTGATTTTCTTTTCATGGAAATGATTAAAATCTTATGCAAATAAGCTTTATTTAATTTCTTCAATTTCAGGCTCCAAGACTCACAATTATTAAGGAAATAAAAAAGAAGGGTAAAATTAGCTTGTAACAAGTTTAATATGTAAGAAAGAAAAGGGTCAAGGTTCAAATTAGTTCTCTAAGGGTAAAAATTAAAGTAGGATTTTGTAGGTCGAAAATGGTTATAACTAAATGCCCATATCATCTCTGTGCGTAAATTTATAACAATGTAATCTCAAAATGTGTACAAGAGCAAGTTCTAGTATAAACAAGTCATGTTTGATAAAACACAATAAAGAAAAGTGTATGAGCATAACTGTAACGAATTGCTTTTAGGTTCAAAAACTCATATGGTTATCAAATTGCCTTAATTCTTACACATTTTCATTTAATAAAAACTATGAGATATTTTAAGTAATTTATATAAAAAAACATTAACCGTGCTCATCTCTCTCACGTATTAAAACTCAAACTAAAAATGCATCCCAAGTGAAGGACTATTTATATATAATAATAATAAATTTATAGTTGACACAGGGAATAATTATACATATAAATCGTAGTATTCAAAAGTCCAAGAATAAACCATATATTTCACAAAATAAAAATAAATACCTATCTTAACATGGTATATACACTAAATATCCCCCGCACCTAAATCATACACTAAATAAATACCTATCTTAATAATAAATTTATAGTTGACACAGGGAATAATTATACATATAAATCGTAGTATTCAAAAGTCCAAGAATAAACCATATATTTCACAAAATAAAAATAAATACCTATCTTAACATGGTATATACACTAAATATCCCCCGCACCTAAATCATACACTAACATTCTGTTTTAGATGCTCTCAACTCCCCTTAGTTGTGAGCATATGAAATTGAATATAATATGGTGTAGGTGGACATAAAGGTGTTGCACCATATAAATTAGAGCAAAGCATCCAAATTCCTCTTTATTTTAAAATTTTGATGCTCTAACCTTTCCATTATAAGATTATGCTGGTGTCAGATAATTGTGAGCATCTGAAACTAAATGTACTATGGTGTAGGTGAACGTGAAGGCGTCACCCCTCATAAATCAGAGCAAAGCATCCAAATTCCTTTTTATTTAAAAAATTTTATGCTCTAACCTCTCGATCCAAAGATTTTTCTCATGTTAGATTAGTGCTACTAGAATAAATAGAGGTTTTTGAACATTCAAATCCTTATGTTAATGTGATGGTGAACCTCCTCTAGGAGAATCAAGTGACAAAATAAAATCCTCTTCTTTTGCTCGATCAACTTCATCCTGCTCAAACAAGCAATATTTATATGTCTCATCTCATAAGCTACATGCATATTAACGTTAGCAATATCAATAAAGTTAAGATTAATAGCCAAGTGAGTAACCAAAAAACTAATACAAAAATTCTTGTTAGAAGATAAAACAATGTTAAATTACATAGCTAACCAAGTTCCTAAATTAGTGCGAACCTTATGTACCATACACTAAATAAAAAATAATTTAGTTTTACTACATGTACAAGTTGTAGCCTTCCTCCCTGAATAATTAGAAGTAAGAAAACATTGCAAGTAAACCTATTTAAGTTATTTAAGAAAAATTCCTTTAAATTGACTAGGATGATACATAAGCATATCAAACGACATTGATTTCTAAACTTTTAAAGGATAAAATTCACCATAATCCACATCAAATGCCTTATATCAGGCATATTCATCTATTATAAACCCCTCTAGCCAAATTGAATTCAATTATACTTTGTTTAAATTTTTTACCCATTAATCTATAATACACAACATTAGGCCTATTTAGAGTGAAATTATCAGGTTTATCAATTTTATAAGCAGTATAAAACTCCCTACTCAATTCAATAAACACTGGACATCTAATTTACACAAATTTTATCTAAATCATATCATTAACCAAAGCGTCAAAATTTTTCTTGATATTTAACTCCTCTAAAGAATGGTAATGCACACTTACCAAAATTAATTTATAAGGTTTTGAGAGTAGTATTCCTCTATTTTCTCTCTATAGAATTGAAGATAAGATGTTTACGAAGTTCAAACTTAGATGGTAGGAAAATAAATGTACCTTTGACAATCTGAGCATGCTTTTGATTAGCACTAATGGTTGGTATAGTCTTTGGAAGGTTTTTGTCAACTAATTTCACAGTAAAGTTAAACTTTTGATGCTACCATCTTAGTGCCCTATATTCTTCCTATTTCTATAACGGTTGTGAACAAAGAAACCAAATCTGGATAACAATTAGAGCAACTGATGAACAACTAAAAATAATTATCACTAAGAGTGATAACAAGAAGTATTGAATCACTAAGAAAAATGAAAGCAACTAAAATTAACCAAAAAAACTAAGAAAAATGAAAATGACTAAAATTAAAATAGGAAATTTTACAAATAATAAAATTAAATTCCATAAGAGAAAATAAAAAACAGAGAACAAATTAATGGGAAAATTATGAAAAGATGGAAAGAAATCACCCATGAGTAGTAGAATACGACCAATGATCAATGACCAGATGAAGCAACGATTAGGTGAATGGTGACTAGATGAGTGATGTCAAACAAAAATGATATTAAAGAAAAGAAAGAGGAAGAGAAAGATGGTGGAGAAGTAGCAACCAAAAGCTAAAACTAGAGAAGATTTCATAATTAAAATGAAAACAAACCAGAGAAGAGCATATTGGTAGATAAGCAGCGATCGAGTGAATGGTGTAGGAGGTTGTGAAACGAAAATCAACTTTTAGGTTTTTGTTGTTTTAATTAAAATGAAACATAAAGGTCCTAGTGATTAAAAAGAGGAAAATTATTTTATTTAAGAAATATTTCCCCTTAGTAACCTAAAAAATCTGCTAATGTCTATAAGGCATGATCTCACCTTATTATTTTAGCATTCTGGGACATAAGGAATTTAATACCAAAAACTTAAATTACATAAGATGTGATCTAGCTAATAAAATTTCACAGTCTAGAATTTAAAGATCTGTTATCCTTAATTTTAGTGCATGAAGCTTGATCTCATGCTATGAAATTTAGCATTCTAGCATTCAAGGTCTGTTATCCTAAACCTGTTGTATAAGAAGTGATCTGACCTTGTAAACTTTAGCAGTATGCCCAAAAGACTAAATTTTTCACTTAAATTAACAAAACAAAGAAAACAAATCAAACCAATAAATAACTAAAACAAAACTAATAAACACCTCAAACTTGTGACCTTTATATCTTTATAAAACGATATCTATTTGTGTCCGTTCACCTTAAAGATCTTTTTGGTTTCAAAACTCTTTATTTTCACTACATCATAAGGAAATACATTAGTGACAGTAAAAGAACCAATCTAACATACCTGACATGAGCTTTAATCTAGAATTACATAACAAAACCTTCTTTCTAACCTCAAATTACTTCCTTAAAACTATGTTATCAAATAACATTTTATTTTTCTTTTCACTAAAATTTCCAATTTCGTAAGTGTACATTCTTAGTTTCTCTATTTCTTTTAATTATAATTTCCTTGCCTTACTAGTTTAGTTTAAATTCATGTTGCAATGCCACATTGCCTAATAATCTTTATATTCAGTCTCCATAGGTAAATAACAAGCTTTACCAAAACTAATCTATCAAGAAATATTCCTATTGGTGTAGGCTATATTTTAAGTTCAAAGAGCATTGTCTAGATGTATGCTCTAATCCTTTCTCCTTAGATTCACCATCTTTTCCAAAGTGGATTTCACTTCTTTATTTGATACTTTTACTTATCCATTTATTTATGGATGAAATGGGTGACTACTCAATATTGCATATATACTTTTTAAATACAACCACCATTAGCATGATGCAAAAATAACTCTCCTGGTTATTGATAATAGTTTATAGAGCTTCGAATGTATCAAAAATGTTTCATAAGACTTAAAGTAGATAGGTAATCATTAATTAAGGTGGCTTTTGCTTCTACTCTTTTTGAAATATGATCTATTGCCATAAGTATGTAAGCAAAAAACACTAGAAGAGGGAAAATGGCCATAAAATTAATGCCTCATATATCAAATAGCTCAACTATAAGAATAACGGTTTGAGGCATTTCATTTCTATAAGACAACGTACCAGTCTTTTGACATCTGACATAACTTTTACATAGGTGTCTCTAAATAAAATTCTCCAATACAAAATGTTATCTAAAACCTTTCTAGAAGTTTATTTAGGAAAAAAAATGTCCACATATATAATTGTGTAAAAAATCTAAGACCTAATGATATTTACTCTTTAGCATGCAACGTCTAATAACCTAATCAGAACAAAACTTCCATAAGTACAATTTATCCTGAACATATTTTTTTTACCTAATTCCTTATCTTTTCCTCCCTATACCTCTTAATGTAGTTAGCTAAACTTCCATAACTAAATAATTAATAAGGTCTACATACTTTCGAACATGGGTAAAATATCTTCATCCCTTACCAACCTTCTCAAATGGTTTTCTACTGGATTTTTTTGCTCCTTTTCATTATCTTATTGCCAAATGAAATTCTTGAAGCAATAAAATTCATCATATTAACGTTAGTTTACACTCTTTTCTTTACGAAAAGTTATTTTTATAATGCATGGTTAGAACTTTAGATCCAAGAAAATAAAATATAAACTTATCTAAAGAAAAGACCATTAGTAAAAGCTCTTTCTTACTTTTAGAGTAATTATGTTGTGCAGCAACAAATGTCCTTGAGGTATAATAGATGACAAGGATTTGTTTCTTAATTGTTTGGCCTAAAACAATTTCCACAACATAATTGCTGGCATCACACATGATCTAATGGTATGTTCCAATTTGGTGGCTAGATAATAAGTGAACTTATCAATAATGTGTTAAGTTTGTCAAAAGCTTCTTGACATTCTTTCCCAGATTCAAATGGAACATAGCAAAATTTAAAAAGTCTTTAATAAACTTGTGATAAAATCTTGCATGTCCAAGAAGAGATCAAACTTACCTCATATTTATAGAGTAAGGTAAGTTCATGATTAAATCAACATTTTCTATATCAACTTCTATGCCCCTATATGAAATCACATTAACCAAATGATGCCTTGATCAACCACAAAATAATTTTTTTTATAGTTCAACACCAATTTTTTTTCAATACGTATTTTGAGAACCTTAGATAAATGATTTAAACAACTATCAAATGAATCTTTATACACAATGAAATCATCGATGAATAATTTAATGTATTCTCAATATATTTAGAAAATACTCATTATTCACCTTTAAATTGTACTTGTAACATTAAAAAAAGTGAAGGGCATTCACCTAAAGGCGTACATTCCAAAAGGGCATGTAATAGTAGTATTTTCGTGGTCATCTTCAACAATTGATATTTGGTGGTAACCAAAAAACCAATCTAAAAAGCAAAAACATGATTTACTAGCAAGTCTTTCTAACATTTAATATATAAAATGTAATGGGAAATGGTCCATTCTAGTATTCAAATTAAGCTTCCTAAAATCTATTCAACTTTTTCACCATTTTCACCCTCATCTGAACCAAAGCATCATTTTAATTTCATATCATTATCACCCTAGCTTTTTTTGGACTAATATCAACTAGATTATCCACCCATTATCCAAATTTGGACGTATTATACCTACATCCAAAAGCTTTAAAATCTCTTTTATTATTGGATTGAGTCTTCTTTTTGGTTCCCTTATTGGCTTAGCATTTTCTTCTTAAAGAATCGTACAATTGTAAATCATTGGACTTATGCTTTTTATATTCGCTAAAGTCTAACTACTTGTAGATTTATACTCCTTTAGAAATGCTACAAGTCTTTCTTCTTATTCTTTAGTCAACCTTTTAAAAATGATCATAAGTAGTGACTCTCTCTCACTCAAATAGACACATTTTAGGTGATTAAGTAAGGATTTTAGTTTTATCTTTAAGCTTATAAAACTGAAGAAAACATTTTCTTTTGAGTTGTAGGAATTTAAATATTAAAGCTTTTAGCTTTGTTAGCATCGTTAGTAATGATTATACTACTTCACAACTTCCATTAAGTTAATCAGTCACTTCTAACTTACTAACAATTTATTAACACTTTCTTTACCAAAAATCTCTTGCACAATTGAAACAATAATATTCATATGAAAAATTGAGTGAAAATCATTAGGATATTTTATTATTTCAAAAATATTAAATTACACCTTCTCTCCATCAAACTCAACGAAAAGAGCACTTTTATCCACATCAATTTTTGTAGCCATCCCTATGAATGACATTCCTAATAACATTAAAGCTGAATGTTTTAAATGATCTCCATCCATTTTTAAGATACAAAATTACCCAAGAAATACAAGCCATTAACTTGAATCAAACATCCTCTATAACACCAATATGATGCATATAAGAGTGATCACCTAATTGAATAATCACAGTATTTAGATTAAAAGTTTGGTAAATTGAGTATAACATAATATTAATAGATGCACCTAAGTCTAGTATGACACTCTCAATTCCCTTATCATTAATGACATAAAGAAGTGTGAACATACCTAGATCTTTACATTTTTCTAGTAAATTTCTATTTGCCACAGACGATCAATTCTTACCAAAAAAATTTCTCTCTTATCCTTCAACTTGTTTTTATTTGTGTATAATTATTTTAAGAAATTTGTATATTTTATAATTTGCTTGATGACTTCTAGTAATGATATATTGATTTTCACCTTTTTAAAGTTCTCTAAGATCTCACTTTCATATTCTTCTTCTTTTAATTTAGCTAACTTGTAAAGGAAAGGAGGTTCACATACAGTAGATAGTGTAGGCAAAAAAAAAAATAGATTTTACCTTTGTCACGTCTTGAGTTAGAATTTCATCTTTCTTCTCTCCTTCTTTATGCCTCTTTACCTCCATTGGTAAAAAAGAGTTGAATTGTATTTCATACGCTTTTGTCAATGTTATTATACTTATATTCTCATTAAGATTCACCACCATTATAAAGGTAATTTTAATGATGCTAGTACTTCTAATTTAGTAATAAATATGACTAATTGAGTGATTTGATTTCTTAAATTCTAAAGCCTTACACTTGTTTCTTCTTGAAATTGTTGAGTATTATAAGCAAGGGCCTTAATAATATCATCCAAAGACATACCTGAATTTAAGGGTTAAATTTTAGTATGCATAAGTGATTGAGGTTGTCTATTGAAAATTTAAGGTTAGTATCTTTACTGCCCTCCTTGATTGCTATAACTAAAATTCTAGTGGTTCCTCTATCCTAGATTATAATGATTTGAATAATGGTCATACATGTGATAAGGTTGAACAAGAGATACCACCATTGCATTAGCTTCTTAAATGGAGTCTTATTGTAATGTAGAGCATATATCTATAGGACGCCCAGAGAGTAAGCCTATTTTATATACTTACATTGATTGTGATTGACCCACAACCTTTTGACGAACAAAAGCAATTAATTATAAAAATTTATCCTCAAAATTAGCGGTATATACCTCATTCCCTTACTTAATAGCTTCATCCATCTCTGTTTTGAATTATTGAGAAATTATTGGCCATATCTAAAATTAATTGTTTGGCTTTTTATATTGTTTTGGTTATCAAAACTCCTCAACAAGTTAGATCTACCATACTCTTATCCATTGGTAGTAAACCTTTATAAAAGGACTTAAGTAAAAGTTGCTCAGGAATTTGATGGTATGGGTAGCTAACACATAATTTGTTCAACATCTACTAATATTCATTTAATGTTTCTTTAGTGAATTGTCATATCCTACATATCTCCTTTTTGATATTGGTAGCTCGTGATGTAGGAAAGAACTTCTCCAATAATTTTTTTTAGTTCATTCCATGTTTTTAAGTAATAAAGCCAATGCTTTTCCTTATCTTTCAATGAGAATGGAAAGGCTATGAGATTAATATGATTTTTTGTCACTCCTTGTGGCCTCATTCTAAAGCCAAAAAAAAAAAGAGAATTCTTTCAAGTGTTTACGTGGACTTCACCTTCAAGGCTATGTAAGGTAGGGAGTAAAAAGATCAAACTAGATTTTAGTTCAAAATCTACCTTAACCATTGGAAATATTATGCATAAGGCTTGTTGATTCCAATTTCATGCATTTAACTCCCTCAATGTTCTATTGTCTGGATCTGTCATGTAGCACCCCACTCCCGCAAGACCCGAACCTGACATCGACGGTAATATCCGAGCCCGTGACCCGCGAGGGTGGTATGCTAGAGCAGTAAAATACACTTTAAAAACTCACTATGCCATTTTCTTTTTCTTTGC
>JANZLD010000009.1:21605189-21618542 GCA_026413575.1 Erythroxylum carthagenense | reverse complement strand
AAGATATTTTAATTTTAATTATATTTATTAATAATAATTAATTTAATTTAATTGCAAAAATTAAATTAAATTATTTATAATTTTTATGAATAAATAAATTAATTAAATATATAATATTAAGTTAAATTATTTATAATTATTAAATGCTATATATTTAATTGATGGTGAATCAAATTGTGAAAAAAATAGAAACAGAAAATAAGAACTACTTTTTATAGTTTTCATAAATTTTGAAAATTGGAAGAAACCAAAACCAAAAACAAAAGTAAAAAACCCAAACAAATAGTTTTTTTAAATACTAAAATTGAAAACAAAAACAGAAAACTAAAAGCATAAGTAGAAATAAACAGCCCTAAACTAATGAATGTTTTTATTCTACATCATTCTTGCCCGATTGACGAGAGTTTGGCTTGAATGGTAAATGTTTCAACGTCCGTCTACTAGGCCTTCTTCAGTGGTTTCTTCAAATTGCTCCCCAACTTCAAGTTAACCCTCACATTTTCTAGATCTTGTGCTTCCGCAATTGTATCAGAGTTGGTTCCATAAGGAAATCACATTGCCTCTCTCCCCAGTAGGCATCAAGATTATAATTATTATTGCTTCTTGTTCTCAAAAGCATTAACTTGCCATCATTGCTGAATTTTGACTTGGAAAAGGCACAACTTTTCTTTATTCGTATTCTGTGTTAAATTTACACCTTCCTTCAAATTTACTTCATCTTCACCACTCAAAATAGGATCTGCACCAATCTGGCTGCTTGTTTCCTGTCCACCAAGAATATTATCACATTTTGAACCAACAAACTCTAAGACCCTTAGTATTTGTCAATCTTTTCAGCTCCTTCAACTCTTGTTTTAGCCTATTCTCCTTGGTGTTTAAACTTGCTGTTTAAGTGTTTCAGCTTGCTTTTAATTGTTTAAACTTATTCAGTTGTTTCAGCTTCAGGGTTTGGGATGCTTACTGACTTACCAAAAGGATTCATTACCTCTTGTCTTTCTTCATCTTCAGTGATCTAATATTGTCAAACTCTTCTTGTTTTCAAGTTCCTGATCATCTTTTCTAATTGAACACTTGAAGGAGAATACCAATAGCCGCATCACCCCGAACAAACAGTCCTCATAGGCAGAGTCTATTAAATCTCAAGAGTCAAAATCAGAACTTGACTTTTTGGCATAGATTTTTTGCGTTGCGTGTTGTAAATTAGTGTCAGCCCCTTCATCTTGTTTATTAGTATCTTTCCAATGTCTACCATCAAGTATAGGTTGTTGGTTTGCATAATTTCTTCTTGTGGGAGTTGTGAGTTGTAGGTAATGAATTTCAAGGCTATCTAGCCTTTCTACAATTTGTCAGACATGCTTTCTTATGTGAATTCTTACTCTTGAATTAGTTCTTAGAATACCTTGTGAACATGGATCATTAGTAACCAAAATTTCTAGAACTTTCAGAAGCAGTGTGTCTTGATCTTGGTTGTTGAGTATTCCTGTATATGCCTTTCCACTGCATGTCATCATACCAAAGCTTTGATACCAAATTGATATAGGCAAAATAGATAGACGTTCAAATTATTTGATAAAACACATTTAAACTATAAATCTAGGTTGCTGGAAGTTGTTTAATTGTGTTGGAAATGAGGGTTTTATGATTAAATTATCTAAAATATGGAATTAAAACAAGGGATAGGTCTAGGGATCACTTATAATTTTGTATCAAAATTAGGAATCGGACCTAGGAGAAATAAACAAAAGATATTGGAAATACTCCAATAGGGTTCTAGAAATCACTTGTATAGTTTGGGAATTACTCCTAAATACCTAAGAATGACTCTTAGAAAAGTTTCACTCTTCAAAAATAAGTTTGTTCTTCGTATTCCTTGAAATGTTTAAACACATCTTGATGCAAAAGAGCTAAAGTCTGTAGAAGAAATAAAAGAGAAAAAATTAGTCAACTACAAGCCTTAATTTGGTGGGATGAGGATTGAGAATTGAGTTAACAATAGAGATAAGGGCTAAAATTTAGATTATGTTAGGATTTTTTATTAGATAAGAAGTAGTAGTGAATTAAATATGTTATTCTATTTTAGATATGTTATCCTAGTTGTTTAGGACCTAAATCTATAGAATTTTTATTAGAATAAGATTTAAATTTGTTAGGAACCTTTTCCTACTAGAATAAGGGTTCTAAGAACTTCTCTATGTGTATACTCAGTCCTTCAAGAATTACAATCTTGATTTTTTTCTACAAACTTTAGTTTTCAATTAGAAGGTGTGATGCTTTCTTTTAAGAGTGATTTTTAGACCCTAGGAGTCATCCTAGTTTCCTACCTTCCATTCTTTGTGCTATTCTCTAAATTTCGGTAATCAAAACCCTAAATTCTAGCCATATTAAACCCAAACTTCCAGCCATCTTAAATCTTAAAATCCTAGCCTAAAATTTCCAGCAATAAACTAAAAATCCCAGCTATACCTAATCTAAAACTTTAGCATTCCAAGCTGAAATCCAGACCTAAAACTTGATATTCCAACAACATAATATCAACCGTATTTCCTAATTTTGTGATTTTTAGCTGCTAGTTAATACTTTTTCCATTTGTCCTACATCACGTATATAGCAAAAAGTTTTTAAATCCTAATCCTAATGGAATAGGAAAACTCGCTACGCTTCCAAATTAAGAACAAAATGCTATTTAACAAGGATTTTTATTATTCCTAATAAACTTAATCCATGAACTACAAAGGATAAAATAAAGTAGAAATATTTTCCTTCTCTAATAAGGAAAACTAAACTAGTATCTCTCTCTCTCTCTCTAATTCTGCATCATATGATGGAACTTCCTCCCCTGCATTTTGTTAAAACTAATGTCGTAGCATATGTTAGTGTGCAGTTTTATTTGCTCACACCTTTTGCCTAAGGGATTTATTTGCAAGGGTGAGAGAGGTTTTAAATTGTGACGTCAATTCAATTGCCGTATGCCCCTTCCAACAACTTCAATTTAGTTTCTTCCTTCTCATGCTTCTCCTGTCTAAAATCTAGAGAAGCTACTTGCCTTTTTCTTATGAGATTATTTTATCATATTTCTTTTGGTGGGATTGCTTGGCATTTTAATTTGTGAATAATGTAATGTGTTATCCAGAACTTCAACTATTCAGTTAGTTTACTTATATATAACTATCACCAGTCTAATTTGTTTGTTGATATTTTAAACTGCTTCAAATGCATTATATTTGATTAACATCTGTAATTAGAATGGATAGATAATTGGAGGAGCAGAGATGGGGTAACTAGTTCGACATAATGATTATAAATTAAGGCCCCATCAGCTATGAAATTGATGTCTGATGTTGTTTATAGAAACCAGATACTTGAAGGAGTGATGTAGGGATGAACTAGGCAAAGTTGATTTCTCATCTTAATACTTTGGCATCATCTTCCAGTATTGGAACCATGTATAAGTTCATTAATGAGTTCTTGTTTTAAAATATTATATAAACCTTCTTGTCGGAATAATTATGCCCAGGTAGCTGCTTGTCTTCCAAGCATAGCCGTCTCCTATGACTGCTGTAAAGCACAAAAGCACAATGCATTTTGTTTGGCCATTTAACTTTCTTGACTTTTCCATGACAAAGAACTGAACGACTTTCTTATATCCTTAATCTTGTGGTGTATGTTAAATATTTCAATATTTTTGGTGGTAATTATTGCTCAGCATTTCATTTTTTAATTTTCATTTTACAGACACAGTTGTTGGAGAGGAGCCCATCATTGAGTGAACTCAACGAACTCATTTATGGGCAGGTTTGCAAAAGCATATTGTAATTTGATCTCTTATGACTAGAAATTTCTCCTTTTGCTTTTCCTATTTACATGCATTGTAGAACTTCTGGACATGAAGTGCATATTTTTTACTGTTAACAACATTCCAGATGAAATTTCTAATTTCTAGGCAGGTTGCAAGAACCATTAAAAGCTCCTTTGGTTACCTTTGGTAGTTTTTTGCTTCTTTCTGTTATGAATCTCCTTTGAAGTAGCTTTATCTTTCATCTTCTATTGGTTATAGATTCACTTGCGTTTGAATTTATGAAGTAACCAACTTGTACTCTGGCTTTTGTCAACGTATACGTGTCTCTTAAGCCACTAAGACTGGTTTTTGGTTTTGGAAAGGATCCCTGTTGATAAACATTTGTGTTTTCTCTTTTTCTCTTTCGTTTGAGATTATGACCCTTATTGCAGGGTGAAATGTTTGCTTTCTGTCCTCCCTAAAATAGTTGTGAGGACGAAACTTTTTTTCATTTCAAGTGTCTAGTGAATTCATCTTGCAATCTTGTCAGCATCTTTTATTTTATGCAGGAGCATTTGGGGAGAGATGATTTGGCATTTGTATTTTCACTCAAGGTAATGCTGATTTTCTTTTCCCTAGTTATTGTGTTACTTTTACTAGATGCTTTTATATAGCTACATATTGCATTATTTTGGATGTTTCATGCACCATTATTTGTGTGATTGGCAGAATTACTTCCCTCTCGACCTCCTTCCTGTAATGCACATAACCAAAGACTATATTCTTTCTTTAAGATGACAAACTTGGGGATTTTACATTAAACTTCAGTAGAGCTGGAGTTTACTTTTAGTTCCCCTTGCATAAAGTTTGGTTTCTTATGGATCTTGAAATTGGGGTACTTTCAATAAAAATTTGTAGCATATCTGCTTCAAACTTTAGCTCTCTATTATCTGTCAACTTTTATCCATTGCGATGCTTTCAGGGTGATAAAAAGTCTCATGATTTCCCATTAATCATTGTTTGAGTTTCAGTTAATCTTTGGAACTGTGGAGAGGGCTGACTGCATCTTAACTTTGCTTGGAGCTTTGATGCTAAACTGCTTGCTTGTGAAATCTTGATTTTATGTAAATAATGGAGGAATATGTTTTACTTCATGGTTCAGGTGGCAGACAATGATACTCTTTATGGGGTTTGCTTGCATGTAACAGAAATCGTTCAGAGGGCACCTGGCTTATCCGGTGCATCAACTCCCCTTGCTCATTCATTTGGACGATCACGTTTTTTGGTTTCTGCCCCTCGTTGCTACTGTATACTAACAAAAGTTCCTTTCTTTGAGTTACACTATGAGATGTTGAACAGGTTGGTGGTGATTTATTTTTTGCTATTTTATGGATTAGTTGTCAATTTACTGCTGTACAGAAATAAGTGTATATACTTCTTGCATTGCTGCAGTGCTGTTTACAGCTTTTATTTATTTGGATGCAGTATCATTGCACAGGAGCGTTTGAATCGGATAACACAGTTTGTTAATGAACTGTCACTCACAAGTTGCATTCCTTCATCGAAACTGTATAATAAGTCTAACGGGAATGCTGACCCTGATAAGGAGAATGACATTAATTGGATGGCTTTTGCAATACCTATTGATAGTGCAGTAGCACTTTCTGCTGCAGCTGCAGGAATTATAAAAGATGAGGATAACTCCACCTTATCACCAAGGGAATGGGAACCTCGTTCTCCAGAAAGTACTACTACTGAAAGTGAGGCTTCAGATTTTAGTCAAGTGAGGGAAGTAGATAAGGATGTTAGGAGGAGTTCGCTATACTTTGATGACTGTGCTTCAGAGTCATCAGAAAGTCGTTCTGATACTTTTGAGAGAATGTATGGCAACTGTGAAAATGACCACACTTCTCCAGAGAATGGGATATTTTCTTGTTCTAGGAACCGCAGACTAGAGCGTATTGGAAGTTTTGATACTTTATTCAGGTAGCAGAACTACAATTATAATATATTAGCTATGTAACTACATCGAGCTTTGACAAATTTGAAAACTTCATGACTGTTTTTGGAGCCATTTTGTTAACTCTGATTTGATTTTTGCTAGTTACCCCATCGTTTTCTTTCTGGAGTATCATTTAATTAATGGTTGACATCATCTATAGAAGTTAAATGTGCTAGGCTGTCTTGCTGCCGATCCAGTTTCAATAATAAATTTTTATCTTTGGCAGTCCAGCTAGAAGCATGACACCAGAAGATGAAGAAGATGAATTTTTCTCTAGTTATGATAAGGATTTTGATGATGATTCAATATTGGATTGGGCTAGGGTAGGTTTTTGAATGCTTTTCATGTTTACTGATTACAATATGTCATTAGTCTACTTTTGCTGAGTTTTATAGTTTGGGGCAGGAAAACAAAAATGATTTGCTACAGATAGTTTGTGGTTATCATGCCTTGTCTATACCCAAACGAGGAAGTGAAATGGTTTTTCATCCTCTGGAGCATTTACAAGCCATAGTGTATCGGCGACCTCAAATATCTGACCTTGGTTTTGATGAGAAATATCTGCAATCTTTAGAAGCTACGGAGGTATTCATTGTTTATTTCACCTTCTTGGACTATGCTTTCTTATATATATGTTTAATTGAACATTTTAATCTTGGCAAAAGGTCAGTGCAAAGTTAGCGTTTGCTGAGGAAGCTCTTGCACTGTCAATATGGACAACTGCAACCGTATGTCGAGTTCTGTCACTTGAAAGTGTATGTCCTAACCAAGTGAAGTTCTATCTACTTTAAATTTGGCTTCTTCTCTAGGGGATAAGTTATTTATTGGAAAAACATAGTAAATGTTTTGCATTTTATGCTCTAATAATAGTTCAGGATTCCTGAGGAAAGTATGCTACCCTGTTATTAGGCAGCTGGATCCAGTTTTGCATATATCTAAGATGAATGTAATGCTAGTTGGGAAACAGGTAGACTAGCAGCACTTTTACGGAGATTTGAACTTTTTCCAATGACCAAATGAGCATACTTAAGGCTCAAACTATGCAGAATTCGGCTTGATAGATGTCCATTATTCATCTGTTTGTGTGTTGAGCTTGAAAAATATTCTTCTTTCAGGTTTTGGCTCTGATTGCTGGCACACTACTAGAAAAACAGGTAGCAGTGGTGTACCCTAACCTGGTAAGTTGATAAGTTGTCGAAGTTAATTATGTCAACTTATAACGTTTTAGTAATTGCAATAGTGGTTTCAACTTGCATATTTTGAAAATGCTTGATGCTCAACTGGCTTCATAATGATTAACTAAAGATTGCTGACACTAGTTCCAAATTCCTGCAGGGTGTCCTATCTGCTATCGTGCTTTCAGTTCTTCCCATGATTCGTCCATTTCAATGGCAGAGTTTATTTCTTCCTGTAAGTTCTGGACTTGACAACTTTGATGTTAGCTGTCCAAAATCCCATTCCGCTTTTTTGTTATTTTTTGAATCTATTCTAGGGGTTTGAATCATGGAAGTTGAATTTCTGATGAACTAAGGCCAAAATATAATGTGACTAGATTCTTCTAGTTTTAATGTTTCTGTATCTCATGCTTTTCCGTTGGAAATTAATGCATCCAAAGGTACCTTGAGAATTTGTATTCATGGTCCTTTTAGATATGAAACACCCAGAGGTGAAGCTCAGAAACCAAAGAATGTAGGTGCAGAAGGTGAACAACAAGAGTGCTATTTTCCCAAACCATCATTAAAATGTAGCAGCAATCTATAAAGATCAGTTATTGGCATTCATTTATGCATACCTTCTACGGCGATGATCTGCATGCAGGAGAGTTTGAAGCATCTGTAGAGATAAATTATCCTAGTACTTCAGAACTTTGATACCGCTGTATCAATTATAACATGACCTTGTTATGTTTCTAGTAAAAAGAATTTAAATATTAACCTTTTTGTAAGTTGATCAGCGATTCATTAGTTATTTTCATACTCTGGATATGTGGGATACTGTTTTCAGTGAGTTGAACTTTATAAATTTCTATTCTGAATATAGTCGAATGTCTTTCCAGGATACAGAATCAAATAGTACCTTGGTTGTTATATTCATAGTAGAGATGAAACATTCTTTCTCTTCTTTTACATGATTTGGTGATTGAAAATTTTCATTGCATGTTTTGCTTAAGCCATTAACAGATGATTACAGACCTCCAGTAGCTGGTTCTTAGCAAATATTTTGTCAATATTTGGCAGATCCTCCCCACAACAATGCTGGATTTTCTTGATGCTCCAGTTCCCTATATCGTGAGTTCTGTATTTTTATTGTTATAGATGATATGAATTGCTTGCATGTTCAGTGAATTTTGTGTCAATTTTCTAATCCCATTTGCTTGTGTTTAATTTTCTTTAGCTTTTCCTATTCAGCATAATTCAGTTTATCCCCTATACATTCTGTGCTTCACTCTTTGAATTTCTGGGAACACGTTAGGATTTCTTTTGGAATTAATAGAATGGTGTAAAAGGTAGATTTTCAATGTAACTGAACTTTCTGAAATTGGTTGTTTGCCATGAGTTTTTGCCAGATAATTTTTATCTTGGGCAGGCATAAGTTGGATGCATTTGAACCTTTCACCATATGCAGAAGAGTGCAGTGGTTTTATGCACTATTTGAAGTTAGTATTATTAGTCCGGACACCATTTCAGATAATACTAAAAAGATCAACTGGTAAAATTTGTGAGATTTTCTGTTTGAGCAGAAGGAAACCTTGCATTTTGTGTTTAGATTATTGTACAACTTCTAGCCTCCAGAATGGAGTTAAGGTGCTTAGCTGAGGTGAGAGAGATGACTCACATCATGTCCTCTGCCGTGAAACTGTTCACTTTCTTACCTGCTAGCTAGAGGGCAATGGGGCTGTCATTGACTCTTTAAAAGAATGGAATAGCTTGTTGAATGGAGATTCTAGCGTCCTGCTATCCTTTCTCATTTAGCTATTAAACTGTGATGAGTTCCAAAAGATGAAACTTGGTGGAATAGTCAACAGTAATGGATCGATGCTCAAAGGTTGGTACTTGGGGGTTAAAGTTGATAGCCGGAATTTCTTAATCAAAATATAGATTGAATTGGATAGTTTTGTTAGGTTAAAAGTAAAAAACAGGTGAAGACTAATTTTTTTCTTTATAAATCTTGCTTGCCATTTTAATAAAGGATTTTTAAAAGTTCCGCGATAATAAGATATCTTTACAGGCAAGGTTAATTAAAACAAAAATGATATCATGACTTATGGATCCGATAGAGTCTGAGTGCAGTAAATATGAGAGCACGCTCCAAGCAAGGTAGAAACTATTATATATGGCCTGATTGAGCACCTCACTTTGGCCAAACAACAAGCTGGAAACTTGATCATCATCCATCACTGCATCTTTTCTGAGGGGTGAGTTTAGCTGCAGAGATTTTATAAGGATTGATTAGCAAGGCAACTGACTGAAGTTCATGTTCTCAAATTCTTCCATAAGCATAGATGAAAGCAGTTGCTTTTTGTTTTTATGTTTTTTAGGTTTATTCAGCTCTGATATCACGTAAAACAGAAAAGGAGAAGATAGAACAATTTGTTGTTGATTAGGGTTTTAGCCTTTATTTACAATGGAAGGGCAATTTAATCCCAATATTTCGAGGAAAAGGGTGGGTTGTTGGAGAAATTAAATTGCCAAAAAGAAAGCTGAGGGAAACTTGACTGGACATATAACACAGCGAGTCATTAAAGCAGGAGAGATGATGATAACCAAGGTAGAACTCGTCAACTAAAGAAAAACTTATATGTGAAAGTACTGGAGAAGAAAAGAGGTAGAACTACTTGATAAGGTGGAGTAGAAAATGGAAATAGCTTTGATACCATGTGAAATTTCGTATTCAGAGGAGTTAGCTATAACTGTCAGGAAATGATGGGTTGTTAGGTTTAAGGTTTTATAAGTGGTTAACATATAAGGCAGGACTTCATCTTCAGCCCAAAAATTTTTAATGCATTCTTTTTATGTAAAACACTATCTTTTCTCTTGATCGATGTAGGTAATTGACACACTTAACAGACATACTTTCTTATGACTTCAATACTGAATAAGCAATGAAACTTTCAGCTGACATTTCAAGGAACTCTGGTAGGTTGGATTCAGTTGTTAGAAGATTGTCTCATTGGTTTCATGTAGCTTCCTTTTCCTTCCAGGTTGGCATCCAACATAAACCTGCTGACTTGAAGTTGAGAACATTTAATCTTGTTCACATCAACGTGCAGAAGGACCAGGTAATTTGTTCTTAGGGAAAACCTTTTCACATATCTATAGAGTAGGTTGGCCATTGCTTGCTACGACTTTAGACTATCCATAACATGCATAATGCACCCTGTCATGAAAAGCAATGGCACATCATCAAGTTTGCTCTAGTATAATCGGATTAGCAGTTACAATGATTGCTATTGAATGGTGAGAATAATCTGCTGGTGGTGGGTCTCGGCACTAGTGATTTATGTGGAACTTCTTGTTCTTCGCTTCTAGACCACAAAAGTCACTGTGATGTCTTTCAGCCTAAATCTTAAAATATTTGTTCATTGGACCTGTAAAAAACCCAACAGAAGCAAGTTATGGAAACATTTACTTTCTTCTTAAACTTCCAGGTGAAATCATCTCACTTGCCAACACTGCCAAGGTACAAAGAGCTTGTCCGTGAACTTGGACCAGTACATGCTAGATTACAATTTGAGAGTCCAGTTGCTAAAAGGCATCCTGTGTATAGGTGCAGCGAAACACAGGTTTTACTCTTAACTCAAATGCAAAACTGCCCTGCTTATGGCAGCTGCTTTTGTTATCATTGTTAACATCTTTGAGATTTCTTATTGCTTTATTATTTCCTGTCTACACTGATATGCATAATTATTCAGGCCGAGGCTGCATCAAAGTTTTTGATGATTATGAGGCGCTACATGGAATCGCTTTGTTCAGAATTGAGGTCTCATACAATAACTAGTGTACAGTCAAACGATAGAGTAAGTACTGCTGCATGCCTTCTATAATTAGTAGATGTTGGATCTATTCTTTTGGTAGGAAATGGTAAGAGATATATTTTTTCAGTTCAAATAACTTCCTTTCAGGTTTCCTTACTTCTCAAGGATAGCTTTGTTGATTCATTTCCCAGCAGGGACCGACCATTTATTAAGGTTTGTAGATTCCAACTTTCATGATGTTATTAAAGTGCCTGTTTTAACTGCATATTCCTGTTTTCTCTGTTTTGCAGCTACTCGTAGACACACAATTGTTCACTGTTCTATCTGATTCTCGGCTGTCGAGATTTGAGCATGAGAGGGTATAACTTAATATGTTATCAAATCTATTACATCTGCAGAGAACTGCGATCTCCAGATCAAGTCTTCGGCAGTCATGTGTTAGAAGGATTAATGATTCACAGAAAAGATCGCCGACATTGTTACCACTTACACTAACCATTTTAAGGTTTAGGAAATCCTCCATTGACCAAGCTTTTGGAGCCATTACCTGCGAGCTTATATGGAGATAGATTGCAAAATGGTATCTGTAGCATATAGAATTGTAGGAATTATTAAGATGCCTCGTACCAATATGGCATGTCTGTATTGCGTGCTAAGACTGACAAACACAAAGGATCATGATCAGGGTCTTTTATGGAGATTGTGATCTTAGCTCCTGTCATTTAAATACTAATTGTAAATATATGACTATCGCATTCAAAAAGAAAAAGAAAAAAACGCAAAAAGTAAAGTTCATGTTTGATTGGGTGTGATTTTCTTTTATTAGTGACTAACGATCTGCCCCATGTTGCTACACAATTTCCTTTCCACGAATGATGGAATACAATCATCATTACAACTACACAATTTCCTTTCCACGAATGATGAAAATCTAGAAACAAACGAAATGGTATGTTGTCCAACTGTTGGACCATTCATGATCCAACTTTAACAAAATTATTAACTTGAAAAGCTTTCACAGGAGGACCTTATGCCAATGATTGGTTTTCTTTTTAAATAAGTATATCAAAAATTTGATGATGGTAGACTTCAGAATTTAGAACCAAGAGATCTTGTGGTGAATTTTGCTTTCTTTAGTAAAGCGATGTTAGTGTCTAAACTCAAGGTGACAATAACTTGGCCATATTATAACATAGAAAGCACCAAAAAATATATGACAAACCAGTGTTGCTAATTCCCCATTGCTCTGTGTATCTGCTTTAGCAAAAATCACATTCTCACGCATTCATATTACTTATAAGAACCAATTAAGTAGTCATTTTTTAGTAGTCACTGAAAGTCGTTTTTATTACATTTTTTATTATTTATAATAGTGATAGTTAGAAAGACAGTAAGAATAAAGGCAGAGATTCAAATACTATGTAAATTTATATTCTTTTATTTTTAAAAAATATTTTATGATTAGCTAGACTTAGAAAAATTAAAAATTATTAAATCGTTGTTGGCAATCACATCTTTTTTTCCCTAATTCAGAATATTAAATAGTTTAATAATTCTTCTGCTTTCCCTATATCTAAAGTTAACTATCCCTATATATATATATATATCAGTCACTTTTTATATGACCATACATCAATTTTTTGTATAAAACATTTTTAGCTTGCAGCAAGAAATTTTCATTTTGATTTAACAATTATTTAACTGAGATGGATGGATTTGAGTTAGTGATCTCCAGGGGGCTTAATTAAAGCAATAAAGGCAGTAAGTTATTCACTTGTATGAAAAAGCGTCAACGGGTCAAGAATAAGCTCAAAAATCTTAATAAACTCAATGGTTCCAACATTTAAATAGCAGCAACAGAAGGATGAGGAGACAGCTATGCATCACTATAATAGAATGACATAATTAAACATTTCATTATTGAAGTAAAGATCCGAGAGTGACTAAAGAATAGGGATAAAACACTCGGTTCTTCCTTATATCTCTTTTTGCAAGGAGGAATATCAATAAGATTATTTCTCTAAAGGATGCAAATGGTTGTATGCTTACTTCTAAAGAAGATCTTTATTAAGAAGTTTATAATTTTTCTTACCAAAATAGTTGGAGCAAACTCTTAAGCCTCTTTCAATGTCGCTATGGTGAAAAACATTATTAAGGAATGAATCCCAACTCAAACCTTTTGATAATAAAGATGTTAAAGAAGCACTCTTTTCTCTTTATCCTAACAAGGCACTTGGATTAGATGGGTACAATATATACTTCTTCCCTAAAACGTGGCCTTATATTAAAACAACGGTGACATATTCAATCCTTGAATTCTTGAGGAATGGAAGGATGTTAAACGAGCTTAACAAGACATATATTTGTCTTATTCCCAAAAGACAATCCCCTAACTACATAAAGGATTTCGTCCTATTTCTTGTTGTAATACCATCAATAAGATTAAGGTTACTAACCAATAGGCTAAAGTTTATGATTCCATAAGTAGCAGATAGCTCTCAAGGAGCCTTCATTAGGGGAAGACTTGAAGTGAATCACACGTTAATACAACACTTAGAAAACGATATTAGAATGCACGAGAAGGGGGGTTGAATTGTGTAT
>JANZLD010000009.1:21575515-21599428 GCA_026413575.1 Erythroxylum carthagenense | reverse complement strand
GACGGGCTCCTTTGGTCGTTATGGTTTGACTGGTTATACTTACACATGGATCCTGACTTTCGGGAACTTCCCGGAACGAAAAAGTTTTGTTTTCCGCACTGTGTTCATGTGATGGACACCCCAGGATTTTCCTACATAATCAGCATTAAATTAAATTGATAGATTAATCAATATTAATCATTCATCAAATATAAAAACTCAAAACAAGAAATATTTGAACATAAAACCTCATAAGGTTATAACTAGAATATCAAATCCCCTTGAATCAAAATAATTGAGTTTAGCCACTTATGGCTTTTGCTCCAATAATAAAAATAGAAGAAAAATAAAGAATTAAGAGAAAAGTAAGAAGAGAATGATTCATTTTGTGGTGAGGAACATCCTTTTTATAGGGTTTTCCTGATCTAATCCTAATCTAATTCTACCTTGCAAAGATGTCTATTTAAAACAAATTCAAATTCAAATTCCTACATAACAGGGATAGAAAGAAGTTTTTCAATTAAACTCCATCTCTTCAAGTGATCAATCTTATCCATTATAACAATCTCTTCACTTCATCCAAAATTCGTGATTATCATCAATAATGTCCCAATTTGATGCAATCTCCACTTTTCATCTCCTTAAACAAAACAAACATTAATTTTAATATTTAAGCACCAAAATAAATTCAAAATAAAGGAGACAATATCAATTAATATATCAAGACAACATCTTATCAAATTCCCCCACATCGGACTTTTGCTTGTCTGCAAGCATACATCAAGCCAATACATTAATTACCTTCATAACAAGCAAATACAAACTATATATAAATAAAACAAAATCAATAAAAGCTATCATATTCTAGGTTGCCTCCCAAAAAGTGCAATTTTTTAATGTCATTATACTCGACGTGGCCTTCTCCTCTCTAACTTCTATATAATAGCATTTTTGTACTCCTTAAGCAGTGTTACTAGCCCTTCCTCTTGCTCTATAGTCAACCTTTTTGAAATGATTGTAAGTAATGAATTTCCATCACCTAAATATAAATATTTTAGGCAATCAGGTAACACCTTCAATTTTATCTTTAGAGCTTCTAAATAAAGGTAAGATTTTCTTATGAGTTATAGTAACTTCATCATCAAAGTTTCTGAATCTATTAGCATTGCTAACAATGATTCTACAACTCCAAAGGTTTCATCAACTTGTTCATTAACTTCATATTTATCTTTAAACTCTAACTCATCTTCAACATTTTCTTCTTTAAACATATCCTACACAAATGAATCTATAATATCCATATGATAAACATATTGGAAATTATTAGGGTACTTCATTACTTCAAAAATATTAAAGTTTAATATCTCTCTATCAAACTCTACGGAAAGAGTACCCTCATCCACATCAATTTTCGTCTTATCTATTTTGATAAATGGCCTACCCAATAAAATCGAATCTAAATGTTCAACATTATCTCCATCTATTTTCAGGATGTAAAAATTCACTGGAAATACCAAACCATTAACTTGGAAAAAACATCCTCAATGCCTCCATTATGACACACATACGAATGACCAACTAGTTGAATAATCACATTAGTTTCTAGCAAAGAATTTAGCTTTAAAGCTTGATAAATTGAGAATGACTTAACAATAATAGATGCACCTAAGTCTAGCATGATAAGCTCAATTTTCTTATTGCCAATAACACTTGAAAGTGACACCATATTTAGATCTTTGCAATTTTTTGATAATTTTCTATTTATAACAACTGATACATTCTTACCCAAAATTATTCTCTCCTTGTCCTTCAACTTCCTTTTATTTTTTAACAACTTTTTCAAGAATTTTGTGTATTTTGGGACTTGCTTGATAGCTTTAAGAAGTGGTATATTGATTTCCCACATTTTAAAGGTTTCTAGGATCTCTCTTTCATGCTCATCTTCTTTTGGTTTAGCTAACTTGCTAGGAAAAGGAAGTACGCGTGCATTAATTGATATTGATGAAGGTAAATCATTTTTTTAACCTTTGTTGCTTCTTGATTTGGAAGTTCTTCGTTCTTTTCTCCATCATCGTGCTTTTCTTCCTCCATTGGTAAAGGAATTCTAGATTGAATTTCCTTACCACTTCTGAAAGTCATTGCACTCACATTCTTCTTAGGATCCACCACCTTTTGGGAAGGTAATTTTCTTGATGTTTGTGCTTCCAATTTACTTATTGAGGTGGCTAATCGAGTGATTTGATTTCCTAAGTTTTGAAAGCTTTTCTTTGTTGCTTATTGAAATTGTTGAGTATTAGTAGTACGTACCTTAACAATTTCATCTAAAGACGTACCTAAATTTGAAGATTGAGGTTGTGCATATGTAGGAGCTTGAGGTTGTTAATGGAAATTGTGAGGTTGAGATCATTGTTTGCCTCCTTGATTTCCATAGCTCAAGTTTGGATGGTGACTCCAACCTAGATTGTAGTGATTGGAATATGGGTCATATTTTTGTTGAGGTTAACTAGGAAAGCCCCCTATTGCGATAGGTTCTTAAAGAGAGTCTTGTTACAATATGGGGCACATATCTATAGGATGTCTAGAGAATGAGCATATTCTACACACTCTTGTCGATTGCAATTGACCTACAACCATTTAACAAACTAGAGTAGTTAAATCTAAAGTTTTATCCTCAAGGTGGGTATTACTTACCTCATTTAAATGCTTAACAACTTTATCCATCCTTGTCCCAAACTGTTGAGAATTTTTAGCTATAATTGATATCAATTGTCTGGCTGCCTCAGGTGTTTTATTTATTAAAGCTCCTCTACTAGCTGCATCGACTATACTTCTATCCATTACCAATAGTCCTTCATAAAAGTATTGAATCAAAAGTTGGTTAGGAATTTGATGATATGGGCAGCTGGCACGTAACTCCTCAAGCCTTTCCTAATATTCATATAATGTTTCTCTAGTAATTTGTCTAATCCCATATATCTCCTTTATGATATTTATTGCTTTTGATGCAGGAAAGAACTTCTCCAAAAATATTCTTTTCATCTCATTCCATGTTGTCACTGAACCCAGTGGAAGATAATATAGCCAATCCTTTGGCTTATCTTTCAATAAGAATGGAAAGGCCGTGAGATTAATTTGTTCTTCTGTCATCCCTTGTGGCTTCTTTCTAAAGTAGACAACATGAAATTCCTTTAGGTGTTTATAATTTCTTGTGTTTATGTGGATCTTCACTTGTAAGACCACAAAAAATAGGGAGTCAATGAATCAAACAAGATTTCAATTTGAAATCTACCTTAACATCTAGAATTTGTATGAATAAGAGTTGTTGATTCAAATTCAATGCCGCTAACTCCCTCAACATTCTAGGGTTGAGATTTACTATCTTTTCTTTCACTTCTTGAAAATTAGTGTCGTCGCCAATTGTTAGATCTACTTCAACTTTCACGTCTGAAGGTGAATGATCGCTTCCTCGTTTAGTCTCTTTTCTCAAATGATGCATTGTCTTCTCATTTTCTGGATTATATTGTAATTTACTTGTTTAAGAAGCACGAGTCATGCAAGAAAAGAGGTTAGTAGTAACTATAAGATAACACAACAAAACTAAGAAACTAAAGTAGTTCCTAAGCAACAGTGCCAAATTTTGGTCGGGTTGTCAAAGCCCCCAAATTTTGGTCCTCCAAACTTCTTGTAGTAGTCGTGAAACCAGGTCGAATTCCTATAGAACTAAACACTAATTTCTTAATTTCAAATAATAAAATATATTTGGGGGGGGAGGGAGGTTGGACTAATTAATTGATTAAACAAAGTTAGCAAGAAATCAAAATAAATTAACTGAAATAAAAAGGGATAAATTCAAGAATACGCAACTCTGATTCAAGGAAAATGTCTCATCTAATTGTAACATTGATCATTGATTTAAAAAGAATAAGTGTAATAATTCAAGCAGTTGGTCTAAAACATATTAGGATAGCCATAATAAGTCTTAAAATTTTCTAAATTAATTGGTTTAAATCTAGCATCCAAACCAAAACTAACCATTCATTGATTAAGTGTGATAGCGTTCCATATCAATAAATGATAGTAATAAGCTTAGTGAAAAATACTAAACCCTAAATTAAATAATTAAGATAGCTACAACTATTCAATTTTGTTTTCTTGTTTATCATAAGTTAAATATGCAAATTCATAAATGACCTATTTGCTAATTGTACCATTCCTTCATGGCAATTACAAATCATTGAATTCATGTATAGCGATATAATAATCAACATTAAATTAAATTGTTAGATTAATCAATATTAATCGTTCATCAAATATAAGAACTCAAAATAAGAAATACTTGAATTAAAAAATTAATTAAATGTTTAGAACATGAATTCTCACAAGGTTACAACTAGAATATCGAATCCCCTTGAATTAAAATAGTTGAGTTTAACACATATGGCTTTTTCTCCAATGACAAAAATAGAAGAATGATAAAGAATTAAGAGAAAAGTGAGAAGAGAACCTTTTATAGGGTTTTCTTGATCTAATCCTAATCTAATTCTATCTTGTAATGATGCCTATCTAAAACAAATTCAAATTCCTATACGATAGGGATAGAAAGAAGTTTCTCAGTTAAACTCCAACTCTTCAAGTGATCAGTCTTATCCATTGCAACAATCTCTTCACTTCATCCAACATTCTTGATTATCATCAATAATGTCCTAACTTGATCCAATCTCTACTTTTCATCTCCTAAAACAAAACAAACATTAATTTTAATATTTAAACATCAAAATAAATCCAAAACAAAGGATATAATATCAATTAATATATCAAGATAACATCTTATCATTGTGTAGGACCTATCTTTCATTTTAAATAGAATTTTTAGTGAAAAATTATTTATATTAAAAGTGAGGTATTTGAGGGCATACTTTAAAGGTTAAAAATGGGTTTAAAGGGACTTTAGTTGTGGAAAACTTTCCAAAGGGTATAGTTATCTTGTTTATTGTTCTAGGAAAAGAAAAGCAATATCTTTATGTGTAAATAGGTCATGTTTCTGAACTGCATAAAATTTCTTAACGTGTGTTTATATTTATTTTCAAAATCCTATTTTCTGATGATTTATTTATGGAAGTAATTTTATCTTGGCACTTCCTACATTTAATTTATGTAGTTAGTTCACTTAACATTAATGATTAGTTTTACTATAGGGCAATTCGAGTGAATTGCAAATTTCAATCTTTGGTAATAAAGCGTGAAGGATATCCTTGCCTTACAAGGTCTGATAAAAGCTTTGAAAGGTAAAGATGAAAAAACATAACAACCAAAAAAGGAAACAAAATGGGAAGAGTTAAAAGCTCGTTGTGTTAGCATAATAAAACTCTATTTCGTATATAACATTAGTAATAATATTATTTATAATGATTGATCAACAAAAATTTTAAAAATTTTGAGAACTTTTATTCTAACAAAGAGTCTAACCAACATAAATTATATATAAAGCCATAATTGTATCGTTAAAGATGTAAAAAGGCAAAAATCTCATGGATCATCTTAGTCTGTTCAACATCTCATAGATCAACTACAAAAAGTTGGTATCAAGGTTAAAGAAGAAGATAAGGCATTTTTACTTTTTACTTTGCCTAAGAGTCCTATGATGGTTTAGTCAAAACATTAATGAATATAAGGATATAATGAATCTTGATCATAGTAAAGCATCTTTATTATTATATAAAACTTAAAAGGCAAAACATTGGAGATGTACAAGGAATGTTGATGGTAATATAGGCAAGGAAGATATCTCGTGATTATAGCAAGAAAGATATATCAAAAGTTAGATGTAAAAGTATTATTTATTATTACTACGAAGAATTTCACTTAACTTCTAAAGAAATTATCACTATTTTTCAAATGGAGTGATTATTTAGAATCTGGATGTGAAGTCTACATATGCTCTAGGCAGTAATAGTTTGATTAGTTTTAAAAATAAAAGAAAATCATGAATTTTTTAATGATAGTTCATATTGTAAGATTATTAGTATTGCAACAATAAAACTTAACATGTTCGATGAAGTAGTTTATACTTTAAATAGTTTGATGTATGTCTCAAATTTGCTTATAAATCTCATTTCACTTAACTAGTTATACTCTACAAGGTGCAAGTGTTCTTTTACAAGTGGAGCCATAAAGATTACATACGGTGAATGTATATTGATAAATGGAGAACTATGTAGTAGACTATGTCATTTAATAAGCAACGTACTAATTCGAAGATATCAATGGACATAAAAGGGTATTTCTAATAGAAGGAGAGACTAAAACAAGACATCTCTTGAGAGCTAATTAGCTTAATTTAGTTTGTGGTAGCTGTACATGTTAATTGATTAAGTTTTTTTATTCAAATGAAATTATTTTGTTAATTTAGTTTTGTGTGTAACTAGTATTAAAAAAAGAGTTAATAATAATTTATATTTTTGACATGTCTCTAAAGTAATCATAAAAAAATTTGTAGCTTGGTATTAGTGATGATAAAGTGGTACCCATAGACATATTTGGAGAAGGTAGAGTTACATTAAGAGATCATCTAATTCAATTCAACATGGATATTTGTGAAACATACCTTAAATTTTATAGAGAAAAGGACAATCCCATTATTTGATGGGTTAAGTGACAACTTAACATTTGACCTTATTTCTTTATTTTTATAACTTCATGGATTAGTTGTAATATGTATATGAAATGAGTCAATCAAAATTGTTACATATGAGACATATCATTTTGGAATGTTAAGCGAAGACTTATTATGTAGTTCCCCTCGTACATTATGCATAGACACAAATTTAAGCTTTAAAATCGTTTGGGAGAATATTTTTTAGGCACAAATTATTTATAATAAAATTGAGGTATTTGAGAATATATTTTAGGGGTTGTGAGTGGGTACACAAGGGCTTTAGTTTTTAGAGAAACAATGGGTACACTTGTATTATATACTACTCTCCCAAAATAAAAATAGTAGTTCTCCATGGAAGTAGGCAAATTTGTCCAACCATAACAAGTTTTTAGTTGTGTTTTCATATTTTTGAACTTAATCTAATTTTTAATTCTTAAGAAACATAAATATATGGAGCTTAAATGCAGATAATCTTGCTTTTACTACTTTGAAAGCTATATTCAAGATGAGAGAGAGATTTAGACCTGATTTTATTCATCTCATTGGAAATGGTAAAATAACTAATATTTGGTAAGATAATTAGTTATCTATAAGTCCCCTAGAGATAATGGATGAAGCTTCAACTCTCTTACCACTGAGTTAAGAAAAGGCTACAATTGAAAAAGCTCTAACAAAAAAGGAGCTCATTAGGGAAGCTCTAATCCCCATTTTATTGAAAGTTGAGATTATTCAGGCATCTATTGGTACTGATAATAACAAAGTTATATGAAAGAACACCTCCAATGGCATATTCACTAACCAATCATGTAGACAGATGCTTGTTAACAATTTAGAAACTCCCCTTAGACTAATTTAGTCACCAACTACCATAAATTTCCACTAATCTATTGCTTGTAATGAAAAATAAGCTACCAACTATTGATAGAATTGCAAAATTATTGTGCCTCACAAACTGATGCATTCTTTGTAAACAAGATGAGGAAAACATATATCACTTATTCTTCTAATGCAACTTTGTCTCTGAGATTTAGAAACCTTTAATGCACAGATGTCTAATCAGTGATTTCCCAAGTGACTTGAGTAGTGTCAAGGTTTGGTTTTCTAACCTAAAGTTTCCAAACAAAACTATCAAATGGTTTTTCTACATTTCTCTAACATTTATGGTAACAACACTATAGGATGTAAGAAACAGTCACATTTTCCATGATAAACGCCTATGCAAAGAGCAATTTTTCAACCAACTAACAAATACTATTAGAACTCATATTGCCATTTACAAGCATACCAGGACCTACAGTTCATTAGCTCTAACTGGAGGGTGTAAACACTTCCTACTTTAGAACCATAGTTTGTATTCCTTTTGCAAGCTTATAGTAGCGTTGCCCTTTTAATTTTCAAGTGTCCGTGTATTTGTACTCCTTTTTTGCCTTTTATGGCTTAATTCAATTCAACTTTTCTAAAAAATAATTATTTTTTAAATATTTAGAGAAAATAAAAAACGAGGCATAGAAGCCGGTGTTTCTCTTTAAAGAAGAAAATTCTTTTTGAAAATTTGGACATAATTCTTAATTTGAGCATACCTTTATTATTTTACCTCTGATAGAGGTGATTCAAGATGTTATGAAAAGTTTAAGAATAATTTTAAAATAACTTTTATCTTTTGAGATTTTTTAGAAAAAATGAAGGACATAGTTATGTCCCAAGTTATATCTTTCTCTTAAATTTTTTAATAATTTAGAAAATATTTTTAAATTGGGTATATCTTTTTATCTAAAATTTTATGAAGATGATTCAAGATTCCATTGAAAACTTAAGAAGAGTTCTAAAACTTTTCTTTTGATTTTTTTGAGAAAAAGTGAAGAACACTTGTGTCTTAGGCTATATTTCTCTTTAGAAAAAGATTTTAATAGTTTGAATAATGTTTCTTAAATTAAACGTAACTTTCTCATCATATCTTTAATAGAAACAATTTAAGATTCTATGATAATTTTAATAAGACTATAATTTTTTTTTAATTTTTTAAAAGCATGAATTGATACATAGGAGACAACTATGTCTCAAGTCATGTCTCTTTTTTAAAAAATTAATTATTAAGTCAAATTTTCTTAATTGGGGATAAACTTTCTCATTTGACCTCTGAAAGATATGATTCAAGATGCTCCGGAAATATTAGAACGATCTATCTTTTGATTTTTTCTTTAAAAAAATAAAAAAATTTATAGTCTAGAGTATGACTAAGTCCTAGTCTATTTCTCTCTTTGAAAAAAATTTATAGAAAGTTTAGACAATGTTTCTTAAAATTAAGGTAACTTTCTCAGTTGATCTCTAATTAAGATGATACAAAAATTTTATGAAGAGATCCAAAAAAATTTTGTTTTAATTTTTTAATAAAGAAAAAGCCTCAGATACATTCTTGTTTAGCTTATTTCTAAAAAGGAAAATATACATTATTGGAACAATGCATTTTAAATTAAGCATGAATTTCTCATCTATCTTTGATTGATATGATTAAATATGTCAAATAAAGATTAATTAGAGATATAAAACCATTGTATGTTGAGTTTTTTAAAGAAAAAGTGATGAACATGACCTAGGACATAATTAACAAACCCTAAATCCATTGACTGATTGGTTTTAGTTTAGTTTTAGGTTAAGGTTAGTAGACACTGAGAAAGGCTTTAGAACACACGTCTTGGAGTTGTTTCCAACAAGAAGGTGATTAAAATCATTCTAGATAGATAAAATCAAATCAAGTTATCAAGATAATTATCAGTATATTATTTTTGTTTATAATTTTTTGTAAAGAGTAGTGGTACTTTTTGTATAGGGTGGTGATATATTTCATATATGATTATGGTATTTGTAATATAAAGTTGTATTAATTTCAAATTTGACTAAATTTATGTTTTTTTTGAAGTGTTGGCATTTTTTATATGAAGTAATATTATCTTTTATAAAGAGTTATGGTATTTTTTCGTATAGAGTGATGATATTCTTTATATAGTATTGTGGCATTTTTGTATACTATTATGGCATAGGTAACTTTTTGTATATAGTGGTAGTATTTTCTTCTAAACAATGGTGGAATTTACACTAGTTAAATGGTGATTTCTTTTATGAGTGAAGCAATTACTCAATAACACAATTTAAGTTCTATTACTTTAAGTACTTCCATTATTATAGTTGTAGCACTGAACTTTTTATTGGTTTAGTATATTTCAACTTATTATTTTCATGGTTCTTTTGATTTTTTAGTTACAATATTTTAATATAAATACTTTATTGCAGAGGATGGGTGATAACATTAATGAATATTATATGTACAGTGCACATTATTAATTTGAAATTAATTAGCTTATAACTGACCATAACAAAATGAAAATTTTATATGTAGGTTCCATAATTTAATTCCCTTGGCAAGAAATACACATTTTTAGAAATTCAACTTGCGGGTCAATTTAAAGATCTTGAAGACATAAGTTAACATTTATTTGAAGTTAGGTAACAACCTTAGAAATGAAAATTTAGAATTAAAATTATAAAAAAGTATAATATCCCGAAAAGGTATCAATGTGTGTGTAGATTTGTATTCGGGTTGCATATTTTTCATGTATTTGTAGGTGTTTCAAATTACTAGAAAAAATACCTTTTGAGAGAAATTTCTAATTGTGGAGTGAATTCAACTTGTTTATGCAAACATTGAAGCTAAAACGTTCATAAGTTCCCATTAATTCATTTCCAAATTTAGTAATTAACTTTGTAATCTCAATGGAAGATTGTACTAGTTCATAATTATTGCAATAACAAATTTTAACATGTATTTGTCGCTTTTTGATCTCACTCTTTTATTTTGAGGTGACTTCTTTGTTAAATCAAACTCTTCTTTTTATCTTAAAGCAGTCGAATCATTGGCTTCATCACATGCTAGTTCTCAATATTTTATATTTTATTTTAAAGTAGTTCCCTTGTGGAACTATGCTCTTCTCTTGTCTTATAGTAGTTGAATCAATATTTTCATCATAAGGAAGCTCTAATTGATTTAAGCTTTTTACAACACCAACATTAAAATGAGATTACAACTAATTTTCAGTAATAATAAATAGTATAAATAACTGAATAAATAATAAAATGAAATAGAAAACCTCTAGTTTTACAGTTAGAATATATTGATGTTATTCACAATTTTGTTTTCTCTTCATACATCTTTTTTCGTTAGTTGCTTAGTTATGAAGAACACTTGTGCTTTAACTAAGATAAATCCTGTATATTCTTATAAGAGCATTTTCATGTTCCAAATCTATTTTATGCTAATACATAGGGATGAAAATGGCGGGCTATGAGTTTAGATTCAAGTGCTTCAGTGGGTTGATCCATGGGTTAAATCGACTCAAGACTCAACTATTTTAAGCAAAACGACATTATTTTATTGAAAAAAATTAGGTCTCAAGTACCTAATTAAAAATATATTGTTTTATACTTTTAATTTTTTTAAAAATTATTTTACAAAAATTGGTGTGGCTAGCCCATGAGTAAGCCCATTGCCAGTAATACATTATTAGTTGCCTTTTTGTTCAAATCATATTTGAATAAGAAAAGTATCTTTAAAACTAGGAATCATTAAAATAATCAAACAATCATTCCATAAAATCAAAGACTATATAAAAAAATATCTATATCCTTACTTTCTTGGGTACTAGTTACATTCATAATAACAATTTATTTTTCTATGTAGAAGATGAAAATTCACTAAAATTATTGATTGATGCATTAGTTATATCTTTATATAGGTCACAAATTATTTCTTGTCAAAAGCATACCGCTCTTGTGAAGTAAATGAGCATTGGTTTAGTACACTCTAAGAAGGGAAATTTTAAATAAGAAAGGATTGATTATATAGCTTACAAACTTCAAGTCTAAATGTATCAACAGTATTAACAACCTTGATAATTTAATCATTAACACCTTCAACTTCCTCAATCGCTTTTGCAAAAAGGTTGGTACCAATGTTTGCATAAGCTGATTCTTTAACAACCTACTTCGAAAGCCAAACATAGTAGAATAATAATTGAATTATTTTCTTAAAAAGACAGATATAACATTCCATAAAGATAAATTGAATATTAGCAGCTTATTCTCCTATCTATTAAATAATATAAACTTAAGAAATACCACACTATCCCTTTTAATACCCACAAAATTCCTGTCTTGATTTCATTATAAGAGAATTAATCTAATAGAACTTCATCACCTAAATTAAACTAAGTAAATTATAAGTTGACTTATAATTACCATAACTACTATAAAGTAAACATAAACTTGAATAGTTCATTTCATACAAGAATGCCAATAAGCAAACAATGATCATCTAAAATAATTTATCACTCATTAGAAACAAAATTTAAAACTTTTACTTCCAATTGCATTAAGTAAAATTTTGTAGTTTTCTTAGTTAAGATGAGTGGTTTACATACAATATCTACATCCCAACTTGAAATCTTAAATTATTTTTTATAGTATATAAACCGCTCTTATATTCTTTTCACTTCCCTACATGAATGTATTAAAGTCTTTTAATTCACTACTAAATAGTAAAGTGAAATGGTGTACTGATATAAAAAGTCAAAAGTTGAATTTATGCATTTTATAGTCAAGTAAAATAGATTTTTTTCATAAAAAATATAACAAAAGACTGTTAATCACTAAGTTAAGAACTTATTATAGATGCCAAATAAGCAAAACATGAACACTTCTTTTCCATTAGTTTAAATTTAAACACACAATGGACACAATATCAAGGTTATATAAGTTCCTTAAAAAAATGTATCTTTAAAAATAATTTCCTTTGTTCCACTTATCAAGAGAAAACACACATGCCAGCTCAAATAAAATGATTCATTTAAATTAAGCTAACTAAAAACAAAGAGAGAGCAAGTCCTAAAAAAAAGATAAAAAAGAAATAAATTACCAATAAGAAGATCATGATATGCAAGTATAAGTAAGAAATTTTGTTCATGTTGGCTAAGGAAAAAGTCAAAAAACTAAAAAATTATAAGAAACTAAAAATAAATATTTGGCCATAAGTTAGTTTTTATTCTAAGATAGTTATTAAGAAATTCTCATAAAAGTTCTATTCCATTTATTAAAATACTCTTTTATGTTTTTACACCTTTAAACTACAATTTTAATTTCTATTATGTATTTATATTATTAAGTATTTATATGATAGGTGATGAACACCACTTACTAATTAAGTAGTGGCCAGTGGGATCCTTGGAAGAATAACTTTGTGGTTCTACCATGGTAATGGCTACTTTTTAGTGTAGGCATAAGCGATTAATTATTAACATGTCGAGTAAGTAGATGAATCAAGAATGTAATGTAAAGCATTTCTACTGGGATTGGCAATGGGCCAGGTCCAACCCAAATAGTGAATATCATACTTGAGCCTAGCTCGAGGCTCTATTAGATTCAAGCCTGGCCTGATTCTTAATTTAATTTTTAAAGAAAATGAACTAAAAGATTATATATGAGAAGTGCAACATTCATTTAATTAACACAATTGTTTAATAATTTTTTAAAAAAATATTTATATTAAATGTATACAAAATTTTGAAATGAATAGGTTCAAACTAAATTTGCTTTTAAAGAAAGTGAACCAAAATATTATATATGACAAATGCAACATTGATTTAATTAACAAATAAAATAGTAATACTATGAAAATTATTTTATTATCAATACAAAAGAAGTACTATTGTGTTAATATTATCAAAAAAATTAATGATACAATTTACAAAAAAAGTCAAAATGAAATTGTCAATTATAGATGGAAAGTGAAGACTAGAGATTACAGACCAGATAACATTGAAGTGACGTAAATAAGCAAAGACAACAGTATAGAACCTACATAAAAAAAAAACACAAATAATAATTATATCTTCAATAATGAAAAACCAAAACATTCACATGAAAATAATTATTTCCAGAAATAAAGTTTAAAGATAACAAACTCATAAAGAGGAAAGGGGATAACTAATTATTATAATCATGATCGTCAATAGTTTACACTACTTCTTTAGCATGCAAAAACATTATTATGTAAATTATACTTGATAATGTAATAATTGCATTAAATAAATATTAAATGCATGAGAATAAATAATTAAATATACCTTCACTATTGAATATTTTTTCTAAATATTTTCAGTTGACTGAATTTTTTCCTCCGAATCGATATCAGTACTTGTATTAATATAAAATACAATATAAGATAAGATATTATCTTTAAAATAGACAAATTTAATATATCTTAAAGAATGGAGTTTACCCTCCATAGCTTCATCATCTAACCAACTTTAAGCATATATAGGGGATTTTAAAGTATTAGAATGAAATCAAGCACAATATGTACTGCTAGTACTAAAAGCAAATTATAAAGCAACAGTAAATGCTGGAATTGCTAAGTCCTCTTATGTAATTACTTGCATGATAGGAAAATCATTTCTATGGTTCTTCCACCGTAGCAATACATCGAATTCCACACTTTCAACTTTTGCCTTACAATCTACCGTCAATTATTTGTCCAACTCTATCATCCTATAAAAAAATCCTAGCTCTTTTTTCTTTTTAAGAATTTTTTCATGTGAGGATTTCACATTGGTCTTAGAAGAAGCTGAAGTTGAACCTAACTCGTACCTGAAATTGGAGCTGAACAACTACAATCATGATATTTGTGTGATATTAGTTTTAATAAATCTTTCCAGGACTATTTAATAACATCAACATGCTCTTAAGTTCGAGCACCATACAATATGTCATAATAAAAATAAATCCCCTCCATCTTGTATCCCACGTCTCTCTGCCATAACCCATATCACCTTATTGGAATTAAATATTCATTCAGATAAAGATTTCTTAATCTTGCACATATTGTTAAAGCAACTGTACAAAGTAGGATATTTTGTTGCTGAGAGTAATTTTGAAGTAGTGTGGAATATGTTGAACTTCACACAAAGTTCTTTAGCTAACTTTCGTTGCTCTTCTGTAGAAGACAAGTATATTAAAAATCTCTTTATCTCACCCTGATAAATACATCAACAAATTAGATTGTTAACTCCAACATTTTGAAGGTTGAATTTCATTTGGTAGGATAATTTAATACCAACTTTTTCGTCCACGGAATGCGTAGTTGCCATGTAGTTTCTTCAAAAAAATTTAACCCTTTAGGTTGTTAAATTCCAATATACTACACTACCCTAGGTCGACTCTATTGCTTCATTTATCATATCCAATCTATCCTTTGTGCTCAAATTCAGATTATGCGTAAAACAATGCATATGGAACAACTGCTTATCAACTAACAAGCTCTTTAACTCATAACTTATTCTTCACCTTTTAAATCACTTATTGTTCATGTTACAATTGTAGAGTGTTATGGTAGATAACTTGGTGTCTATATTTCATTCCATTAAATACTCATCCAACAAGGTTGTCAACCTTTCATTTTTATGTGGTGTCGACACATAAATGAACTTACCATTCATAAATTTAAACAAATATCAGTCATAACATAATAACAATATTAAAGTTAGTTGTGTACTATATAGTGGTCAATAGTTGTCAATAGAGTGTGCCATCACTGCCATATAACCTTTGTTTTGATTATCAAGTATCTAAATGTCCAATGTGATAATAACATGTCCTTTAATATATTTTAAATATTTCTTTCTCTTAATCCTCGTATATCTTTAAAATGCCTTTCTTCAAGATGTTTTAAGTTGGGATCTTAAAGGTTGGCTGGAGTGGGGTGAGCAATATCTTAAATCTTTTATTATCAACTATAAAGAGTGGATGTTCATCACCAATGACCATATTAGCTATCAAATTTTTGATTTGTTGTTGTCATAAGCTGTAATATTTCATTCTTCTCTCTTATTTGGTTAGGGATAAAAAATGTTTGACTTCTTGATATGATCTTCTTTCTATAGCATTAATCCATGTCTCTTTAAATGATAGGTTCCACATTTTGAACTCTTAACCAACAACTTGTGACAATATTTACATTCGGCCTTCTCTATTCTATCCATTAATTTAGTCTTATTAAAGTGATTGCAAACATGACTTCTCAATGTACCTAGTGCACTTCTATCTTCACTTGCTACTAAATTAGAGGTCTCTGACGGTATACTCTCTAGTACTAGATTAGAACTCTCCACTGAAGGAATATCCTCATCCATCTGAAACAATCAACATATACGACTATATAAGTTATTCATGGACATTTACATGTATATGTATACTTCAATAAACATTTAACAATCAAGTTTTGAATGTTTGAATGTTTAAAAGGACATCTTTATAATAGTTATAGTTTAACACTAATCATATTAGATGGACATGGCCAATATGAATGTAGGGATTCATTGAATTAAAATTTCCAAATCAAGGTATGTAAGTACTTGAGAAAATAGAATTAGTGTATAAACTTAATAACAGTACCAAAGATAATATTTACATCGAAATCTACTATTACTCGTTGATGTGCAGTAACTAATACTGGTAAAAATCTCCATTCTATATCTGATTGTAAACAGTGATGTGGTAAACAAAATAGTATCATTACCACAACAAAACTAATGGAGGATGACACAATGTCAGCATATGTTTGTTCACTTTTAAACAAGAACAAAACTAAACAAATGAGAAAATATAAAGAATGACAACTTTTGGTGTGGAGGATGACAAAGTGTCAGCAAATGTCTGGACATTGAGCCTTATCCTTTTTGTGGCAACCATTTTAATCAAATTCATGATCATAAAAATTATATGACTATGTACTACTTGGACTACTATAGTGCTTATTCAAGTCCTCTACAACAATAGGAAAAATCTTTCTTATTTTCCAGTAGTTTTTGACCTTGCGATATTTTTTTATTGCTTATAGTTCCACCGTATAAATTAATTAAGAGTAGATCCAATATGTTAGTTGTAAATATATGTATGCAATAACTATTCATGTTTAGAATTTGTTGTTTGTATAGAAAGGCAACTCTCTTGTCTACACTTTGTATATATACAACATATTGTTAAGTTCATTAAGTTGTTATGTTTCTTTAATATATAGAGGTTTATAGGATCCTCCATTTCTGTATATAATGCCTGCAAATCTTGAAGACTAGCTAGTCTTGGTCAGAAATAGTAGAAAATTGCCTGGAGGAGCGGAATCACATTAGTGATTCAATTTGTTATTGTCAAGAAAAATATGTTCTTCAACTAAGGAACAACATATGCTCTTAAGGGGTGTGGCTCGATAGTTGAGAGCAGGGCTTAACTTTGGTTAGGTCCCAGGTTCGATTCCATGCTAGTCCATCTTGTAGAGCCTAGGACAGCCGGGGTTTAACCTGTAGATGAAGAGTTAGTTAGACCCTCAATGATGAGGTGCGCCTGCTTAGCCTGCCTGTGAGGTAGTACGCCAATTAGACCCTCAGAGAGATGTACCTGCTTGGCTGACCTACGAGGTTTCCTCGAATCAAAAAAAAAAAAGGAACAACATATACCATGTAGGATTTAGGTCTTTTAGATTATGAATTCCTCAGAAAGCAACAAACTGGAAAGAAAAGGAAACCAAAGAATTCTTCTTCCTTCAATTTTCTCAATTTCTTCCTATTTTTAAAGAAAAAAATTTTATCCTAGAAATTGATGCATCATCTTTATATTATTGTTCACTTATGGAACACAGAACAAAGAAGAACCGAAATGTAACATAAATGTAGATGTAGCATGTAGTCGGATTAGGTCAGACCTTCAAATTGGGTCAAGTTTGTTAATGTTTAGATTGAGTCGGGTTAGGTCAGACCGGAATTATATGCCAAGCTTAATCCCTACCGGAGAAAAAACATAAGTTTTTGACTTTTGGGTTAGCGAAAGCCCACGGTTTCAATCCAACTGATAATGACACAACATCAGCCCAAATCCGAATCCGCCATTCTTTACAACATCAGCCCAAATCCGAATCCGCCATTCTTTCTCTATACCGATTCCTGAGAGCACAATTTCACTCTCTCTCTCTAAACGGGGAACGATGCAGGCTGTATCAAGGCGATTAGGGCACCAGTCTCTGAAGCCCACTTCTTTGAAATCATTCTTTCCTCTTTACGATCAATGTAATCTTCATCCCCCATTTCTAGGCTTCTGTTTAAATATGGGTCTTTTTTCACTTTTGTGCGTGTAATTAATAGATAATGGAGCAGCTGATCAATGGAGGTATGCATCTACACTCACCAACTCCAGGGGTGGGGGCAACCTTGTTCGCAAAGGTACCGGTGGAAGATCTTCGGTTAGGTATCCACCTCTCTCTCACCTTCATTACTTCTCTCATATATTTATTAAGGTCAGCAATTAAAGATTAGTGCTTGTTCGTCTGTTTAGGAAATGTTTGTAATTGTATTCTTTTATTTTTTGGTTTGCAGTGGCATAGTTGCTACAGTATTTGGAGCTACTGGTTTTCTTGGTCGCTATCTGGTTCAGCAACTTGGTATGTTGTGTGCTATATTATATATTAGATTGAATTTTGTTAACTTGTGTTTCGGCAGTTGCTTGTTTCCTGGTCTCTTAAGCTTATTATCCTAAGTAGTAACGGATCATATGTTTTTTTTGTTTCTTTTCCAGCTAAAATGGGATCTCAAGTTTTAGTTCCTTTTCGTGGTTCTGAGGACTCTCCTCGCCACCTTAAGTTGATGGGAGATTTGGGTCAGGTTGAATTGCATATAAAATTTTTGGCTGTGCAATTTGCATTTTTCTTTTTTTAATATGAATGAAATGCTTTCCCTTTTGACCTTTTAGATTGTACCTATGAAATACAACCCGAGGGATGAAGATTCAGTCAAGGCTGTAATGGCAAAAGCCAATGTTGTTATCAATCTTATAGGTAACTCCTTACACTCTAACTATCAAAAGTTTCTACTTGCGAGAGATTTTCATCTTAATACAGGGTTTGCCATCTTCAGGAAGGGACTATGAAACAAGAAATTACAGCTTTGAGGAAGTGCACCATGGAATGGCCGAACAACTTGCTATGGTAGGTTCTGCTTTGTCATGTGCTCCGACAGTTATTTGTGTTTTGAAATTGCTGGCACGGTGCTTCTCTTGAATGTGTTTTATTTAGCAAGCGTTATCTTGACAATTTGGAAAATGCAATTTGGTTGTGGTAGTTTGAATGAAGTGTTATAATACTTCCCGAGAAGGACATAACACACCCCTACATTATCCAAAATATGCATTGACTTAATATTTAATATTTCACACAAAATAAGCCTTCTGCCGCAATTTCAGGATCAGATTCCATGTGTTTGCTATATTGTTTTATGGTTTATTTATCAAATTTATTTATTTTATGCTTTTAGTTGTCATTTACTAACTTTAGTGCCATTCTTTAAAAGTTGTCAATTGTTTCTCTTTTATCAGCTTTCTTAGCTGGTTGTTGATTATGCAGTTTGAGTCATAAGCCACTTCGAGTTGGTGATTGTTCAGTTTCTAGTTCATTTGACATTCTTGTTTCATTGAATTGATTCTGGGCTGGTAAATAAAGTAACAAATGTACTCCATTACTAGTTCACATTCTACTTTGTTTCGAATTGTGAACTTGAAAATCTGCATCTGGTTAAATTATTAAAATTATAGGGGAAAGTGAAGTTTGTGTCACATTTTTGCCTTAAAATTTTCCACAAGATATTGACAATTCAATAGTATAAAAGTAGTAATTGTAGAGCTTAATGATCTTCTGCATTCAAACATAAATTTTATCTACGGGAAGTGGAAGAGGTTAAAAAAAAAAAGAAGGGATTGTGAGAATATGATCTTGAAGGTACGGGGCTTTTATATTGTTATTTATTCTTTGGCTTGGGATCCTCCTGATGCTGATTTCTTACTCTGATTGGAATTAGCTAATTTGGATATGGTTTGATTTTTGTCTTGGACTTTTGTTGAGGCTGTTCTTCAGCTGATTGATTTATTGCCCTAATACTGCTTTCTAGTTCAATGCATATAGCTTCCATATTTTTCAATTTGTGCAGATTGCCAAAGAACATGGTGGTATCATCAGATTTATTCAAATTTCTTGCCTAGGAGCATCTCCATCATCTTCATCAAGAATGTTGAGAACGAAAGCTGCTGGCGAGGAAGCTGTATTGAGAGAAATACCTGAGGTAGCACTGTAGGTTCTTTCTGTTATGTCCTAGAGTTATATACCAGTTATGCTCTTAGAATTGGCCATTATTTCTCCTTATCTTTCCTTTTATGTTTTTTGCGTATGTGAATTCAATTTTATGATTTTTGTTTATATGAATTCAATTGGTTGAAGCAGGTGTGTTAACTGATAATATGTTGATTGCCGTTCTGTTTAATTTATAAACATGTCTAATTTCTTACCATGTCAAGTTAAGGGTGAAATTCTTATTAGTTGAGTGATTTCTTTAGGCGACAATCATGAAACCTGCTGTGATGATTGGTACAGAAGATCGGATTATGAACCGATGGGCACATTTTGTTAAAAATTATTCATTTCTTCCTCTTATTGGAGATGGATCAACAAAGTAAGTTTTTCTTGTCTTAATCGCTTGTAACAAAAAGTAAACTATATATTGATATTGACCTTTGTCTTTGTCTCAGAATCCAACCTGTATATGTAGTTGATGTAGCTGCTGCAATCATTGCAGCTTTGAAGGATGATGGAACCAGTATGGGTAAAACTTATGAGCTTGGTGGGCCAGAAATCTTTACCGTTCATGAACTGGTAACTTTTCTTTGATTTGCTTTTGTTCTTTATTGTAATGCTAGCTGATAATGCTGGAAACTGAATGCACCTGTAGGCAGAGCTTATGTTTGATACAATTCGTGAATGGCCGCGCTATGTGAAAGTTCCATTCCCTATTGCGAAGGTAAATTCTTGAACTGTTGCAGACCACAAATGAATGCTTCCCATAAAAAAATTGTCAATTCCCTGTTACAATTTCTAAGAGAAACACTGCAGCAAAATGGCATTGTTTTGATTGTGTCAACAGCTATACTTCTGTATTCATGTGTACTTTCCAATAAAACGTTAAGATTCAAAGGTTTTCATGTTTCTAGGCAATTGCAATGCCACGAGAAGTATTACTGAAAAAGGTTCCATTTCCGTTACCCACTCCGAACATTTTCAATTTGGATGAGATCAATGCACTCTCCACAGATACTGTTGTGTCAGAAACTGGTTAGTTCAGTGAATCAAGGCATCTGACACTTGTTTTCTTTTTGCCCATTTTCTATTTTGAAATATTTTCTCACTTGTGTTCTTTGTTGCTTGGTCTTTTCTTTGGCTTCCAGCTTTAACATTCCATGATCTTGGGATTGTCCCACATAAACTTCAGGGATACCCTATTGAGTTCCTTGTGTCTTATCGTAAGGGTGGTCCACAATTTGGTTCAACAATCAGTGAAAAGATTTCCCCAGATTCTTTCCCATAAGGTTCCTTAGATCGTTATGGTTATAGTTTCGGATCTGCAATTTATTTGGAACTAAATGGCATGGATACAAAACCTTGATTTTGGGAAAGAAAGGAGGACCTCGAGTGCCCACTTTTTTTCTTGTTCGTGAAGAAGTTACATTTTAACAATAACCATGCAGACAGTTTAAATACTTTCGGTTACAGTTGATGGACATCATATTTGTACTTTTGTGGAATTCATGGAGTCGTCAATAAATTTCTAAACATGGTGCCCTAGGTCTCGGTAGAGTGACCAGTTACTGCCCAGCATAACTGGGTCAGAATAATGATATGAAGATGTTTTTGTTAATGGTAGCTAGTCATAGTTGTTCCTTATAATTTGAGAAAGAATACATGGGATGAGTCATTTTAATTTTCTAAAAATTATTTTTAGAAAAATAATAAAATCTAACTAAGTTCCAGTTGCCTACTTCATGATGTGTTCATTTTTTTTTTTTTTTTTTACTTCCAATGTGTTGGGTTTCCTTTACTAGCAAAGTCTAATTAAAAGAAGACATGCAGAAGTCTAGAAAAGATGACAAGAAATGGAGCAAAGTAACAGTATCCCTTAAGTAAGTAAACCAAAATATACCATAGCTTGTATATGGCAACAATTTGTGACCGTCATATATATGTCCCCTTGTAGAAAGAACATGCACTGCTCATCAGTCGTTAAGACGACCATATAAAACAATGAATGATATTACCTTCTCTTTCTTCTTCTTTTTGCATTATTTCTCTGCACTCTTTCCTGCTTCCCTACTTCCAACTATTCTACCACTTTTATCTTGTCAAACTTATTTTCGATAGTTTAGAGCAAACGAGCCTCGACATCAAAATATGACAGAAGACACAAGAGGAGTAGAGTAGAGGCCCTTATTGGAAGCTCGGTTGAGAAATGAAAGATTATTGGTGGAAGGTCATAATAAAGCTGGTAATTCATTTTTCACGAACTCATAAAGAAAATGAGAAAGGAGAATCTGGGAGCTGCAACTAAAACAGTAGGAGAAGGCGAAACTACGCTGTCCCGACTAGGTTCAACAAGATAGATTTTTCGGCATTTAAAGGAGTGAGAAGTTAGGTTTACATATGTGAACGATTTTTTGCACTAGACCATAGTCCTGATGAATTGAATATGGGAATGACATCCATGCACTTATGAGGGTAAGCATAAGAATGGTACCAACTTACCTTAAGGAATAGGAACAAAGGAAAATACATGAGTTAGGAAGAGTTTGTGCCCATCTTTCGACAAAGATGGGGGAAATCGTCAAAGATTCAATTGAGGAATTGAGACAAAAAGGATCAGTGTTGGTATATCGTACTCAATTTGACAAGTCCTTGAAACAAAATTTTGCTACTAAAACAATGCTTGATAGGCTTTTATTTAAAGGGCCTAAAACAAGAATTGAAGCTTACTATTAAGAAGGTGGATCCCTAAATGCTTTAATAAGCCTATGTGCTAGGCATGAAACAAGAGGCTAATGTGAAAAGGAGTGAACTTGCATTTTTTTAAAGGTTCCCAAATCTAATAAATAACAAATCTCACTTTACAACCTATATTTCTGGAAGGGAGGAGCTAAATCATTACCTCAAGTAGAAGAAGGAAGTGCAATACCAAGTAAGATGGTAAGTGTATCCGTACCTTTGCTCCTTTGGTGCTATGTAATCATCATCATACCTAGTCTGAAGTCCTGCAGTAAAGCAGAGTCTGGGAAGGTCTGTTAGTACGCAACCTTACTTTTAATAGAGAGACTGTTTCCGATAGACCCATATACAGATGTGATAATAAAAAAATAATGCAAAGATTATCCAAAAGTGATGACAACAAAAGACTAGGGCCTGAGTAGTAAAAAGGGTCCATAGAGATGGAGAGACACAAAATAACTTGAGAGTTGAGGTTATACTAATCAAGTTGAGTTCAGTAACATCAAGTTTAACATTTGATGGGATATGTGTACTAACAACAAATCTCAAGGAATGTTTTCAAAGTCAAAGTTAAAAGGTTTCAAAATTAGCATGCAATTAGAAGCAAAGCAATAGTAAATTGTTATGCACAAAATAAACTAATAAGGAAAATACGAAATAAAACACACAGTTACGTACAAGTAAATGCGCAACCACTAAACTAACAGAAGAACAAGAAAAAATCAAAAGGAAGAATATATAAAGAAAAATCATAAAAAGGAAGCAATAAGGTGAAGCATACCTCCTAAGACTGCTACAAATTAGAAACCAAAAAGTATCATGAATATGAAACTTCATATCTTACCTGGTAAAAGGTAAAAAGTATGCCATCAAGCATTCCAATTAAATCCCTTAGAAACCACTTAAAAGTGGCCCCAATGACAGTGGCTGATTTCTCACCAAACCCAATTGCACTTAAGAAAGCTTTGGCGCTATGTAAATATGTAATCATCAGACTTAATGCTAAAATGTGGAGCTACGTTGGTGGTTGCATGGTTTATGGTGATATGACTGAATCTCATTAGTTGCATGTGTTGGGCCCCCATTCCTTGTTCATAGTAAATAAGCATGTTTAATTATTTTTGAGGTTTAGTTTTCCTAAATTCCTTTTAGTAATTAATTTGAGGTTTTTAGTGCTTAGTTAATGGATATTAAATGAAGGGATTTAGTGAAAATTAGAGTTTTGATAAGTTGTTAGAATTTAAAGGAATAAGATAGTGTAAGGGCAATTTAGGTAGATCACTTAGGTTCTTAAGGCTTAAGGCTTATAAGGAGGGGCATTTTAGTCTTTTTA
>JANZLD010000009.1:21545804-21575415 GCA_026413575.1 Erythroxylum carthagenense | reverse complement strand
TTATATGTCATTTTTGGGATTAGGAGTAAAAAGTTATGAGGTTTAGAAAGATTCAGTTACTGTTCAAATGGTCTTTTAATAGGCAGAAGCTTTGCAAGAGTTTTTCCATCCTTTAGAGACTCAATTGATTTTTGTTTCCTTCATAAAAGTTGTAAATCGTCCTTTTATCTTTCCATTGATGTAAAATTTGATATTTTTGGGTCATTTTGTTAAAAGATATGAATTTTCAAACTTTTGGTGTAGTATAAGACATTTTCAATTTTAACAGAAACTTTGAAGTAGCTTTTGACTCCCTTAGAGGTTAAATTAATTTTTGAATCCTTCATGGAAGTTGTAGAGCTTCCTTTGAGTTGTAGAGCTTCCTTTGAGCTTTCTTTTGATATCAAATTTGTCAATTTTTGGAGTTCAATAGCAAAAGTTATGAATTTTGGAAAAATATGGTATTATATATAGTTTTTAAAAAAAGGGGCCATTTCCACTCGTGAATGCGAGCTAGCTTGCACCCGCGAGGAAAATTTTTTTTATATTAATTTTTGATTTTCCTTTTTTCTAAATTCAACCTCCTCCCACTGTTTTGCTTGTAACTTTTTCATTTGAACTCCGATTTTCTCGATTTTTGAAGCATTGGTTTTTTTAAAAAAATTTCTACCCCTTATTAGTAAAATTTGAGCTTTTGGATTTTATTTGGAATTTATAGATTAAATCAAAGAGAGTCAAGTATGTGACGTTTTTTAATATGATTCCGTATTTGGGCGATTTTTCGATCTATAGAGATCCGATTGAGGAGATTTTTGATTCTAATTAACCTAGAAACATGGAATTTCATTTTAGCTTAAGAATCGAATTTAATTGTGGGCCCTAAGTGGATCAATTTTTATTGAGGAGATTAGGATAAATTTTTCAAGATTCGTTCGGGAGTAAGTTGAAATAAGTTCGATTTGAGTTTTCTTCTGTGGTGAGGAATTCCTCCCTCGTGAGAAGCGTGTCCAGATGTCATGTAGGACGTCGGACCCGTGACTCACTAGGGAGGGGTTCCAACAGCATGCATATTGGTATGGTGTAATGACACCTAGCCTTAATTTTGAATGGGACATCCGTAGGTCCTCAACTTTGTCATTTATTACTTAGGCAATTAATATATTAAATTGCCTTATTTAGTTGTAATTTGTTGTAACTATCCATATGTCCCAACTATTAAGGACCTTATCACTTAGACATTATAGGCTGTTGGAAAATAGTTTTAAAGTGTGTAATCCATTCAGACCAAGTTTGTTGCATGTTCCGTATGAACAACTTCAATTATTCTGTACAATCCCATTCTCTTATCTAATAATGTTACTTACATTATTTTGGTCCCATCTTATGAAGTTCCATTAAACAATTGTCCATTAACCAAACAATTGGCATTAAACAACTCCTTTGGGCGTTGTTTTCATTTTTCCATGGTGGACATTTAAATCATCATATTAAGCTACATTTACGTCCCTAAGTGGCGTTACTTTCGTTTCTATTTTAAGGTGAGATTTTGGCTGGATCAATTGGGTATAATTGATCGTAATTATAGGGAATTTGATTAAGAGTTAGAGAACCTTGAAATTAACCCTATAACAACTTGGTATAAGAGACTAGGTTTGGCTTCTTTCACCGCTTGGCATATTGTGTTGGGAACAATGGCAGCAAACTAGAATCTTGAAGCAATTTGAGAAAGGTTGGATAGGTTGGAACATGGTCCTGGGGCCATTCAGGAAGATGAAACATAAAATGTGTTTTCTGTTTGGAGCACCTAGAGGAGGCACTTTAGACATTTCATTACCATTTCAGGATAAGCAAATAGAAGGGTGGGAGTGTTAAAGGATGCCTTGGCTCTCATTCGAAACTATGGCGCCATAGATGGTGATGGCACATGGACACGGTTAAAAGTTCCATAGCCTAAACATTTCAATGAGGTAAGAGATGCCAAAGTTCTGGAAATTTTCATTTGGGATATGTAGCAATATTTTGAAGCGACGGGGTGTTATAATGCAACAAAGTTCAGTTAACGAGCATATATCTAGTTGGAGACGCTAAACTTTGATGGCACGGAAGAATTGATGGAGACCTTAATGCTAGACGTCTGAGAATTGAGAAATAGGAGGCATTTGTTCACGAACTGAAAGAACAATTTCTACCTTGCAATACATCTTGGTTGGCATAGGAGAACTTACGGAAATTGAAACAAGACAGGTCTATTCATAATTATCTTTAGAATTTTAGTTCACTAATTCTGGATATTTGAAACATGAAGGAAGAAGATAAACTATTCAATTTTTTGTCGGGACTCCAAACGTGGGCACAAATCGAATTACGAAGACAAGGGGTGTAAGATTTGCCTAGTGCAATTACTGCTACAGATAGATTGATTGATTTGCACCCAAATAAAGACAAAGAGGCTGGGGGAACCTCCAAGTCTATGCAGAAGAAGGAGAAAACTAAACAAGAGGAGAAGAAACAATGGGTACATGGCAAGTCGTGTAGTGATTCTAAATTTGGACAGTTAGATAAAGGGAAGGTCAAAGTAAGTGGGAAGTCCAGTGGTGCTTCTACAAATGGATATCAGAAACATAAAAGTCCTAGTTGTTATATTTGTGGTAGTCCTCACTATGCGAGGGAGTGTCTGAAACTAGAAAATCTCAACGTTATGGTGACTAAAGAGGAACTAGAAGGGAAAATTGCGACCCTCGTTAATCCTCTCCAATTGTTGAACACTCTAATGGAAGAGAAAGGTAATGTTAATGCATTTGCAAGTGCAAATCAATAGGATTTGTTGTAATACCCCACTCCCGTTCGACACACGTACGTGCGCCATACAGTCACACGTGCACATGCCCGACAAAAGTGATGTGAACTGTCTCATCTTCACTTTATTGCATGGTATCATAAGCAAAATCATAAATAGTATATGATCTAAAATCTAAAATTTCCTCATTTTATTTCATGAAACATAATTTACAATGTAGCATTAGATCCACCATTCATATTTATACATTATCAAGCGATCAACGCTCACAGTTCAATCTACAAAGTATGCTACAGAATTTTCAAAAGTTCGAGAACCAAAATGAAAATAAAAGTTTTGGTCATTCTTCAATTTTGGGCTTAATTGTAAATTTAGGAATAGTTTGGAGAGTATAATTGTAATTTCATATAATCTAAGGGTAAAAAGATAATTTCACCATATTTTGGTCAAAGAAGAGTCAAAATTTTAGACTCTTCTTGTGTGTGGCCGTGCAACCCATTTTTTGGCATTAAAACACTTTGTTTTAATTAAAAGAAAGGAGAAGAAAGGAGAAAAGAGGAGGATAAGAGGAAGTTTCAGCCATCACTTGATCTGCACCAAGTTTTTTATTCTTCAACCCAAACCAAGGTATTCTAAGCTAATTTGGGGTCAAAGAACTCAAATCTATCATTAGATTTCAAAAATCCTCAAAGGATTTGAAGATATCACTAAAGGAAAGTATAGGTAAATTTTGTCTCATCTCTCTCTACATTAGGATTTTGAGTTTGGTATTAAAATATGTTGTTCTCAATGTTTGAATATGCATGAAACATGATTTTAGATGAATGAAATGTGTCTTGGAAAGGGTTCTTCAAGCCAAAACTGAAATTATCCCCTTTTGGTGAAAGTTTGTGAATTTTGTTGAAATTAATGGTCTAAATGAGTTCTATGGTGTTAATTATACATGTATAATGTGAATTGATGATGAAAAATGAAGAAGATGTATGTTAGTTAAGGTTGGGTCAAAATGATAGAGAAGAAGTGGATTAATGTAATGAGTTGTGTAACTGATAAATATAGCTTAAATGAAGAGAGTTGGTTTGAATGGAGTGGTGGAATGTGTCATTGATTGGAAGTGTTAGTATATGACATGATAGGAGCATGAATTATTATGATAAAGCCTTCAAAATGTGACTTGAAAGTCATGCACATTAGGTGATTGATAAAATGCCTAAATAAACTTAGCTTAGGATTTAAGGCTCTGTAATAGTATGCATTGGAAAAAACTTTCATGTTTACTTAGCGTGAACTTGAATTATTGCTTAGATTGACAAGTAATTGCCTAATGTGCTTGGATAAAGATGTGCTTAATTATATTTTAAAATGAGTAAGTATTAGATTAAAGGAATTAAATGCCTTAGAAAATGCAAAAGAAAAGCTAATGTGAATAGTAAGGAGTAATCATGTGAGAAGTTTAATGGTCGAATTCTATAGCTTAAAGGGATTAGTATTGTGTCTTATACACTTATGTGATGGTGTATAAATATGAAATTTATGTTCAAGTAGTAATTTCATCGTATGTCTTTTATGTGATGATGTAAGAGAGTGTATGCCCCGTTTTGAGGTGAGTTCTATATTTCTAAAATAGGATTAGAACATCCTAGGACAAACATGATGACTTGTATGTGAATTTTAAACCTAGGCAACATATGGTAGAACTGAATTTCAAATAGATGCTAGTATGCTTAGGTATTTAACAAATGACATTGTTTTGAATAATTTATTGCACTTGGAGTGCAACTGATGTCTTTTATTTCATGAAATAATGTTTCAAAACTTTAATATGCATAATCAAGTCATATACAATACGTGTATGTCTTCTCTTTTGATTTAGAGTCATGACAAGGTTTTCAATTAGACCGATAAATAAAGGCATAGTGCCTTACTTGATGTTTGTACTTAATTGTTATATATGATTTTTTGGTGATTGGTGAGGAAATGATGGGTCAATCGTGTGCTAGGCACAATTGATTAAGTAACACTGTACCCTTGATACTGGTACATAAAAGCCAATTGGCCTATATCTATAGGTTGTCCAATCTTACCATACACATTATTTCGAGATTGGGTCCCACAAAACTTTACTATTTATCTAAAAATACTACTCATTCACATAAAAAATTTTATTCAATGAAAGGAAAATTTCGAGGATTTACATTTATATGCTTGAAAAATTACAACAATTTCCAAAGACATTAAAAAATATCACTAAAATTCAAAAATTTATTGGATTATTAAATTATATATATGATCAAGGATTTCTTAAAATTTTAGCGAAAGAAAGAAAAATATAAGGATATGTAATATTTGTTATTTAGAAGAATATATTTGTGAATATAAAAAATATTATTATAAATTAAAACACCCCGAACAAGAAATTTATACTCAAATATTTATACAAAAATTACCTTATCTTATAAATAAAACAGTAGAAGAATTATTTTTAATAAAAAAACAAGATAATTTAGTAGCTTACAATTTAGAAGGAGCTATTTCAACAGTAAAAGAAATATTATCACAAAAATGTTTAGAAGCCAAACTAAAGAAAAAATTAAGACACACCAATATTCAATTATGTTGTTTAAAATATTCAAAAGTTCCTCGACAATTTCTTTAATGACAATTATATTATGAAATGGTGGCTTCCCAAATGTGATCAACACCTAATAGTAATGAATGTACTAGTTATTTATTCCTATTATTAATCTTTTATTTAGTTTTTTGAATCTCAGTCCTCCAGTAAGTTTCCAATATCGGAAATTCTTATTATTCATTTAAAAGATAAAAAGGTATAATGCATCAATCTCTATTATAAATTTTAATTTAATAAACAAAGATCAAATTATTACATATAATTAATTTTGGCTGTGGTCATTCCTCTCATTAATCACAAGTTACATTTTTTATAGATCTATCAATTATTTTTGACAAAGTATCTCAATTAATGAATTAAAATCATTTTTAAGATGATCAATCTCAAATAGGCATTAGGAACAATAAAAAAAGATCTATTATACTTTGAAATAAATTAAAACTACATAGTCTTGAAATTAATATCCGTCGTAGCATTTAAAACTCCATATAGAAGACAAAATGCGACCACCCTTTGGTCTCTGCTCAAGTTGAGGTTTATTGTTTCTACAGAAGGTGACGATTTCTTCTCTCTCGCAGGTTCTCTGCCTACTGTTTACAAGTCGAGCATCCATAACCTTGGGATCGTTAAACTTTCTTTAAGTAGGATTATTTTTCTCTTTTAACCTGTAGCTCCTTTTCAAGCTATTTTTTAAACTCTCCTTTATTTTTAGAAAGTGACGTGGACCTCCACTTTAGCCAGGATTTCAGGTCTTCTAATTCCATATAAAATCAAACTTATCACCTAGTAATATTTTCTTGATTGAAATTTGTTTGTTCAGCTTACGGTGAAGGACTACAAGAGAACTCAAAAATAGTGATGGAGATGGTACCAGAATCGTAGGGTATTACCAACGGAAATAGTATAGACTTCGGTAATATCGTTTGAAAATATAACTTTGGCGATGGTAGAAATTTCCGTCGCTAAAATAATGAAAAAGTTTACCGACAGATACTACCGTCGGTAAATCGGTGGTAAAAATTCATTTTAGTCGTCATTTTTTAACTCTAAAAAAACGAGGTCATTCTGGCTTAAGGGTTTAAACATTTAATTGATTACTAAAATGACATCGTATAGGTTTAAAACTTATACGACGTCGTTTTGTTAAAGTTTTAAATGTTTAAATAATTAGCAAAATGATGTCTTATTGGTTTTAAAACCTATAAGATGTCGTTTTGTTCTAGTTTAAAACGTTTAAATGATTACCAAAACGACATCGTATAGGTTTTAAACCATACGACGTCGTTTTGTTAAAGTTTTAAACGTTTAAATAATTATCAAAATGACGTTGTATTGGATTGAAACCATACGACGTCGTTTTGTTAAGTTTTAAACGTTTAAATGATAACCAAAACGATGTCATATAGGTTTTAAACCATACGACGTCATTTTTTAAAGTTATAAATGTTTAAATGATTACGAAAACAACGTCTGACGTTGTTTTGTTAAAGTTTAAAACGTTTAAAACTTTAACCAAAACGACGTCGTTTGGTTTTAAACCAAAACAACATCATTTTGGTTATCATTTAAACCAACCGAAGCCCTCTCGACATCATTTTGCTAATCATTTAAATGTTTTAAACTTTAACAAAATGGCATTGTATAGGTTTTAAACCATACAACGTCATTTTGTTAAAGTTTTAAACGTTTAAATAATTATCAAAATGACGTCGTATTGGATTGAAACCATACAACGTCGTTTTGTTAAGTTTTAAACGTTTAAATGATAACCAAAATGATATCATATAGGTTTTAAATCATACAACGTCATTTTGTTAAAGTTATAAACGTTTAAATGATTATGAAAACGATATTGTACAGGTTTGAAACCATACGATGTTGTTTTGTTAAAGTTTAAAACGTTTAAAACTTTAACCAAAACGGCGTCGTTTGGTTTTAAATCGAAACGACGTCATTTTAGTTATCATTTAAACCAACCGAAGCCCTCCCCCCCCTCCCCCCAGCGTGCTCACGCGCCCGCACCTGTGTCTTCCACCTCCATCTACCGCCTCCGTCTGCCATTGTCGTCGTCTGGAGGTGCATTTTTGCCGTCGAGTTGCTGCGTCTCCAACGTCATCTTCTCCGTCGCTCCAAAGTGAAGGTAGTGTCCTCTTCTCCACCCTCTCCTTTCTCCAATGATGTGTGAATGTTGGGTTGAAGTTTTTGGTTCAAATGGAGTTTGTTTGTGATTTTGGATGTTAATTTATCAAATCTTATTGATGGGTAATGAATTGGTTGAAGAATGATGGGAAAAAATTGGTTATTTGTCTTGAATGAGGGGTGAATCTTCGATTACATACCAAGTGTTTGGTAAAATGTATTCGTTTGATAAAAAAATTGATTTTAAGGAATTTCAATTGTTCCCCTAAGTTTGTTTGGAGATTACTAGGTTTTCTTTAAAATTCTAAAACATTTTCCTCTTGATAATTGAAAGGATTTACATATGTAAATGACGAAGATTAGGTATAATAAAAATTACAATGATTTTCTTAAAAAAAATTACAATGATTGTTGGAAAAAGAATAATTTCATTCTTTCTTACTCTTACTATACTTTTCTTGAAAATTTCAACTCTTAATTGTTTTTATAGCTAAAACACACCCTTTTAATAATTAGATTTAAAATAATTTGAAAATTTTCTTAAAGTTCTTTTAACATTAAATTAATTTTATTTCAAAACAAGTTTTATCTTGATTATGAAAGGACTATTGCCTTATGATTGTTAAATAAATGGTTATGTAATTATTGAACTTTTAATTGATTTAAATTACTAAGACAAGTTTACAATAATCATTGTTACACATGCAAGACTATTACCTTTTGATAGTTATATAAATGGTAATGTAATGATTAAATTTTTAATTAAACCAAGACAAGTTTAATTAGCTCGCCCTAATTTTGTTAAACCTACATTGGATTGAGTTGTCATTTTTAACTCTAATTATAGTTATGATTGGTTGGTAAATGTTTATAGTTAGGGTTGATTGAAAATTTTCTATGAGAATTTGATTGAATACAACATTGCATTGACTTTGATGATTATGATTGGATCTTATCTTTGTGGAGTATGAATGTTATGGATAACGTGATATGTATAAATGTCTATTGGTGTTTGTATTGATACTTATTAGGTTGATTAGGCCCTCTTGGCATGTCATAGTATTAACCTTAGTTTGCTTAGATTGTTTTACCATTTAACTTGTGAGAAAATTTAATGAGGGCCGTTGATTGAATTACCCATCCTAGAACTAGAATCATCATAATTAATATCCTCCTATTCCTCCTATTCAAATATGTGTTTTCTAAAGGATTTAAGTTTAGATGACGACTTTAAACTATTTAATTTGATGTTTAGAACCTTAATTTGGTCTTGAATAGCATTCATAAACAACTTAAGATCAAGTTTTGCATGATCTCCACTACTAATCATATTTAAATTTGCAAAGAAAAAGTTAATAACAAAATTTGGTTTTCTTAAAACTCCTAAATTATCTAGACTATGACTTTCAGGTTCGTCATATGGTACCAAGGAGACCTCGTGAGGTTATGCGGCCCAGGTTTAGAGGCATTATCAACGTCACTTACTATATAGGTGGATCGTCATATTCTGCAGCTCCCATGAACTTACCTCCTCTCCCTCCCAGACCTACAACTGTAGATGAGGCATCACCTACTGCTCGACATGCTACATCATCCGTATCCCCATCACCAACTCATATATCATCCAATACCACTTTATCAGATGGCGGAGATGTCCGTAGGCCTGGAGATCAGGGACTAGACAAAAGAAAGTACATAGCAATTGATAGAACTCTGTAAGTGAAATCACATTAATGACTACTTGTTTTTAATTAAGTTATATGTTTATTAGTTTTTTCATTTTATCTAATTACTTCTTATATTAGGTTGCTTCCATTTGGATCGTGTTTTAAAAATATGACTTCTAAATTTAAATAACGGATTAATCCTGAGGGTTATATGTGGAAAAATATCTCTCAGGCAACAAAGAAATTTTACTTTCAAGAGTTTGAGGTACAATAAACATTTAGTTTTGTTTTATATTGCTTTATATACACTAATTGCATAAATATTATTACATGATATTACTTCAAATTTTTTTCTTCTTAATTTAGAAAGAATTTTTCTAGGATTCTAGTATCGATGCCAACACATATAGACTATGGAAGAGAAGAGCTCGTACACGTTATCACGACTTTATTGGTGCGATACGTAAGGTTGGTGTATGATCGCGTTTTATTTCGGGACAAATATGGTATCGATGGCAGGAGTATTGAAGAAGCCCTGCGGCAATGATAATCTCAAGGCATAGCTCTAGTAACAGACGTGGAGACCCGGGAGGAGAGAGTCTTCCCATACATATGGGAGGATCAATAACCCACCATGAATATGCACAAAGACTTGTAAGTATCTAAACTTCATAATTATTTTGTACATATTTTACTTTGCTATATTATAGATAATGATAATGGTATAAATGTCGGGTGTTATATATGGCTATGTTGAGTTTTTTAATTTGTTCAACAGGAGGACATATCATAAAATTAGGAGAAACTCTGCCAAAATTTTTATTAAATATAGTTCACATCTAAACATTTAGGTTAAATATGAAAGAAAAATCTTTGGGTCTTCCTCTTACACCTACTCAGCTGTTTTTGCATACTCATATCAAGAAGCATGACGGTGTAATATTCATCAACAATCGATGTAGAGAACTGAATGTATGTGAACTTAATGCCTTATTATTATTTCTTTTATAATCATTTAGTTTTACGATTATGAATAATCCCTTACTAATGTAAACATTGATTTCTAATAGGACCAAATAAAACAAACCATTCAGCAGCAATCTTAGGAAGAACAACCTGTTGATGAGACTCAGATGTATTTTGATATTGTCGGTGGTAGAAACCGTCGTGGATAAATATTCAAGCTAAGTTCATTTGCAAATACTTGTTATTTGCAATCCTTTATGTCCAGTACAGCAGCGTCTACCAGACAACCACAATCGTAAGAAGTCACCAAGTTTTGGGTTACAGTGGATACATTGATGGACCAAATGGCTCAACTGAGACAGGAGCTGGAGCAACTGAAGGGGAGGGGTAGCACCTCTGAGCACCCTTCATTACCAGGACATTAGGATTGTTTTTTTTTTTTGGAATTTAGGACATTAGGATTGTTGTAGTCATTTACTTTCAATTACAAAGATATGCTATGTAAACTTTAATGTTTTTATTATCTCTTAACAAATTTTGAACTTTATATTATCAATCAACTTCTGTTTGAACAAATTTAATATATAAACAAATTAATTTAATATGTACAGATAATTCATAACTGTTGAAATTATGCATTTTTATAGGATCATCAAACAAAATTTAACGTCGGGATTTTTCTAAAAAAATCTAACTTCCAATTACTGATGGATTAGAAAAAATTGTCGGAAAACATGTTTAAATATTTCCGACAGAATACGGATACCGCCGGAAAAGTATTTCCATATTATCGACAGAACATGGCATACCGTCGGTAAGATGTTCGTTTTATTTACCGATCATTTTTGTTAATCCATCGGTATATTTATGCCGATATACCGACAATTTCTTTATGTCTGTCGGTATATTTTACCGACGGAAATGCATTCAAAATTTTGTTATTAAAATTACCTACGCTCGTATTAACGACGTTTTTGTCCATTGTTTAATTCTGTCAGTAAATATTAATATGGACGGAATATTTGGATTTAGCGACGGTTATGTCCGTCGGTAATTCTCTGATTTTTTGTAGTGGGATGAGATTTTTGAACACGTGGAAAAGCAAATGAATTTTTTAAAACTTCTGATGATGGTAATTTGCAAGAGATTCAGATTTCAAGTTCCTACCAGAATTTAAACCGTAGAACAATTTTAGAAACATTTGCTTGTCCGAGCAGCTGCAAGAAAAGTTATGTATATTGAGTTACAAGTTATTGAGGATTTAGTTGCTGTTCTTGATTTCTGGTAAGGCTGCCGGGGTCAATCTACTTTTCCGCGAGTTATTTTCTCTATTCTATTATGGCTAGACTATACTGTGAAAATGAATAGATTGTTTGTGACGCTTGACCGCAGCCATAAAGGTTATACAAAACTGACAAGTTATTAGATTGTAGATCAAGCAAGTTGGAGCTAGAGGACAGTAACTTTTCTTCTCTCTGGAGAAAAGCTAAATTCTCAGCGACCCACGAGGCAAGTAAAGAATAGAGGCAGGGACATAGACCATGAGATTCAAAGGACAAGAACTTTGATATGAAGCCCATTCTCTGTCAGTGGTATCCCTGTACCAAATATCAAATGGCCCCGGAAAGAAGCTACGGCTTTTTGGATGGTATCCATCTGAGGGGAAGAAATGCGGGGGCTTCTATGTTCATTCGCCATGGCAGTACATACGAACCACAAGATTGTTGCTGCATCAACATTTACATTAACAACAACATTCAAGGGGTGAACAATTCCATTCTTCTTGGAAGTGAGGTAAGGATGAGAGATCCTGGTGTTAGAATTTATCTGAAAGATAAACTGTGGGTGGAATCCCAGGACAAGGAAATGAAAACAGGAGGAAAATCAAGCAACAAGCTTAGGGTTGGGCTTGTTGCGTTATTGATGTTGATATTCATGTCCGTAGTAGTTTCCATGTTCCTGTGACATCCATTATTAGATTTTGCTTAATTCATTAACCATTCTTTTGTTTATTCACGACTCTTAGTCGATTCAGGATTAATTAGGTCATTAGCAGCCTGATATCTTGCTTCTTGCAAGAAACAAGACTCGAATTTCATCTCTTTCTTCTCGTTTTTTCTTTCGTGGTTGTCCTTTGACAAATTAAGAATTTATAAATGTCTTCATTTAATAGCGTCTTCACCATTTTGCAAGTCCACTAGTTGGAAGGCACATTATTTTTGGTTGACAATTTGATGTATGTATCAAACTGGGTGTCCCTTCTTTTCGGGATTTGTCTATTACAATACTTTAAAGAATCCACTGACTGATTCACCGTTAACTAAATATAGTTGGTGTGAGTGGTTCGGTACTCTCATCTTTTAACCAGAAATCTTGAGAATGGAAAATTTTATTTAATCAGTACTTTATCTTTTACGGACTGATCCAGTTCGAACGGGAATCAGTACACATACATTTATAAATAGTTTCAGACTCGCTAAAGTCAATTCTCTACAAAAATGGATGACATTCTTGTTACTGCATTCGTTTTTAATACTACTCTTTGATAGTTTTGCTAAATTACCATTCTCTCTTATTCACAGATTTATAACTCAATTCATAACTGATATTCTTATTAAAAAAATAAAAGAATATGTCCAAATATCTAAATTCAATATTCATTAGATCTTAAACATTTCTGAAAAATAATTCGTTTTTATAAATATTTTTGATAATTTTTCCTGCAAGTGAATCGATAGTTACTCTCGTATTTACTTTAGAATATCAATTTAGAAATTACATTATTCATACCTGTAACTGTTCGTATAGCTTTGCTTGGCTCCCAAGGGAAATAGTACCGAGCTGCTTGGATACGTACTGTTCAAATCACTTTAAAAGCCGGAATAGTGATCATTATACTATTCACAATTTTAAAGATTCCAATCTCTTGAGGACAACGAAGGTGTAAATTCGACTGATTTGAAAAATAAAGGATCGGACTCTCATCTTTAAATGATGCTTTATTCATTGAAGCATTATCAGCATCACAGGCACCAAACTGTGTTCAAATTTCTTAATAAATCTCTCATAAACAGCTTATTAAACTTCTTCTTGATAACTAGTTACAAAAGCTTCATTAATTAATCAATCTAAAAGTCACTATTTATGTCGGTTGAAAATTTCTATTAAAAGAAAGATGGCACCGTAGAAATCAAATTCAAGACAGTCGAGGAAGACACCCCACCGATAATTTATGATGGCTGAATGGCCAATAGACACAGCTCTCGGACTGAATCTTTTTACACATTTGAATAACGACTTAAAGACAAGTATTGTTAATATTTTAAAAACCTGATAAGATAAAAAGTTTAAGGTTTAAAAAGTTCAGCTGGTATTAGATCATCACAAAATTGATTCAAGATTAAATAAAATTAAATAATTTAAAAAATAATTGAAGATGATTATCTCTATTCATAAAAAAATTTAAAGTTTAATTAAAAAAGAGATTGTTAAATAGAAATTTGTTTATTTTGATTTTAAAACTTATTAGCTTACAAAAACTGATCGGTTAATTAATAAAATAATTAATTTTTAATAACAAATGTTATTAAACTAAATTAAACAGAAAAGTTAAAAACTGAATCGAAAAGTTAATCAATTCAAACTTTTTACTATTAATCTGATTGAACTAGTTTGATTTTTAAAACATTAGATATTGTTGTTTGGATGTTTACAATCATTCATAGTACTTCAAATACAATAAACAAGGTAATTCGAGGTAGGCTAAAAGCCCAAATTGGGGCTTAACCTCCACAACTTTTTGTAGCTCAGGTTCAACCTCGGGTTGTGTCAATTCAATCGGATGCAGGTCATAAGCCTCTTCCACAACCACTTGTGAAGTTAGCTATACCTGACTCCTACTGATAAAAGCATTTAGCAGTGGGTCAATGTGGCTCCCACTAGCCTTATTATCTTGTAGTGTTTCCTGAATTTTTTCAAGTCTAACATTACTCCCACTACTTCCTCTTGCGAGAAACTCTTTCTCCATGAGCACACCATGTTGAGCAATAAATACTTTGTTCTTTGACTTGTGATAGAAGTAGTATCCTTTAGTTTCCTTAGGATACCTCATAAAGAAACACTTGTCTGAATTAGGACCAAGCTTGTTAGATGTTAAATGTTTGACATATGCCTCGTAACCCCAAATTTTTAGAAAAGAGAAGTTAGGCACTTTGCCAAACCATATCTTATATGGTGTCTTTACTACGGACTTTGATGGCACCCTATTTAGTATTAATATAGTGGTTTCAAGCGCATATCCCCAAAATGAGATTGGAAGTTTGGTTTAACTCATCATAGATTGAAGTGGTTTCAAGCGCATATCCCCAAAATGAGATTGGAAGTTTGGTTTAACTCATCATAGATTGAACCATGTCTAACAAAGATTGATTCTGCCTTTCAAAAACACCATTCCATTGTGGAGTTCTAGGATGGGTAAGTTGTGAGACAATCCCACACTTTCTAAGATAAGCACCAAACTCATGACTCAAGTATTCGCCTCCACGATCTAATCATAAGATTTTAATCTTTTTATTGAGTTGGTTCTCAACTTCATTCTTGAATTCTTTAAAATTTTCAAAAGATTCAGACTTATGTCTTATTATATAGACACAACAATATCTACTAAAACCATCAATAAATGTGATGAAGTATTAAAAACTATCTTGGGAATTGGTACTCATTGGTTCACATACATCACTATGTATTAGACCCAATAACTCATATACCCTCTCACCTTTCTTGGTAAAGGGTATCTTGGTCATTTTTCCAAGTAGATCAAATTCGCATGTCCCAATCGATTCCAAATCAAATTGACCAAAAAGTCCTAATTCTTACAATTTTTTGATACGCTTCTCATTTATATGACCTAGGCAACAGTGCCACATGAGAGTAGTACTTTCATGATAAGTCTTGAGTTTTTTGTTATTAACATTAAGGACCTATTTATCTATCTCAAATATGTATATACCATTCTTAACACAAGAAGATCCATAAAACAAACCATCTTTATAAATGGAACAAGATCCATTTAAAATGATAAAGGAGAAACCATCATTGTCCAGAAAAGAAATGGACGAAAGATGGATGGAACTAAATATAGACATTTAAGTTCCATTACAAGCCCACTGGTCAAATACAACTCAATGCGCTCAACGCCAATGGCTACAACACTTACACCATTTCCAATGTGCAGCTACACTTCACCCTTTCCAAGAATCCTCCTATCTTTTAACGCCTGCATATTTGAACAAACATAAACATAAGATCTGCTATCTAACACCCAATCAGAAATAGAGATAGCAAGGTTAACCTCAATAACATATATTGTAACAGTCCAAACCTTCCGCTCACAGATATTGTTTACTTTAGATTGCCCTTCGGGCTAAGATCCTCATAGTTTTGCTCTTCCCACCCCTCGGAAAATGCATCTAAGGGGAAGAGGTATCCATACCCTTATAAGGTGTACTTCGTTCTTTTCTCTAACTGATGTGGCATCTCACAATATCCACCACCTTAGGACCTAGCGTCTTCGTTGGCACAATGGGTCAGGAACTAACTCTGAAATCATTTGTAACAGCCCAGACCACCCGTCCACAGATATTGTCTATTTTGGGTCACCCCTAGGGCCAACACCCTCATAGTTTTGCTCTTCTCACTCCTAAGAGAGGTGTTAATACCCTTATAAAGTGTACTTCGTTCTCCTCTCCAGCCGATGTGAGATCTCACATATATACCTGAAGAAGAAAATGGAATCTTTCCTCTCTTTGAGTCCTGGAGGTATTTGTGACAATTCCTCTTCTAATGTCCTTTGCCTTTATAATAAAAGCACTCAACATTAGAAGGGGTTCTAGCCTTGGGAGTGCTTAAAGTCACCACTTGAGCTTGCCTTTTGCCATCTTTTCCCTTTTTCTTACCTTTGTGCTTGTTCTTGCCTTTCTTTATCTTCTTCCCTCCCTCTTAAATTGCCAAGACATGAGAAACTCCTTTCTTAATTTCCTGCTCAGTGGTCTTGAGCATCCCATGGAGTTCCTCCAAACTTTTCTCCATCCCATTCATATGTAGTTTATGATGAATGATGAATAGCATAGAGGCAAAAAGTAGAGGACAATCTCAGTAGACAACCCTGTGTCCAACAAAAAACCTAGCCTATCCAACTACTCCATAAGGCTCATTACCTTGAGCACGTGAGCACTGATAGAGATACCCTTTGGCATTTTAACAGCCAGGAAAGACTTGGTCACATTATACCTCTCAACATGAGCTTGCTTAAGAAACATTTTCTTGAGCTATTCCATGATGTAGTGCGATGTGTTCGACTCGAATCACTTTTTTAATTCGAGTGACATCATCGCTACCATAAGGCATTGTATATGAACCTTATCGTATGAATGCCTGTTGTACGCGTTGACTAATTCCTTAATGGCTCCCTCAAGGACAGGAAGGGGAGAATTTAATATGTATTCTTTTCGTTCATGCTTGAGAATGATTCTCAGATTTTAGTGTCAATCCACAAAATTTGAACCATTAAGATGCCCAATATAGAACGCAAAGAGAGAGATTGATTTGATATAATCTACAACATAGAAAAAGTTTGAATTAAGTTCATGTAAATGTTTTATTTCCAAAATAAATCTTCCAGGATAAATTTTAAAAAATAATCTCTTTTATGGTAAGTCTAAGATCCTTATCTTTATCAAGAACAAGCCAACAGCGGCATGAAACTTGAACTTAGATATTTTAGATAAGCAAATCTTTGCTAATCGTATGCGACTCTTGGTTTGTTAACATCTAATGTTAAAAAAAACTTTTCCCCAAGGTCCAAAAATGTTTTAATTCCTTGTTAAGTTAACCTCGCTCCATTTGGTTTAGCATATCCAACATACCCCATGACTTTTGAAGACAGATTTGATGCCCACTGAGTGGGTCTCATCATCTAATGATTGATAATTTGACGAGAATAAAGCAAGGAGGGAAAATGACTTAATATTATGTGGGATGTTTCTTTAAAAAAATTAGGATCAAATTGTCACACAATTTGTCAATCATATTAATTGCAATTTTGAATTATTCCATATAACTCAAGAAATTGTTAATCCCTATCTTTTGGGTTTATTTATGGCAATCATGTCAATATACATTCATACCTAACTTATGAAAAACATAGCATCGCAAATGATATCAAACATATGTTGTGAGTTTTGTATGGCCATTTTGGAAACTTTTCCCGCATTTCATTGTTTTCTTCACCATCTCTATGGTAGAATTAAAACATCAAAATTAAACACCCATCCCAAAGTAGAACTATTCTAAAAGAAAACTAAAATTACATTTTAGAATCCTCATTCCAAATATAATAGGCATGCAAGCCTTAAATGAATGAATTACATCAAATACAAGTTAACATACTTGCTTAATTAACTAATCTAATTAATTAAATTTAAGAGGCACCAAAGCCCGCATTACATTCATTCAAAAGAAAGCAATACAACATACACATAATGTATTGAAACCTTGGCCATACAAAACTCGCTCCCAACAAAAACAAGTTAGTGTCAAGACAAAAACAACATTTGCATTTTCCTTTATGAACAATTAATTCACCATTAAAACATAAATCAATTGCAAATATGCAAGGTTTTAAAATTTTCTAATATTTAAACATGGCAATTTCTCACAAAAATTCCTTGTAATAAAAGTTAGAATCACATTTTGTTAATTAAGGCCATTAATAAACCCAAAAATAAACCACATACTGGAAAGGCTTATAAAAATTAATCTATGACATAGACTTAACCTTTATAACCTAAATAACAATCCTATTACCTTGGTTTAGGAATATCCCAAAACAATTGGATGAAAAACATGCACCTAAGTGCAAACTAAAATGCTGGGAAAATTTCCACAATTTCAATCCTTCACATTCCTTGCTTTCAATCAATTCTAACAATTAAAATTAATTGTTTCAGATCTTAAAATACAATCAAATCAGTGTTTGAAACCTAGAAAAACACCAAACCAATTATAGGAAAAAGGTTTTAAAACAGATTTATTGATACACATTAATAAGCAAAATAACTAACCTATTAGCCATGCAATCAATTAAGCAACTTATCATGCATTAACCTTGCACTTATTCAGTACAAAGTAACAAAACAAAGCCTAAGCTTTGATACCATTGTCAGTTTTGTGAGGGCTGAAGTGAGTTAAAAGAAATTAAAACTAACAAGAACCCAAACGATCTTATCTTGCAACCATTTCACATACCAAAATATCACATAATTAAAGCATATGAAGCATTATACCTAAAAGTTACTCTCCAAACCAAATAGGTCTCACGACTTTTTCTCCTTTCTCGTGGCTATGTCTCCTTGCTCACGGTTGTGTCTCCTTTGCATCAAATGAGGTGCACTCCAAGGTATCCACCAAAGATCGAATAGAAATCCCAATGGTTCCCAAAGTTAGATGGTGTTTTAATGGCTTGTCTTTAATCCGTAGAGAGAAGAGAAGAAAATGGAAACAACTGGGCGTCTTTCTAAAAGTACTCTTGCCTTATGGACAAATTAGGGTTAGCAAAAGGCTCTTTAGTTGACTAAAATGCCCTTGTGTAAATAAAGCCTAAAACAAAGTAAAAGGGGTAAATTAGTCATAAGGCTTTAAACACATCTTTATGTTCATTTCATAGATAGCTTATGTTCTCACAAGTTTAGCCATGTGAATTTTCATTTAAAATGCCACTTTGCCATTTATCTCATGTTTCAAAATAATTTAAATATTTGACCCATTTGCCATATAACTATACCATATAATTATATGCATTATTTTGTTAAGCAATAAATTTATAATACATGTTATACATATCAAACAAATTTTTCTAGGATTAAATTTGTTATCTAATAACATTTATTCTAATACCGTATGATGACCAAAATAATTATAACACTTATAATTAATTTTAGCATCATATTCATATCTCCATATGATATACTAGAATAATTTCCCTTTTTTAATCAAATCTTTTCTAGTGTGATCCATTAGGATCTATATTATGTTGATAATATAATTAAAACCCCTTTTAATTTTATACATCATAAGTAGTATTTAGCAAAATACATTATAATTACTCAAATGACATAGATGATAAGTATTGCACACAAATCAAGATCTCGAAGTAATAATTTCCCATGTCAATTCTCTTGTCTGATAATATCCTAAATAAATGCAAGATTGGAATATGTCATTCTTGCCAATTTATTCTTTCTTAATTTCCAAAATAAATCATAAATATGATTAACTCCTTAATCATATTTCATGGATACAATATTACTTTATTAAGGGCCTATAGACATTATTGCTTATATTATATACAAGAGACAACAGTATTCTTGATGACCATTTATCCTCTACATAAGTTACGCATATTGTGACATTATCTGTATAGCTATCTTTTACGGTTAGCATTGGACAATGCCAACAAATACGCATTTCTCATGTAAGAAAATGAACATCCCATACCATAGATTTCAAGACATATATGAAACATTAATGACAGAAACAAAATCCTAATAATGTTTCATTTAGGGTCTATCAAATACCATAATCTCTATTATGTATCTGTGTGATTAAACCGATAACTCCTTATCAAATGGTTTGTAAAATATCACCATCATTTAATCCACACACTAATCTTTTAGTGGTCAATTAATATTTCATGTTAATTACCAAGATTAGCGACATTTTAGAGTAACCATTATTTTCTATTACAGAGTTCTATAATTTAAGTCATCAACTCGAACAATCCATAAATAATAAAAAATTATGGAATAAAATGATATAAACCATCCAATTTATGATCATAACTATTAGAATACAACCATCTAATGATTGGCTTCTAAATCATAACACTAACAGATTACTCGTATGGTATTCACATCATGAACCAATTTTACCATCTTTGATGTATTTATGCATTGTCTAAATCTTGTAAAGATATGAAAATAAAACAAATAAAAATTAGAACCTACAATACTAACCATAACTTGCATTAAGTTTTATCAAAAACAGTAACATACAAATAATTGAAATCAGATAGTGGTAAATTACACACCCAGATGCCATCTTCATCTTACGAGAAAAAAGAAGAGAACATTTTTAGTCAACTAAGCTCATTTCTATAACTATTTTATATCACATTTTAATTAATTGGAAGTTTTCTACATGTTTGTTAATTCTCTCTCATTTTTTTTATTATTTTCCTTCGATATAGAAGTTTGGTAAGTTTTTTAATTTTTCTAAACTTTTTAAGTTTTCATATTATTTATTCATTTTTAATTATTCTCTCTTAATTTTTAAAAATTATTTTTATTCTTATTTTCTATGTAATCTTCACTTTCTTTCTAGATAAATTTTTGTTGTATTTTATTATTTTCTAACTCTAAGAAAGTAATTATTTAAATGAATAAAATAAGAATGACTAATGATTTTATATCTAATAAAAGAATCCAAATACAAAAATGTGATTACAGAATTAACACATTTCTAAAATAAGTTATTTGCAAGGTGAAAATTATGTTTTTCTTTATTATCTTTTACTTATAAGATCTGATAGTATGGTAGAAAGAAATGTAACATTTTTAGGATGAGCAAGCATGTCTCCTCTAAAAATATGAAGCCCAATAAGGAAATACATCTTTCTTAACAAACAATATCGTATAAAAACATTTTTACTAGATGAAAATCATTGAAAGTTATGACATTCACAAAAGATCTTAATATAACTACCAAAACATACATATGATCCTAATATATAAGATCTCTCTATCTTAGATTTTCAATCAGACGAGATTTAGAAAGAAGAAAGGAAAAAGAAAGGGAAATTAGAAACTTTCTATTCTTATTATTTATGTTGAATTTGTTTTGATTTCTATACACTTATATCACTGAAGGAAAAACAACTACTGTCTTAAATGATAAATTCACTAGCCGTTGATATTTGCCCGTATGTTGACATACATATCTAGTTTTATTTAAAAGAAATGATATCATGTTGCACGATATTGAAGCTACCACATTAGTCTTCAAGATTATTCCTCCCCTTTGATTTTAACATCTAACCTTTTCCATCCTTAAAAAACCTTCTTTATAAGGTTGACTGATGGAAAATGTTATTGACTATTATACAAGAATTCTCATGTTGCATTGGAAGGGGGCGTCCGAGACCACTAAATCAACACTTACATAGCATACTTAGTTACTTACTTTGTCTTTTCGTTAAGTGAAACTCCAAAATTGTTAGAGTTGATTTATGCTTAACTATAAGATCTGTAGGTAGGATATAAATGATTGGAGTAACTAGTGCAACATGTTTTCTTGAGTGTGAATCTACAAAATATTATGAATTATAGTACTTTATAAAAACTCCAAATTGTAGGTCAATTTCTCAATTCTATTAATTATTTCAGAGGGTTCATAGAACATTAGTTAAAGATTTTTATTCCTTCTCTTTACTACTATCCCTTGTTTATACCTACTGTCATTTAAACCATACATTATCCCTCCTCTTATTCTTTGTTGGTCATTACATCCTCTTCTAAGCTCTTTGTAGGTAACACTAGACCATTTATAAGGAAACTTCTCAATCTGTCAATGATTAATCCACTACCACCTATTTTAAGTCATTTGCAAAGTAGAGTGCATGTAGAGGGGGGAGTAACAATATAAAGTTTTGAATGATGACTTGTTGAGGACTGAGTACTATGTAATATTGTACCACCTAAATGAATCCATTAGAACCATTTTATTTAGTAGTTGGTTGTTGTATATCTCAAGTATGTCTTGAGGATCGTTTAGACTTCAGATTGTCCATCTATTTGTTGGTGATAAGCCAATAAAATTTAAGGTATATGACTTGTGACCTATATAATTCTTTCCAAAAGGATCTCTTTTTTTTGGTGACATGGAAATAAAGAAATGATAAAATCCTAATGCCTTAAGACAGCCACAGAAGAGGCATCATGACCTAGAAGCTGGTGAATTCCTAGAACAGGAGCCTCCCAAACAAACCATCTTTGCAGATGGAAGCACCATACTTTGCTAAAAGGTCTGCACACTGATTACCCTCCCGAAAGGTATGAACAATAGAGCAATCCAAAAGGATCTTAAGAACATATCTATCAATTGTAATTTATTGAAGCCAGCTCTACATATTAATAAAGCTAATCATATCTTTAATTGATCCATGATATTAGAATGTATATCTCATGTAAAATTATTATGGTGTACAAATGTTTAATAACCATACAATAGGATAACTTACCAAAACTACCCACCATCTTAAAAATGATTGAATCTGCATTTGAAATTAGAAATCCTCAGTGAAATCCATATTAATATCAGTTCATCATTGTTTAGGAATCAATATAGACTATAACAATCTAGTCAAAGCCTTATTTCATATTTTTTATACTAGAAAACTTGACATTTCTTAACAAAGTTTTGAACATCTCTTTGTATCCCCTTCTAATATAATAATATTTAGAGCTTTGTTAAGGAAAGTAAATTACTTAAATGACCTTTAATGAGGCTCTCGCGTGATAATATCATTAATTTGGTCCTTAAAACAATGTTATAATCTATCACCATCCTCTTTTTTGTGACTTTGGTACTCTCTCTTTCCATTGATAATTATTCGAATGTAGTGTGCCATCAATCTACTTATTGATCAAGTCACTAATAATTGGATGATTCTCCTAGCTATCTTTTTTCTTCTGCCAATCGATCAGTTTGCACCTTAGATATCATTAATTAATATGTCTCAAAACTAGTGATCCTAGAAAGTGCATCTGCTATAGTTTTTTCCCCTTATTATAATTGATTTAAAAGCCGTAACATAGCATTTTAAGAAGTCAAGCCCGCTAAAAAAATGTATTAATCCTTTGCTTTAGCAATTATTTGAATTTTTTATGGTATATGTTAATGGTAAATGTGATTCCATTCACATAATATTGCTAACACTTAAATAGACAAGACTTTATGTTTTAGTGCTAATGGCTTACTTATTTAAACTAAGGGGTGTCCTTGTATAAAGGCAACTACCATTCCTTCTCCATACACATCAACTTGCACCGTAAAGGGTTTGTTATCATATGATAGTACAAGAATTTAAGGCAAAGTTAGTGGCTTTTTCAATATTTATAAAGATTATCTAGTATCTATAAATCACCTAAAAGGATCCTTCCATTGAAGATCAATTAATGTTTTAACTTTAGTTCTATAGTGATTGATAGTAACCAACTAAACCCAAAAGACCAACAAATTCTGTAGCAGTTTAAGATGTAGGTGATTTAACTATGAATTGCATTTTTTAAGGTTAGTGGCTACTCCTTTAGCTAAATTTTTTCCCTATATACTCAATATTTAAAGCTTAAAAATTAAATTAACCCCTTTTGGCTAGACATTGATAATGCCTTAATAAAGCCAAAGTAATTTTAAGATGTTTTAAGTGATCTTTGAATGATTGAATTTAGACTAATTGTCACTGAAAATCTATAATACTTCTTCTAGGTAGGTCTAAGCACTTCATTCATTAAACTTTAAAGATCCATGGTATATTTATAAGTTCAAAGGGCATTACTAAAAACTCATTATATCCCTTATAAGCTCTAAACATTGTTTTATGATTTCTGAAGGAATCATCCTAATTTGGTGATAACCAGATCTTAAATCTAACTTAGAAAAGCAAGTTGCCTATGTAATTCTTCAATGTCAAAATTTGAAAATTTATCATTGATAATGTAATTATTAAGCTCTTTATTTTTTTTCTAAAATCAGGGGAGAGGAAAAAAGGCTAATTATTATGTTATATTACCCTTTATTTAAGTAAGCATTGAACTTGTTATTCAATCACACTCTTTTAGAAGTATAAGAGCTATGGTCATATAATTTTACCAAAAAAGGGTATAGAAGTGATAAAAGTGAGACTATATATATATATAGGGTGACAACTAGATCGTCATACAAAAACAATGTTGAATTCAACCATTAATCCCTCCAATTCTTGTTGATGTTCCTTTTCTATATTATGGTTACCCACCTTAAACTCTTGAAGTTATTGCTCTAAAAATACTTCAATCGTATGAAAGTTGTCAACATATATATATATATATATATATATATAGTCTCAAATTTATCACTTCTATACCCTTTTTTAGTAAAATTATATGACCAAGACTCTTATAGGGTGACAATCTAGATGGTTATGCAAAAACAATGTTGAATTCATTCATTAATCCCTCTAATTCTTATTGATGTTCCTTTTCTATATTATGGTTACCCACTTTAAACTCTTGAAGTTGTTGCTCTAAAAATACTTCAATTGCATAAAAGTTGATTAGTAACATATGATCTAGATATTATATTCTCAAATTTCTTTGGTATAACCAATTTGAATTTTTTATTAAGACCTCATTTTTAACATTACTTGTCACCCTTTTCAATTATATATTGTAATCTATTTACCATAGTTACGTAAATACTTCATTTAACGTTGATAACCATTATACTCTAATCACAAAATCACATCCTCCTAATGGCAATAATAGAGCATTAATAACAAATTATATGCCTTGTAATATCCACTCCAAAAAAATTTATACCTTAAAGGAAAGTAGATGAAGGTCACCTCCTATGGTAACCTTTGGATATTTGTGAGTTTATAGTCTTCCTCTATTATACTAATAAGTCAATAAAATTATGTATAATTATTTTATCTATTAATATTGGAAAAGTTTTACAATGGTGATACTAAGTAACTGACTTATTAATGCCTAGGAATGGCAATAGATGATTGGGTTCGAGCCCAAAATAAATTTTAGAGCTTACAACTAACTTGAACCTCAATTAGCCTTAAGAAGCTTGGCCCTAGCCTAATCTTCCAATCAGACTTGAGCAACTTAAACCATATTTAAGCCCAATTAGGCTTTATTATAATAAAACTCAATTGGGCAAAATTAAGTCCCAAAGCTTAGCCCTTCTTAAAAATATTAAATAATTCAAAATCTTAGGTTGGGTTAAGTCCAAAAACTCAATATTTTAAAAATATTAAACGTTCTAAAGCCCAATTGAGACAAGTAAAGTCCAAAACCTAACTCTTCATATTAAGGCAAAAGGCCAAATACTTTATTTATAAAGTCATCTTCCTCCAACTTTTCTTTGGTTCCCACATCCCAATTTTCATATTGGAAATAAAAAGAAAAGTTGAAGAAAGGTGACTTGACAAATAAAGCATTGGATCCTTAACTTAATCATACAAATTTTAAAATATTGAACTATTAAACTTAATTTTATCCAATAGAACTTTGTACTATTTGTCTTGAATATCCTTTATTATTAAAGAAATAGTTTTTAAAAAATAAAGCAATGTTATTTTTAATTTAGTTAGTGCTAGTGTTTGGTCTTTAAGTTGACCAAAATGAAACTTGAGTTCTAGCCTGACCAAAAGCCCAAAATCTTAATAATGAAAATTCTGAACCTGATCCAAATTCTAATTGAATAAGACTAACACGTGTTAATTTTAGGTTGTGTTAGATCGGGTTGAGTAGAGCGTGGATTATTTTGCTATTCTTATTAAAACATTAAGGTTAAATTTGCCGGAGTAAATCTTAGGGTTAAATTTGACCTTTTTCCTAAATTGTAATAGTTAAAGAATTATGAATATTTATTATTTTTTTATTTGATGTTTTAATATAATTATTATTTATCATATAATGAAATTATAATATTTTAAGTATTTTGTATAGTCCTTAATTTTATATTTATATGATGATTAAAAGATCTTTTTTTCGTATTAATTGTGGTTATTATTTATATGTGAAATATGTTAAAATTAATATTAATAAAATAAATATGTTATTTTTATTTCAAATTTTTATTACTATAATTTTTTGGAGAACAAAAAAATTGTAAATTATGTAGTAAAATACAGTATATCTAAAATTTTAAAAATTATATTATAAATTAGAAAAATTGCTACCAATATTAACTCGTGCCATTAAACCGATAGAATATTTAACTATGTCGTCTTGACTGTCTTGATTCTATCTTTTCGTCTCTTTTGCTTGTTTCCCATCTTTCTTTCTTCTCCGTCCAAATCCTGACCGTTTGCTCAGAAATAGGCAAACCACAACAACAAACAAGAAGATGCAGCAGAGAAAATCAGGGAGGCCAACGGGGACAGACGGCTCTGATTTCTCATACCGCATGGTCGTCGATTCTCGTATGTTTCCCCCTTTTTCATTTGTATCGCATATTCGATTTGGATTCTTCTTTTAACTTGAAAGGAGTGACTTTTCCTATTTTCGTTTCAGGTTATACCCAGGTAGCTAAAGGGAAGTCTCGTCTCTATGCCCTCATCATGACCCAGGTTCTACTTTTGTTCACTCTTTTCACTTCACTAGGATTTTTAATCATTTTAGTAGTGGTTGAGTCCAACTTTGAAATGCACCATTTCCTCTATTTTAGTATCTGGGCAAGATTGTGCCAAACGAATCTTATTTGAAATTACATGTCAAGGAGCTGGAGTTTTTTTTTAAATTTTTTTCCTTTTCTATTGTTAGTTGTGTAGATATTTGAAGCAAAGAGATTGACTCTTTCTCAATTACAGATACTCTGTGCTTTTCTTTTCTTTTTTCTATAACGTTGTAACTATTCCAGCTCTGGAGTTCCTTGTGCGCATTTGTGTGTTCCTTTCTTTCAATCATAATTATCAATGCCATTTTTTCCAGCTCTAGAGTTCCTAGTTCTTGATATAGTTTGCATTTTGATATAGGCCGTTATCCAATTGATAGGATTGTTGTCAACAGTCATGTCAATAACCAATGAGAAGGGCCTGAAAGCACTTCCTATTTGGTCTTTTTCTGCTGGCTTGTTATCTCTTCTTATTGGGGAAGTAGGTTGGTTATTGCATTCTACTTCTTTTCTTTGGTTACATTGAGTTTTATCAGTACATGGCAATTCTGATTCTTTTTACTTTTTGAAGGTCGAAGGCGGAGCCGAGCAAGTTTCTTGAGAGTTTACATTATTATGTCATCTCTGGCAGCACTTCTCTCATTGTTTTCTGCACATACGAGGAAATCAACATTAGAGGTCAGTTGGTTGGTTATGCTGCACATATTCATAGTTATTCAGTTATCTCGCTTCTGTTGACTAGAACTAGAAACTTGAATAGAAGATTTGAAATTTACTTCAATTCACATAATTGTGGACTTTTTTTGGCATTTATCACATTGTATACATTTTTTTTGAATGAACTGTTCTTATTCAATAACTTTATAATGTATAAATATGTGACTGGAACTGTGGAATGTGAAATGAGCTCATGATTTTTAGTGTTCTTATACATGTAAGTGCATCATGCTATTTAAGAATCATGGGCTGATTGATTGACATTTCTAGCTTCCATTTTTCATACTTCTGGCTGAAGAATCAACATTGAGGTGGATAAGGCATATGCTTCATAGGGGCCTTTCTTTCTGTTCACATAGGGCGTTCCTTATGAGTTGTGTGGCTTGGACTTTGGATTATTGCTTTGTAGGAAAATTTTGCTGGATCAAACTATTGCATATAAATAAGAATCAGTGAACTTTTATGGTTTCCCAAGGAATAAAGACGAGTTGGTTTGGATAGCAAGAGCAACGAAATCAGTTTCTTTGAAGTTTTAACATTGGCAGTACTTAGCTGTTCTTTTCCTTTTTGGTTTCCCTTTGGACTTGAACTTGAGAGCCATGGGTGTTGCGGTTGAGATTTCTGCCGTTTGAACTATTGCTCAATGGCATATATAGGTACATTTAACTCCTATCCCAATATCTTTGGTCGATTGTCAAATCATATGAATTTTAGTCGGATATCAATTGAAGGAGAGTGTACAAGAGGGTAAAGAAACTTCTCCACAATTCAGAAAATTTATCTATTCTATGAATATTTACTGTACATATACCTACAAACTGCCTTTATACTATACTAATGCATTTTAGCTAACTAGCAGTTAAAATAATTAACTAATATATGATCTAACTTTCCTGGCAATTGTAGCTGCTTATAGCAACAACCTTTCTACCTCCTTGCTAACTGAATAACAGAAACTGGATAATCTGTAAACAATGTGACACAATTTAGCCCTATACAGACAGATAATGAAAGTATGGTTAAATCTGCTTTCAAGGCCCTTATAGTCTATGCAATGGTGAATAGAGAATAATAGGCTTTTTTGACATCGTCCATTTTTTCTAATCTCTGGAAAAAATTAAACACTCTCTTTCACACACTTCTACTACCTGTGGTGAAAATTAGTGCGCACATCTTGAAATTGAGAAGTTGATTCTAATTTTTTTTCTCCCCTTTTCTTCAACACTGGTAATGACCCATGAGATTTTTTGTTTGAACAGGTTATTCGAAATCCTGGGAATATGGAAACGAAGTTAGAACTTGTTTGTGTTTTTCTTCTTATCCTCGGTAAGCCATCAATCTTAGCCCAGACCATGTATGTTTGTTAGGACACCACGCATCGGACAGTCATAAATTACCTTTGCTTTTTCCTATTTTGTGCAGGATTTCCGCTACAGGTTTTTGCAATCAGCACCGCAACTTCTCTCATTGGCAATATGTCCCCTCCTAAGAAAGCTTGTTAACAGATTTTGGAACTCCAAAACTGATTCAGCATGTCAAAGGTGGGTCGTGCAGTTTCTTTCTGGTTTTAATCAGATTTCACTCAGTCTGATTATCATTTATTTGTTCGTAAAGTCATGTTGTATACTCCTTTTTGGTATTTGTTATGGATTTTAAATAATCAAGAAAAAAAAGTGATATTTCTTTATCTTGATATGTGTACCCTGATTGATAACAATGGTAAGATAGTTAATTAGGAAGAAGCATATCTTTTGTTCTTTTTTATACTCACTAGGTGTTCTAAGAGGGTCCTAATTATGAGAAGGTATTTTTAAGCCATCTACGCTCAGACTAATCCCCGCTCGAGTTGAGTAGGTCTTTTGCGGGAGGTAAAGCTCTGACCTTAAATTTTAAACGGCTGTCTATATGAGGACAGTTCAAGCCCACGATTTTAATTAAGCTAAAAGAGTTCCTTCCTAATTCACCTAAAAAATGCATACATTTTATATATATAAAAAGTAGAGATTTAGGATGCGGTTGGTTCGTACAGGGGAATGGTAAAAATATCAAGAAATAAAATTTTATTATAATTAATTATAATATAATATAATATAATTAATTAAGTAATTAATAAATAAATAAGTGAATTATATTTTAATTAATTATATTGCAATTAATTAATAATATTTTAATTATAATATTTTAATTAATGAATAATTATATTTTAATTACTTA
>JANZLD010000009.1:21514322-21524982 GCA_026413575.1 Erythroxylum carthagenense | reverse complement strand
TAAGATACACCATTTTTTCATAAGAAGAATTCTCCTCTCCCAAATATTCTTACATTTTAGTTTCGATTTTATAACAGTAGATAGAATGTACAAAGAAGTCAATAATAGTTGTCCTTGAGCTAGGATGTCTATTATTGAGCCATTTTTAGTTCATTTTTAAGTTTATTTTATTTATTGTTTAACATAGACTTGGAAAAAAAGGAAAATGGAGTTGGATTGTTTAATTGTGAATTTTGCCCTTGCCATTGGAATCTAGATGATAAATTAAATTTTTTTATTCATTATCAAATTATTTTCCTTTTATCAAGCCTACCTCAAAACAATTGAGCATTGAGTTGGATGAAGCCCGATTAGGCTCACTCAAGCTCGAGTTACATAACTGAGGCTCGATTAGGCCTTAGACTAACCTCATTTCATAGTCAACTTGAGCCTAACCCACCTCATTACTAACACAGTATATTTAGAGTAACAAACTCTACGTACAAGAAGTTGTAAATACGTCTAGTAACTTTCAATGGTTTTATTTGAAGTGCACGTGTTATATTTTGTTATGAAATTTAAATACGTTAATTGGATGTATATATTTTGAAAGAATAAACTATGGGTTTTGTATCACTATGTTGACATCTCTTCTTTATAATTTGTGTTTAGTTTTTGTAACTTTTTATATTATCTAAATTTACTTGATATATATTCCAAATTTTTCTAAAAACTAGAATATATATTTTTCTGACACTGAGTTTCATCTTTTAACTTTGTAATTATAAAAAATTCAAAACCATGATTCTTGATTTGAAATTTTGAATACCCTAACTGGAATCTATTGAAATGTGATGAATTTGATTAAAGAATTTTTTATGGGTAAACTAGTCAAACCAAAAAATGATTACAAGTTATACGACTAATGTTTAACAAATTAACACTAGAAAGCATCCCCTATTGTGGAAACATCTATCTTAAACTGGACTTGTTTATCTTTTGATGCTTTAACAAAATAAAATGGATTTCGTCTATAATTCAACCTACTTCAATATATAAGAATATTAGTTCTTTAATTAATTGTAGTATGTTAAGCCAAGTAAGGTTATAGTGAGTAGTTTTACTGATAACAAAATATATTGTTACTAATATTTTTATATTTGATAATATTAATAAGTTATTTATCAAAGGTTTAAGTAAAATGTTAATGATAAAATTCAATGAAAGGGAAAAGTGAGCAAAGGATTTAATAAGATGAAGAAAATGAAAAATTATAACACATAGGTAATCCAAGAGAGCTTCAAAGCAATTCAAGTCAACTGGATTAAGAATAAGAAAGTATAAATTCATTCTATGTGTAACAAATCCTGATAATCTTTTTTATAATCTTGTCTTGATCATTTCAATGATCTAGGGAATCAATTGTTACATAATCCTTTCACGTAGGCATAAAATGTAAAATCAAGTGAAAATGTGTTACATAATCCTTTCATGTAGGCATAAAACGTAAACATCAAGAGAAAATGTATTTAAAGATTTAAAGAAAATATATTGATTTTTAAACAAATTTTAGAAAAATTTTAAAATAATTTTGAATTAAGTTTTTATCAAAATGGTATATTTTTATACTTTTTAAAGTTTTGAAGTGTTGGAGATTTATGTTTTAAAGTGCTTATAAAAGTTAATATCTATGGAAGTTTGACTAGTCTATAGGTTTAGTTCAGCTAGCCTAACTCAAGATTAAAAAGAAATAAGATTAATTGATAGTTTAGCACTGATTATATTATCGACTAGTTAATATGTTAAACTTGTAAATTGCTAAATAGTTAAAGGGTTTAAGTTAGCTACCGATGGATCATTTAGAAGTTATAAAACTGTGTGTTGGGTGTATGGCTAATTGATACCTGAGTCATACTGTAAGGCCCCAAATTGTACCATAGTTAAAATATTACATGTTCATGAAAGTATATGTATGATAGGTGTTAAAAATTGTAAGATGATTGATAATTGTATTTGAATTAAATTGTGGGTTTAATGGATCCTATTTAGTGAATTGGAATTAATTGATACCATTAAAAAATTGAGGTATTAAAATGTACATTTAGATTAGGAAAATTGTCAAGTGGCAAGATAAGTTGGTACATGAAAATTAGAATGACTAAGCCTATGAGTTAGTGACATTTGGCATAGTTGATGCATTGACAAATGGCATAGTTAGTAAATTGACAAGTGGCAGCAAAAGTGAGTGAAAAATTGCTTATTATATTATTGACATGTGGCAGCTCCAATGTGGGACAAATGAAGATCATGCATAGAGACACAAATTGTAACAATTTCATGACACCTAGCAATGGAAGAGGCAAGTTTTTGTTGAAGTCATTTTTGTCTTGTTCATTCTTCGTTTTGCTCCTCACCACCGAAACCTCTCACTTCCTCTCAACTTCTAGAATTTTGCTGAAGTTTGAATCATCAACATTTGGAAGCTTTGTAAGTTATTTTATCATGAATATGGTCTTGTAATTTTATGTTTTATTATCTTGTTGGTGCTGAAAGTTGCACCTTAATATTAGATAAGAGTTGATTGATAGGAAGTGTTAGTGTAGCTGGATCTTTGAAGTGATTTGGAATTGCTCTTTGAAGTTAAAAGAGGTAAAGGAATACTAAACTTGGTATCATGTTAGAACATGTACTTTTTGATGTCTGATGTGGATAAAATGTGTACTGAATTAATGAAGAATTGAGGTTAGAAACTTGATACATGCTAGATACTTGTTAGAAGAAGTCGGCCTACTGAACATGCATCAGTATTATAGCCATATCTTGACCTGTAGACATCAAAATGGGATGATTTTAAATTCATATTAAACTAGATCCATATATCTACAATTTCATAAAGGAATTTATTTGACTTCTGTCACTAAGGGTTTTGAAATTTGGCTTGAACTTGAGTTCTGGTTGCTGTTTATGGTTGAGAAAAGTCTGTAGTATTGTGGGTATAAATCTCATAATAATGAACCAAATTGTATTAACTTTATTTAGTTTGAAACTTAATACATATAGAAACATTTGTTTAGAAGAACACATTGTCTAAAAACATCAGTTCTAGGTCAGAATGGCTATACAAAACTAATCCAAAAACTTATCCTGTGAAAACAGCTGTTTGAAGGTTTTGGGTCACTTATCCCACAATTGTGGAAAATGGTTAGGAAGGTGAAAAAATGGGGTTTTGTTGTAAGGTTTAGTAAATTTATTGGGTACAATAGGACTTAAATGGACTTATTTAAAGTGTGTTTGAACTTAAATTGGTATTCAATGTAATTGAGTAACAGTTAGCTTTTAATAATAATGACTACAATGTTGAATTGCTTGGTGTGATCATGAATGAATGAGTTCCAAAGGCTTATGTATTATGAATTGGATATGGATGTTTGTGAATTGGGAATTTTTCCAATAATATTGTGATAATTCAGAACCATCAATTGTTTGAGGAGTTGGGGTTGAATTGGAAGTGCTTTCTAATTGTGTGCATATACCTAAAGTGTGATGACTCAACACTTATATTGATGCATAATTGCACATATTTGTATTTATAAGGTATGTTATTTAAATGTCAATTAATAAGTTCAATTGGATCAAAATAGAATAAAGACATGTATTGTATTTCATCTTTTGTATAAAATCTAAAATGGTTTGTTTTAAAACTGTTGAGTCCTAGACGTGGGTAAATAGGCATGCCTAGAAGGGTTAGCTGTTACTTCTGTAATTAAATACTAAGGTGTCTTATATGATTAGACACTTTGGTGTCTTCTAATTCTAAATACTTTTGTGTCTTCTGTTTCAGAGACTTAGGTCTCTTCTGTTTTAGATACCAATCATGGTATCTTATGTTCTAGTCCTGTTACCCACTTTTGTAAAAAAAGATTAGCAGTCTAACTTATTTTGTATTCTAATACATGTTCAGTTTTGATGTAAGTAAATTCTGTTCTGATACAAAAGGTAAGCTCTGATCTGTTACAAAACAAGTTCTGTTATGACATAAGTCATACTTTGATTTAAAAGGATTATATCCTATTCTGATATTCAGTTATGATATTTGTACAACCTGTTCTGATATTTATAAGTTTTATTCTGATGCAAGAATGTTCTGTATTGATTGATGAATCATATTCTATTCTGGGACATGATGTTTGGATTACTCTGTATTATGATCTGTATATATGAATGTTAGACGACTGATAGAAACGGTAGCCATTATACGTTATGTTTAGTTACCTTCCACTAAGCTATATGCTTAGTACGGTGGTTTTGTCTCTGTGTAGGTTCCGATAAGAAAGTTTGAGACTAGGACAAAGACAACTACAATGGACAAGAAGAATATGTTTTGTTTTGAAAGTGTTCAATTTATTTTTGAGTTGTATTTCAATGTAATAAGATATATTGTATTTTGATGTAAATGGTATGAAATAACCTTAAAACAAGTTGGCTTTTGAATTTATGACATGCATTTTGTTAAGCACAACATGTATGAAATGTTTTGCTTGTAATATAACATCTAATGAGATGTAATGTATGTTTGCTTGAAATTTAGAAAATGAATGTAAGGAATGTTTGGTATGATTTGAAGTGTTCCAGTTATGTTTTATATGACAATTGCATATCCTCCTAGGAGGTATGTGGGTGTTACACATACATGCACCAACAATTCCATTATAAGATATTAGACAATTGAATGTGCCAAAAAAATTAGCTGTTCAAATGGTTAGTTTGTGTATATGATGACTATTTAAATTATTTTTAGTATAAATATATCATAATTTAGTTGTAGGAAGAATCTTTAGCACTATAGGGGAGTCTTAGAAAGCTTTTGAGAGAGTTTTACCATATTCACGTTGTGAGCATGATATGAGCTCTTAGTTCATTATATGATATAAAAGAATTCTTATATTGTATTTAAGTGATTGAGATACCAATTGAAAGAGCTTTTCAATTGTTAAGGTTCTTTTTCACTCATAGTAAAGATGTGTAAAGAATTTATTGTCACCTAATGAAAGGAATATGTGAAAGGGTATCTTCACTAGAAAGAAGACACATATATGAGATTTTCTTCTCTTATTATTATATCCGATAGTAAATTCTCAAATAAAGTTTTAGGGAGTGGATGTAGACTAATCAGGGATGGCAATTCGGCTTAGGCTTAACCTAATCTAGTATGAACTAGTCCTAACTGGTTTAGTCATAATAACATTATTTTATTTAAAGTTCGAGTAGGTTGGGCTTATGTTATTCGAAATTGAAAAAAAAAAGATTAAGCCCAACCCAACCTATTTTCATCTATAAGGCTAATGATTGTTTGATTGAATGTTTATAGATAACTTTGATATATTTTTTATCCTCTTTTAATGTTGTTTAATATTATATGAATTTATCATAGCTATTCATTATAATAAATAATACATTCATTAACTTTAAAAAGTAAGAAAAATTATAAACATATAATCCACTTTCCTCTTATGTATCTTATAATGACCAAGATAATCAATATGTACTAGTAATTATTTTTATAGTTTTTAAACTAGATTTCAAGAAGTGTACCTAGTTGAGCTATAGCATGACTCAAGTTCCATTACATGGATTTTCATATAAATCATTGCTTTATATAATTTACTTAATTGTTATTATTTTTTTTAATAGAAATTGATTTATACAAGTTAATGGTTTCTATGTGGATTTGGTACCAAATCCTGTCGAAAATTTTGATTTTGTAAGGTTAATGTTTTAATTCTTACATTACAATCAAATTTCTCCATGTTTGAACTTGTGGTTTAATAAATAGTGTCTAGTACTCTTTTATATGATTTACTAGGAAAATTTCACGTAACTTAAGATAAACAAAAGTGTATTCAAAATTTTAAGAATATGATAAATAAAACAATTATTTATGTCCATATTTGTTTTAATATTTTTCACATGTATATTATACAAGATCAGTTTTGTTTATTTTAATTGGACTTAATTTTCAAAATATTTAGAAATTGTATCTCTTCTCCACACCAAGATGCATCTAATAAGGATAAAATGTTAAAGAAAATTAATCATGTTATAAAATTGTATTTAGATTAAATTTATCTAAAACATCATTATTTGGAGTTGAGGATGTATATGTAGTTTTTGAGATAGAGAATTATTATTATGTAATTCATAATAAATGTTACCTCATTTATCTTTTAAACTATAATCATGTACACACCTTGATTTCTACAAACTTCTTCTTTCAAACAGTTATATATTTTTTCAATTAGAATATATAATCTATTGGAATGTATTACCTAATAATGTTTTATAGGGAAATATGATAAAATTAAGTAATGTAATAGAAGATGACAAAGTTTTTAAAAATGAAATTCATTTTCAATATGTTATTAAAACTCTATTTAGTACACATTAATTTATAAACTTAGGTAATGTGATCTAGTCTAGCAAAATGACTTTAACTAAAAGATAATATAAAATTAGGTAATGTGATTTAGATTAACAAAATTTTAGAAACTTATAAATTCTTATTAGTTTTTTATGTTAAAATTAATTGTAGAAAATTATTAGTTTCAGTAAGAGTTATACTTTGTCTTTAAATTTTATCTTAGTTTAAATTAATTCTTCAATTATTATTTAAAAAATTTACTGTTGGATTTTGATGGCATATAAGAGGGGGAAGGGGTTGAGCGTTCATGATTCTAAGAACTTTTTGTTATTCAAAGTATAATTTCATCAAGTTCTAATATAATGATAACATGAAAAATAATGTAGTTAGAATATATCCACACAAAAAGGATACATAAAGAGATATTACAAACTAATTTTATAATATTTCTATCCAACAAATATTACCTACATACATTCTCCAAGACTCATTTAAGAGTCCATCGTACTCTTCTTGTCTCCTACACTTGGGATAATAACATGCTTACTAGGGCATCAAGTATTTTAGCAATTATTTATTCTTATCCAAGGCTAATTATGTCAAATCCTTAGGTATATCTACATCATCATCTTCGATTTTTCTTAAAAGTAAGAGAGTTAAATTCATTAAAAACAACATACTCATTTTGCCATTATTCTAACCACGTCTTATAATGCCCTATTTTTCTCTCAATAATTTTACTTTGATGAAGGGTCCTAGGAATACATAAATTATGAAAGATACCGTTATTTTTATGAAAGGCTTCAAACCTTTCATTATCAAAATCCAGAACCATGATTACTCCTAATTAATAGAGTAGAGTTCCTTTTTATTTTGAACTCTCTTTACAAACTTAAGAATGCCCAAATACATTGATCTTTACTTACTAAGATCAAGACCCTGGTAAACTAACAAAATCATCTATTATGAAAAAAAAGCATAAAAGTTATAATCTAAACTAGAAACCACAGTACAGTTAAAAAATCAATATGAAGTAATTGCAAAAGCCTTGTGGATGTTACCAAATTTTTACTTTTTAATGACCTATAGATTTCTCTTTTAATTTAAAAACTCCCAAAATCTTTTCTTTATCAAACTTAAAATTCCATTGACATGTTATTTAGAGTTAAGGTCAAAGATAAGTTTCATACTTGCATGTTAAGCACCTTATAGTACGTCCATACTTATTCACTTATAAATATTAACTACTTTATATTTTGGTTAGAAATATCAAAAAGATCAATTGTATAATTCTCCTCTCTTTTACCCAAAAATACAATACTATTTTCATTAACTCAAGAGATAATGCACTATTTTTTCTCAAAGAGTATTTTATAATCTTTGTCACATGGTTGGCTCATACTTAACAAATTATACTTTAATCCTTCAACTAGGAGCATATTTATTAATTATATTGTCATTTTCCTTATTAACTTTACCAACTGCAATTATCTTAATGTAACAAATTCTTTATATTTGTCCGTAAAAGTTGTAAATTAGGATGCATCATATCCATTATGCATAGAACATTTCTTCTTCTACCTTTTATAGAAATACAAAATAAGGCAATTAATAAGCTTTAGTGAACTTGGGTTCTTAATGGTTAATATTTTCCTTCTTTTTTAACTCATTTACTTAAGTATTTATTCATCAAGATTTGTTTTAAGAAACAAAACCTATCAATGTACCTATTATTACTATAAAAATAATATCTCATGTTATATGAATATTGTGAATTTGTGCCATGATAATGAGATATACGGTTTTAATGCACAAATACATCTATAAGTATTCTTTGGATGAACGGTTAGTGAGGAGTTCTCCTCTGGATATTATATTAATTGTATATTCTCATTGGATAGTAATATGACTTGGAATTGTTGCATGGACGAGACATATTCCTTTGAATATGCTAATTTCTATAGGATATTTAAAGATATTTTATGGAATAAAGCTTGAAATGAGCTCTATTGTAAGTGTGAGCTTAATTCTTGCTCAAAAATTAGTATAGAAGTCTAAATGAATGAAAATGTTGTTACTTGATACCTTGTGCATTTGCATAGAAGTTGTACCTATCCTTACCTTAGTAATATTATACTCTAGACCTAAGTTGAGAACCATACATAAATTCAAGGAACTTGCCTTTAGAATGCACCTTGGAAGATGAAGCATATGTATAAGATTTATATGTATATTTGTTTAAGATGTGTCCTACTCATTTTCCAACTTAGGCGAAGACTATTTACTATGAAAATGTTTTCTCTTGAAAATGTAGTCTTAACATTGGATCACTCTTATAGGTATACTTAATCCCGTGTCTATAATTAGAGCTCTTTTGGATTTTAAAATGCTATATAGCTTTTCATTTTCTTTAGTGATTTTGGAAAATAGTCCTTGATGCATTGATCTCCTTCTTCAATATCTAATTCTTATTCTTTAATGCATCTAACTACATTGATCTCCTTCTTCAATATCTAATTCTTATTCTTTAATTTGTTTAATCTAGGAAGGTTAATAATGACTACACTCTTAGAAGCTTTAATAATACACTATTTACTATTTAACTTCTCGTTTTCACTTATGTATGCATATATATGGTTTTGAGCTTCTCTAAATTTAAGAGATATTTTCTTCTTTTTCATTCTTATGAAGTCTAGACTTAACTAATTCATCATAAAATAACACAACATCATTATCACAAGATTAAGAGCTAAATAGTACTTTATCAACATTACAAGCCAAAAAGCACAAATGAGCAAGTTCTCCTTCTTAATGTTGACTTTTTAAATCGCTTAAACCATCCTAATTTAAGGCTTTAAAAGTTTCAATTTTTCTTTTAGTTTCTTTTCTATTTGTTTTCGTTTCTTTCAAGCTTATCATTATCTTTGAAGAGAGGGTCTTGGACTTTATATGACATGATTTCCTACAATTAATGAAAATGATGTTATTTGATTTTCATTTAGTATCAACTTTAACCTTCTTGGATTCATTTCTAGTGGGGAACTTCTTTCTCTTTAAGAATTTCATAAATATTCTAGTGACGAGTGTCATTTATTTCTCATCATTTCTATTTGAGGATATCTCTTCCTCTTCACTTGATTCCTTTTTTGAAGCCTTAAATGCCAAGTTCTTCTTTTTAAGAGATCCCCTTCTCCTTATGTTTGCTATAAGACTCATCTCATAGGCAAGAAGAGATCTAATGAGCTCCTCTAATGGTAATACATTCAAATCTTTAGCTTCTTGAATGGCCATCACCCTTAACTTATCAATTCTTTATAAAAGAACTTAGCAATATTTTCACATTCTCATTGGTATAACATTTGCCACAGAATCAATGAATCTAGTGCATATAATTGATATGCACTCATCATATTTTCATTTGAAAAAAATAGTTTAATGTGAAAGCATATATCCTTTATCTCCTTGACTTAATTAGTACCCTCATATGTGACTCCTAACAGATATCAAATTTTATGTATCATCTTACATAGAAACACTATATTGAACTTTTTTCTCTTTAATGCACAAAATAGAATTTGAATATTTTTTTTTCTAGAAAGTTAAGTGAAATTTCATTAAGCAAAATATTAGAATACAAAATCATAAACTATACACGTCTATCATATCAGTTAGATCTATTTAATACAGTCAAAAAATGTACTAAAATACATTATACGTACCATCTGGATAAATTTATGTTTGTTCTATGGTCTCCTCCAATTAGCTTATACTTCCTCTCCTTTCATATTTGTATTTTGCTCCATTATTTAGCTCCTTTTGATCTCTTGTGAAAGTTTATATTGTATCTTTCTAGCTATAGCTGTAGTTTTATACTATATCATTATCATATGGGAGACTTCATTATAAGGTTTTCCTTATGCCTTGAAAATTCTCATGTTCCTCCCTTCTAAAGGTTGCAGACAAGTGATGCAAAGCTAATTTTAAGTAGCTTGTAGTCTATTTTATTCTTCATCCTCACTTTTGCTATCCATTCCACCATTTTATTTATTTGCTTTTCAAGAGCAATAAACTAATAATCTTCATCTAGATTTTATTAAATATTTGCAATTTACCAAGAGGTGGTCCATGGTCTCCAAGTATGGGGAGCAAAATTCACACTACTTAGAATCAATGTGAAACTGTAGCGCCCCTTACCGTAGAGTACCCACCGGAACACCCGTAGGTCATTCCGGTACATATCCTACGATAAGAGAGAACTACAGA
>JANZLD010000009.1:21503304-21514222 GCA_026413575.1 Erythroxylum carthagenense | reverse complement strand
ATCCTAATTAAGCCCAATCACTCTCATCCTATGCCAAATTACTATTCTACCCTTCCCGTAGGGGGTGGGATGTTACAGAAACTTGTTATATCCTTGATTGAAAGATTAGCTCCTATTCTAAGATATAGGATAAAAGCATGAGCTAAGCTGATATCTTACTCTGCGTTTGGTTACTGTTTCCAATAGGTAGAGACGGAATAGAACGAAAATTTAGAGATAGAATAGAACAAAAATTGGAGATAGTGAGGTGCTTCGTTGTGATTGACAAAACAGAAAAACTGTCTCCGTCCTGAAGACAAAAATGTGTTTGGTTGTAGTGGACAGAACAAAAAAATAGTGTTAATGACGAAAATGCCCCTGTAGTGTTTTTGTAATTTTTATTGATTATTTTATAATTGTATCAATATTTATTTAAAATGTATTTGTAATTTTTAATTATGATGAAATAAAATGAGCAACCTAAATATTTATTGGAATGCGAAACCTAAAAATTAAATGAAATGAGTTATTGAATAAAAAAATCGTACAAGTTAGATATTTTACAACATAATAATTTAATAAAACATCTAAGCATTCTTGGAATTAATTACATAATAGGTTAAAATAAATCCTACAAGTTAGAAATTCTAGTACATAATAATTTAAGAAATCATCTAAGGATTTATGGAATTAATTTATAGGTTAAAATAAATCCCACAAGTTAGAAACTCTAGTACATAATAATTTAACAAATCATCTAAGGATTCATGGAATTAATTACATAATAGGTTAAAATAAATCCTACAAGTTAGAAATTCTAGTACATAATAATTTAATAAATCATATCAGGATTCATGGATTTAATTACATAATAGGTTAAAAAAATACACAAGTTAGAAATTTTAACATAATAATTTAATAAAACATCTAAGCATTAATGGAATTAATTACATAATAGGTTTAAAAAATCCTACAACCAAGAAATTCTAATACATAATAATTAAATAAAACATCTAAGCATTCATAGATTTAACTACATAATAGGTTAAAGATACATTCAAGTCTTATATTTTATTAAGAATGTCCTTAACAATAATACCCAAAATGACTCCAATGGCAATGAGTAAAAATCCTTGACTCCATGCCATTTCAAAGTTGCAACTTCATTTAGTTCTTCATTTGTTGGAAGTGAAAATTGATTCGGTATTGATGAGGGTTAATTTGCGGTGGGAACAATTTCTTCATTTGGACGAGTGTCCGAAACCCTTTGAATTTAGTATTAGGAAAGCCCTCAGTTACCAATTTAACATCATCCCAATTTCAAACTAAAAGAAACTATAAATAATATATTTAGTCTAAAAGTATAAATCAATAAATTTTACTTTTGAATACGAGATAAATAATTATGAGTTTTGATATATATGAATCAAACCCTACAAACCAAAGTTCAAGAAAATGGTACAATAACATAAGCATCTTTTAATATTGTATGAGATGGAGATAACTTAAGCATCTTTTAATATCGTATAACATTGAGCCCTATAATGGGATGATATATCTACGCAATCGTACCGTACAATTCATAAAAATGATGGGTCTATTTGGGGTAATATACACAATTAAGTGTCATACCTTTTCATCTATATTAACAAGCTAAATGAGAAATTATTATCAAATACTCCTTACAGGCTTAACATAGACTTTGTGATTCATTAGCTTATTTGTTTCTACTTTTTTATTGCTTTTTTTTATGAAGATCGTAAAAATAATGGGTACTATGCTGATCAAACGTAAAAGAATAAGAAAAGGCAGCAGATATTAGCAATTGTGTTCATCTTGACAATCTGTATATAAGATTATTTCAATTGTGAATAATTTCAAAGTCTAAATTGACTTCTTTCTACACTTCTGTGGAAGGATTGTCTAGCTCCTACCTTCTAGGAAGTCCTGGTTCTAGTATACTTCACCTAAGATGACAAGTTCTGATACAAATGACTAAGAATATTCTTTTATCAAACAAGTCAGTGATGATGGTTGAATGTTTGCTGTGAATTTATACTTTGAAGATATGAATTTTATGTTTTAGGGGTTATGAAGTCAAAGAAGCCCTAATAAGAGCACAAATGGAGGTTCAAAGTAAATTGCATTTGCAAGTTCAAGTATGTATTCCGTTTTCATTTCTCGTAAAAAATTTACCGCTGCCCTACAACTGAACATGGATGGCTTTAACAAAAACAAGCTTCAGTAATGAGCTGGTTAATTAAGTTTACCATATTAGCAAAAACACCAAGAAAGAGAACATCACATTACATAATATTTTAACTCCAGAATTCTTCCAAAAGAATGCAACCCGTATATACGAGTTATACAAAACAAACAAAGAATATTTTCAGTTCAAGGTAAGATAAACAAAGACTGAACACTTTGAGAAGAAGTCGTCTAATTTCAAGTTTCCGAATGTTAGAAAGCTATTGAGCAACAATGTCGCTAAGCTAACAAAGCTGCTGCTGTAATTGCCTATAGCACGGTTAAACCGTTTATCAATAGTAGTTATAGAGTGGTACAGGTTGTAAACAGAGCAACAGAAATCCATCTTTGTGTACAACTAATGCACACAACACACCCTGTAAGTGTAAATTTCAGAAGATTGATTCATTGACATAAGTGGAATATAAATCGAAAGTCACAAATGTAAATATGTATAGAATAGTTAGATCTCAATAATTGAAAGATGAAGTTACATTTTTTACCTTGAAATTCCTTATTCAAAATGGCATTCATATGTACTATAGATTAACAGAAATAAAAGGAGGTTATTGGACTAGGAAAAGAGTTGCTTAAAAAAATCAAACATATGGAAGACACATGCGTAGAAAATGGAAGGAATTAGGCAGATTAAAAATAAGCACAATAGCATACCAAACATTTGAATGCAGAAATAAAGAGACAAGTAAAGATATCAAGTGCAGTATGAATCCTTAGAGATTTAACCATTCAAAAATAAAAAATATAATCATCCCCATGGAGACCCTCCTGCTCTATGAAGTGAATCTCTCTCAAGGAAAAGGACACAAAATGGAACGCACTTCGGAGGAATTGAACAACTAGCAGTAGAAGCAACGGAGAGAGCATGAGGAAGAGCATGTATTTGTATAGTGAGGTTTTTAAGAAAAACCTCACTATACAAATACATGCAGTTAGATAAGAGAATATATACAGAATTTCTTTTCACAGATGGACAGAAATTAACCGATCAAACTATATGAAAACTCACATAAAATTAACGTTGTAACACAAAGAACCCGATGCATCATTACCAAACATAAACAATCCATCGAGAAATAAATATCTTTAACCTATGAATATGCGATATACCTAGTTTTGATCCAAAAGTTCTAGAGTGCTTTCATGCTATCTCTCTATTTAGGTATGGGTGCTGCCTAATTACAAGAACAAACAAGTATTTAGAGCTCGATTTGGAAGCGGGAAGCAATTCAGATGTCGAGAATAGAGAGAGAAGGCCTATAAAGGGAAAATCATAGGACATAAATGCAATCTGGTTGAAGTGGATTAAGGTTAAAAGGTAAAAAATGAAACAGACACCAAATTACAAATGAGCAATCATCAAAGTTGTTGAAGAAAAACCCCAGCTGCTGGGAAAATCGAACTCTGGCGGCTGCAGGGAGCCCCCCCGTCATACCCCAACCCCAGAAAGAGAGAGATATGGGAACAAAAAAACAAAAGAGACGCAACAAAGCCAGAGAGCAAAGGCAATCAAGTAAACTTATAAATAATCAAACATGGATAGCGAAACCAGAGGAAAACAAGGGGAGATTCATGAACAGAGGAAAAAAATTACCTTAGACTGCAGAGACGAAGCAGAGGGAAGAAGGAGAGCTGTGAGAAAGAGTTTGCCATTTTGTTAGGTTTTAGACTCAAGTGGAGGGAGGGTACTTCTGAGATTTCATTATGTGTTTTGTTCTTATCCCTAGGACAAAAATTCTTTTACCACAGTCTTGGAAGGAACAATTTTTTTTGTCCTTGTCCTCTAAAGACGGAACAAAAATAGGTAAGGACAACAAGCAAACACTACAGATCACAGAACTTTTATGTTCCTGTTATCCGTCTCCACCCACGAGGACACTAACTAAACACTACGTTAGTTCTAAACTAGTTTGTTCCACTTGATATTACATAAAGGAGCCTTTTATAGGATGTTTTTACAACTCATGGTAGAAAAGGATAAGGATTTGTGAGTTATTCATTGAATATGGTCCTCCTTATCTTGGTTTAGAGGGTAACTTGGGAGATTATTCATAATGGTGTCAATGCTCATATTAGAATGGAAAGTCCATCTTCATCCGATATCAGTTTCTGCTTTAAGGTGTTTTGGGGAATCAAAGGTCTTAAGTGTTGGAATGTTTCTACCTTATATAAAATGCATAATGTGTGCCAATCATCAAACTAAAAGGGCGTTCCTCTTCCATTTCCTACACTATGCTTCAACATCCCTTGCATCCACTACCTTGTGTTTAGAATTTGTTGTAGAATCCAAGACATACTATGGTTTTGTCTTGCACTCTAAATATTTTCCCTGTAAAGTGGTAAATGGGAACCCACTTAACCCATAATTCTTTTGTGTCCTTAAATAAACTTTACAACCTTTTAGCTAGTAGTATTTTTCTCAACAGCTTAGCTGATGTAATCCTTATACCTCTTGATTCCTCTAGAAGGCATATTCTTGACTACTTAACTTTATAAGCTTTCCTTTAGTTGCTATGACTAGCCCATATAAAGTCCCTTAAGATTTTGTCTATGGAATTATGATATTTTATGGGAGTGCTAGGTGAGATAGCTAGTAGGTAGTCATATTATGAATGTGATAGCCAGATGAAGTCTCCTTTTATAACTCAAGAATTTTTTAGCATAAGAACTAATCTTCATATTGATGGAATCGAACAGGGGAAAGAAAATTGTAATATTGAGTTTCCTTTGAGAGATTAGGACTCCTAAATATAAAAATGCCCACTTGGAATACTTAATTCCCAAGCTGGATGCCTTAGTTGCCACCTAAGGGTCTACTCTTACAGATAGATAGAAGTAGCTCTTTAATAATTGAGGCGTAGTCTAGACATGTGCTTATAATCCTCTAGTGTGTCTAGAATTTTTTTGAAAAAATATATTAAATTTGGCTATTGAAGGCTGTTAAGAGTTTTAGCAAGCTACAATGAGCAATACATAATTGTAAAGTTATTTAATATACATGGGTTAAAATAGAGCAACCTTCCTAGGCATTAAAAATACTAGATATTCCACAATCTAGCCCAATACTCAAGATTTTGGAAACGATTCTTATGTATGCTAAGGTAAGTTCTTATTTGCAAAATCAAGCTATTATGAAACTGCTCTTTGGTTAGCCTTCTATTTTGAAATATATGATAGTTACTCTCTTTCCAGATTTCCTTGATGATAAAGGAGAGAGTTATGCATAAACACTAACTGATTGAATCATCAGAGTCTGTAAGCTAATAGCTCCATGCTTTGATCGAGCTCCAATTATAAGGGGGAATCACAATGTAACATCTGTGCAAAAGCATCTTCCATTTAGTGTTAATAAACTCACATTGAAAAAATGTTCATCACTTTCTTTAGCCCTTTGACATAGAATGCACCAACTGGGGATGCTAAGAAATCTATTAAGCTTATCTATTGTTGACAATCTATCTTTTATAGCTAACCATAGAGTAAAGGCAGCCCTAGGGTGGCATAGCTTGATCCAAACCACCTTAGTACAGGGTATTATGATGTGTTTCTTTTGCAAGAATTTCCTACATGATTGATTGGTGAATACCCCATGTTTTTTTTTTCGTTGGACTACAAACGCGAATACCCCATGTTTGGTGTGTTTCTAGATAGTATTATCCACCCCTCCAAGTAGGTTGGTTTGATGAAGTCCATCATATATAGATCAAGGTATTGCGTTTTGTATGAATATGTCTGTCTTTTAATGCATTGACAACAATCACCTCCTGGTCAAGTAAATATTTGAAGTTGTCCATCCATTGAAGGTTGATTAGAGGACCATAAGATAACCAATTATCAAACTAAAAGCTAGTTTGTTCACCGTCTCCAACTAAAGGAAGAAATTCATTCCTCAAGAGATCTCTTGTTTTTAGAATAGCGTCTCAAGTGGCAGCTGAGGATAATTGGATTTTGATACTCCAAATTATTATTTTCTTTGTGAAAAAGCTATGAACCCATTTGCACCAAAGGGATTGCTTGTCTTTCAATAATCTCCAAAGTATTTTGGCTAGTATAACAAAATTCATCAATTTTAGTGAGATTTTCCAAGTCCACCCTTATACTTAGGTATAAAATCATCTTTCCATTGCATTTTAGCCCTCTTGGTAGATTCCTCACTTCTATTCCATAGAAATTTGTTGCTTGTCCTTTCTATAATTTTGATGATTTTCTTGGAAATAGCCAGGTAGGCAGCCCATAATATACTAATAAAATTTGTAATAGAAGATATAAGTTGAATCCTTCCAACAGTGGATAGAGTTTTAGAACTCTATGATGCCATTCTACTTTTGATTCTTTCAATAAGTAAAGAAAAGTCAGCAGAAGTACTATTAGAAATTAATATTAGAATACCAAGATAGACTATTGAGAATGATTGAAACTTGAAACTAGTGATGGAACTGATGATTGATTCATTCTCCAGAACATATTTAGATAATAGGAAGCCACTTTTTGCATAATTAAATTCCAAACTAGAGAGCTTGCCGAAGATTTTCAAGACCTTCATTAGAGAGAAGACTGAGATTTGATCTGCCTTGGATAGAAGTATTAGATCATCTGCAAGACAAAAATTAGTGATCATATGTCTTTTACATTTTGAGTGAAATTTAAAGACTCTTGTACGCTCCACAGCTACTTTAAGAGTTCTATTGAATACGTCCATAATAGGATCAAAGAGGTATGAGGAGATGAGATCCCTTTGTATCTTTTAAAATGTTTACTAAGGTGTCCATTCACTAAGATTTTGAAAGTAGGGGTTGTAATGCATTTTGAGATCCAATTAGTGAATATTTGGGGAAAGTCCAAGGCTTGGAGAGTATTTAAGATGAACCTCTAGTCAACGCTATTAAATGCTTTTTTTGGGTCTACTTTGAGAGTGTAATTCTTTCTTCCTCTTCTGATTGTGAAAGATCTAACATTTTCTCGTAATAGCAATATATTGTCACCCATAATCCTACTTGATATAAAGGCACCCTGGGTGAAATCAATGTAACTTTGCAGTACACTTTTCAATCTTTGAGCTAGCAACTTAGATATCATTTTAAATCCTATATTGCAATATGGAATTGGCCTAAAATTAAAGAAGGTGTTTCTTCTGCATAGGAATAGAATTCATCAATAGAAATTATATAGAACAATTTTACTTTCCTACACTTGAAGTGATACTTAAATTTTGGGTGCTTGTCAATATTCCTAATCATCAAACATATGATTACTTCCATTCCTAGCATAACCAAGTAAGGGGATAGAGAGTCCTTTTTCCTAAGCCCTGTAGTAGCCTTAAAGTATGTTACAGACTCCCAATTCACCAAAATTACATAAGCTAAACAAGTGATACATTCCTCTATCGAGTTTATGAACTTTAAAGGAGACCCTATAACTTGTAATACTTGGATTATGAATTCCCAGTTGATTGAGTCATAAACCTTAACTAGTTCGAATTTGAGAATGCAACTCTTTATAATTTTCCTGGAGTTATAACCCTTGAGAAGTTCTTGACAGAGAAATATATTGTTTCTAATATATCTACCTTAAAAAAAAGCATTATAAGCTTATATTATAATCTTGCAGAGATACTATCTCATCATATTGACCAATATCTTTGCTATGGTTTTGTATATTACATGATAGCGAGCGATTAGTTTGTAGTCCTTTAGAATATTAGCATTGCTATGTTTTGGAATAAGGAATACATATATCTTATTCCATTCCTTGAGTAGTTTGCCACTTTGGAAGAACTCCTAGATACTTGTAATAATACTTTCTTATGTGACGATTTAAGTCTGTTGAAAGAATTTTCCATTAGACCCACCTGGATTTGTAGCTTTATCAGGGTTGACAGGAAAAAAAAAGTGTTTCTTTATTCTCCTCCCTTGAAATCTCCCTACTGATCTCTCTTTTGTCTTGAACGGTTAGGGTGTTCTTAGTTCACTTGGAGGAATAGTAATAGGAATTGTAATGAATATAGTGATGAATGAAAAATACATATGGCTTCCATTCCTTGCCCATTCCTCTCTTCCCATACCAACTAACCAAGCACTCCTTTAATTGTTCCATATATATTTAGTACTATTATTAAAATCTTTTATGTTGTTTGATTTGTCCCCACCTAGTTCCTAAAGTGTGCATAAGCTAGATCTTTCAAACTTTCATAGTCAACTACTCTATTTCCGTATTCATCTATAAGATACATGATTTGATTCACATTCCTTCTAGCTTGGATCATATTGAAATAATACTTTGTTTTCCTTTCTCCTTCTTTGATCCAGATCATTCTTGATTTCTATCTTAGTTATGAATTCAAGAGCTCTAATAAATCATTGTAACCCTGAATCAATATTGCTTCCTTATTTTTTAGATCCTCATTCCCAGGATTATGTATGACAAACTTCTGGCAGCTAATGAGTTTACTGAAGGCCATTTGTTTCTTCTTTAGTAATGGATCATTATCTCCACTAGTTAGCTTTTCCTTATAACTTTCAGCTTTTGGATGAAACAATAACTGTTTAAACCCTATATATTGATCATCATTCCATTATTAATTGCTTCAATGAAACCTAGGTGCTTCAATATATAATTAAAAAAATATGAAAGGAGTTCTCCTAATTGGCTTAACCTCAATGCACTGAAGGACTATTAGACAATGATATGATGTTACCAAATCTCTGAATATAGCTGTGCTCAATGGAAACTTCTATATCCAATATGGTTTATAAGACAACTATCTAGTTTTTTCAATATGAGCCATTCCCCCTCTTGTATGTTACTATAGGTAAACAAATTCCCTTGATATTTGAGGTTTATTAAATCCATGCTTTTGATTATTCTTTATAACTCTTTATAGTTTATATTTGATCACCTTCTCCCTCCCAAGACCTTAAAAGAATTTGAAATGTAGTTGAAGTCTCTAGCTATACACTAGGCAATTCAATGTTATCATTGATCTTCCTTATGCTTTCCCATAGGATCTACCTTTGGCAATTCTAGTAGAATCCTACATTATAGAATTTGTTATACCCTTACTTGTTTTAACAATTATCGTCTCTTAGTGGATTATCTTATTTGTACTAGACCATTTTAATAACTTCAATTTAGCATGATTAAAACTAACCTTAATTCTTCCATTAACATGGTTTGTCAGAAATATCCAATCTTTGTTTAAAAACCATAAGCATTTTGTTATATGTCTCTTATTCATTTTATTTTCTACAAAAATAACAAAATAAGGTCTGTAAGTGATCATTGAATCCTTAAGGCTAGTTGTTTATTAAGGTTGCTTAAGCATATTTTATATTCCATAGTAGAGCTTGCATTAATTCTGTCCTTTACTTAATTTGTTCATTTTTTTATTTTATTCTTGATTTATTCCAGCTACTTCTTATTGGAGTTGGTTTTTTTAGCCCATCTTTTGTTCCGAATGTTTCTCCTCTAATTTATGTAAGGGTGGAATTGATATCTAGTATTTATAGTATACCTATATACTCTAAGTTCTCCTTCCCCTTTCTCTTGTTAGCATTCTCTTGATTCTTGTTTTCCCTATTCTCCTTAATAACACTAGCATTTAATTTTTTAAGATTTGGAACTTCTTGCTCAAATTCTTTGTCCTTGAGTGGTTAAGTGACCAACTCAACATTTTTAGGTATCCAGATCTACTTCTGGTCCTTCACTTTAGGTCTCCACATAAAAGAAACTTTTAAGATGTATTCCTCTAAATTCCCATCATTTTTAAACTTTATAATTCTAATGAACTTTGGTAGCTTCCTATTTATCTATATCAATACACACACATGCATAGCCTATTCTTCTTAGTAATTTCATCTTCTTATCCATTCCAGTAGGTCTTCCAAGCTTACTAGCTATATAGCTTAGTGTTGGGATCCAATCCAAGAACCGGATCCCAACCGAAAAACGAAAGAAATTTGCCGAAATCGAAGCGGATTCAAATTGGATAATTCGAATCCGAAGGCAAATCGAATAGCGAAATGCGGAAACAACAAATCTCATAACAAAGATATCGAAACAAAACGAAGCAAAGCGGAAACGATACTTAACAAACGGAGCCGACATCCGAGAACAATCAAGAAACACAGAAACACATTCGAGTTGGAAACCTAAAACTAATCCAATACGAAAATCCGGTATAATTTTTTTCTTTCTTTTTCTTATATTCATTTTTCCTCGAAGTCAATCAAAACATACAATTTCCTTTTTCTTGGAAAGTATCTTTAATCAAGTTCTCGAATCACACAAACTGCTTACATATACAATCAAATCCCAAAAATTCATATTTTAAACATCTAATTCTTATTTTTATTCCTTTTCAATTTATTTTCTAACAAAAATTCGGCAGCACAACGGCTGCATTAAACCTAACCCAAAACCTGCAAAGTGTTCAAAATACACTTCTAAAACATATCCCAATCAATCATACAATCATCACAATCAACCAGACCTTCCGCCCGGGATCTCAGCAGAAACAAATACAATCTTAGTTCTAAACACTTCAATCATTCTTATACATAACTATAACTCATCATCATACACAAACTGTGAACCTCAACTCAACATACCAATCTCATAATTCAATCGAATTCCCAAATCAATCATACATATATATTCCAAAATTATCCATAATTTC
>JANZLD010000009.1:21491723-21503204 GCA_026413575.1 Erythroxylum carthagenense | reverse complement strand
CAATAATAAGAGTAGTCAATGAATTGAAGAGTATCGTGAATGATGCAACCAAAGAAGACAAAAACAAGTAAGGATTGGAGGACACTTGTCACTTTAGAAAGAAAAAACAAAATAAACAAAAGACAAAAGTCAATAACTAAACTTTAATCAATTAATTTCAATTCCTTATTGCATTTTCAATGGTCCCACGGTTAACCCAATAGCCCAAGTCCATTTAACAAAAACTTTCAGTACTAAAACCAACCGATTCGTCACTTGGCAATTTTTTTCTGGTCCGGAAATTTTCTCCGGAAAATTCCAAAAAAATTCCTGAAAATCCCTGAAAATATAAAACACTCAATGACGCACTCAGAATAATTTTTCAAACCCAATAGCTACGTTAAAATTGCCTTAGGCACAAAAACCGGGAATGTCATGTAGGCATGTACAGTTATTTCATGTAGACCATTTTCTCAAATTATGCCTAAATCAAAAGTCAACTTTTAATGGCCAACAAGTCAAACTTTTCATATTTTCACATTTTTTCTTTTTAGTTCTTGTCATTTACCTTTATTTCAATCAACTCATCTACTTTTGCATATTTCTTATTTTCACTCAAAAATCGGGGTCCAACACTTAGCCCCTTAATTGGCCATTACTAAAGTGGAACCCTGTGGAAGATCACCCATAGTGGAATCATTTATAGCATGCTCCTATCTAACTTAATACCAAGGTGCCACTTTTTTTCACAAATAAAGGGTCTATAGCCCTTCATCAATAATCTTCTGTGCTCTATCCTTAGAGGAGAACTTGAATATAAATAGCTCATCTTCATTCACTATTATATTCTCTAGCACCATATTTTTCCATATATTATTCACCTATCTATGTACAACTAATAACACTAACCTATTCTCCAAGGAAAAATCCTACCATAGATGTGCTCCATTTTTTTGGCTCGCATTTGTAATACTTCCATTGGGGCTAGGATTGACTCATCTACATTTGAGGGAGGGATGAAGCTTTGGTTATCAAAGGAGTTTGAATCCCTGACTACTTTGCTCCAAGTTTGTTTTGCTAGAGGTTTGGTAGTTTTAAGGTTAACTTGGGTTGGTCTTGGGCTAGCTGGGGTTGACTTTATGCCTGAGATGTGTGGAAACTCTTGTATGGAAACTAGCTAAAGTTGTTTGGTGAGATGTCCTAATTGTTTTGGCTTTTATGGTTTTTGGTTCTCTATTAGCAAAAATAAATAAGTTTATGGAAATGTTAGAGGTGGGATGGAAGCGTTATAGGCAGACTTCTGAATCTAGTAAATTGGGTGATGAAACAAACAGGTAAAACTAGGAGTAAGGAAGTTGATTGTAAGGGTCCGGTGGCATGGGTTTTTAGAGAGAGTTGAGAGCGTCTCTTTGATTTAAGATATTTCCTATCATCTAGTGTTTTAAGGGGAATGAATGGGCATTAGAGACAATCTCCAACAATTCAATGCTTTTTACCATTGAAAAGAATCTCATTCTTGTTTCCTAATAAAAAGATCATTTTCACTAAAAAAAGAGTTTTGCTAATATTTGGACCCTATTAACTTGATGAAGATGATGTACCTAGGTATGTCATAATGATCTATACTCAAAGGTTTGGTTTGAAATTTTAATGTAAAAGACCCACTCAAATAACACTTATTAATCCCTAATAACACCTAGGAATGAAAAGTTGAAATTGGTGTTTGTGATGTTATAAACTTTTTTAGTACTCAAAATGCAACCCTTAAATATAAATATAAATATTTTTGTTTCAGGTTTCGCTTCTAGTTGGTTGTTTCCTCAACTTTTATTGAAATATTTAGAGAGTTATGAAACTTTATTATTCTTTTTATTTGATATTTTGATGTAATTATTATTTATTATATGATGACATTGTAAAATTTTAAATACTTTGTATTATCTTTAATTTTATATTTGTATGATGATTAAATGATTTTATATTAATTATAGTTATTATTTATATGTAAAATATGTAAAAATTAATATTAATAGAAATAAATAGATTGTTGTTATTTTAAATTTTCATTGCTATGATTTTTAAAAACATGGTTAATGTAAAATTAAAAATTATATAGTACAAAATATTTAAGATTATTTTATAACTTCAAGAAAACTTTAGGATTATTTTATAATTCTAAAAATTATCCAAAATAATACTCATTATTGACCGATATGAGTACGGATAACATTATACTTCTTTAAAGTAAACTATTTTTTTCTTCTAAAACCTATCCTATCCAAACGGCATATTATAGGGTACAATATATCAAAATTAATTTGGTCGATAAAATGAATAAAAGGGTTCAATCGAACATTTATTTCAAACCATTGTACTTAAATAACTATTTTTAACACCTCCCAAAATAAAAAAGAAAGAAGAAAGGAAAAAAGGGTTTAAGGCTAAAGCTAATGCAAGTGGTACATGTGCAGCGGCAATATGAAATATGCTACAGTCTCTTCCTCCTCCCTTCCTCTCCATGTGTATTTCACCTTCTTAATTCGCTCTTCCTGTCTCCATGTGTATTTCACCTCCAGCCATGACTGTCTAATATTATTATCTCTTAAATGTCTAAAGGCTAATAGGTTTTCTCTCTCTAATCATACGAAAGGAAGCTGGTCTTCCACATGCTCCCCATTGTTAGTATCCTCAATGCTTCCATCTTCACTTAAAATATTGCACCTGTTCACATGTCTGCATGTGCATTTTCTCTTCCTCCTATTTTTCTAAAATTTATTTCCTGCTAAAATATTATCGACAATATGCTTCTTTTTCTCCCATCTTCTCTTGGCCCATTTAGCTTTGGTCTTATCTAGCAGTTTTAAGACTCTTTCTGATAAAAAACATTGCTGCTAAAATGGATGAAGAGAAAGTTATCAACTTTTCTTTACCACCCTTCTTCACAAAGCATTTGTGTTTGAAATTTATGTCAATGAAATGGAAAATCTTGTTAATCCCATCCAACCGTTAGTGAGTGCATAAGAGCGTATCTTATAATTGGCACTAAAATGCTATGGTGGCTTGGTCACGTTCACTACTTAAAGAACATGAGAAGAACTTGGGGATCATCTTGGCATTGTTTGTGTCTTCATTCATGACTGAACATGGAAAGATTCCATCTTCACTCAATCATATAACGAATAACTAATCTCTTCACTTAATTAATTGGTGAATGATGGGTGTTGATCTGCTTTTTCTTGTTGGCTTTTTTTTTTTCCCCTCCCAACTACAGTATGGATGGTTCATCATTGAGAAAGCTGCTTATATGTCAGGGACGTGAGTCCAAAATTTCTTGTACAATTGCCAAGGATATTGGCAAAAACATGCATAACTTCAATCATATTCTTTTCATCCATTTCTATACTATATCATAACGTCCCTAATCTTATATCTGAGCAAAATTATAACTCACAAAATTGATTATATTAGTTATTAACAACTGCTTCTAAAAAGCAGCTTTTTAAAAATTACTTGTAAAAAGCAGCTTTTAACATCCGATCTATGGGATACCTTTTTGTTAAAGATGTACGTGATAATCAATCCTGAAGATAACTAACCATCTTTGAACTTCTAGTCTGATAACAGGCCATGACAGGGGCTCCTTCTCATGCCAGAATAGTTTCACATTCATTTTCTCTACTTTCACTGCTTCAATGTCTCAGCATTTCATGCGAAAATAAGTATTTACTGTTAATCTTAAATGAAAATTTCTCAACACAGAACAAGAAACTGCTAGAACTGGATCCATTATGACGTACTTGTAGTTGACTATTACTGCAGCGGAAGAAATAGAAGAATGCATTATTAAGAAACACATTCCCTATCCATGTTTAATGTCGGAGAAACTTCCTGTGAGTCCAAAAGCTTCCTTGTCATTACTAACTGATTAACAGCTGTTGCAGAACCCAAGATCTCACGAGCTCTATGATTAATCTAATCAAACATCTGTTCATTATTTATATAACTATTCTTATACATTAATCAATCTCCTTTCTACTCATAAACATCCCAAACTGACATATATACTTCTTTCTCCATTTCTCTAGCTCTCTGTCACTCCCATTACAATCCAAAGAGTGATAATGGTGAAGAGGCAAAAGCCTACGTGAAAAGAAAAAAAAAAAAAGAACCAACGAGAAGAAAAACAATATGCAGTCCAAAGTCCTATTCTTCTTTCTCTACTGTTGCATTGGTTTTAATTGGGTTGTTTCAGTTAAGGCCGTTCAGACACCTGCTTTCAGTGATGAAGCATCTGCTTTGTTAATGATAAAAGCTGGTCTTGTAGATCCATTGCACAACCTTCAAAATTGGACTTTGTTCCATAATGCAGGTCATTGTAATTGGACTGGAGTTTGGTGCAACTCTGATGGATTAGTAGAAAAGCTTGATCTTTCCCACATGAATCTCAGTGGCCGTGTATCAGATGACATCCAACTTCTGAAGAGCCTCACGTCTCTCAACTTGTGTTGCAATGAGTTCTCATCACCGTTGACAAAAGCTCTATCAAATCTCACTTCCCTGAAGAGTATTGATGTGAGTCAGAACTTCTTTGATGGTAGCTTTCCGGCTGGTCTCGGGAGAGCTGGTGGCCTAACTTTACTAAATGCTTCAAGCAACAGTTTCTCAGGACTTATTCCTGACGACATTGGCAATGCCACTTTGCTTGAGACTCTTGATCTCAGGGGCAGTTTCTTTGAGGGCTCTATCCCGAAATCTTTCGGCAACTTGAAGAATTTAAAGTTTCTTGGCCTTTCTGGGAACAATCTCACTGGCCAAATACCACCAGAGCTGGGGCAGCTTTCTTCACTGGAGAGATTAATTCTCGGATATAATGAGTTTGAAGGTGGAATTCCAGCAGCATTTGGAAACTTAAGCAATCTCAAGTATCTTGATTTGGCAGTTGGCAGTCTTGGTGGTGAGATTCCAGCTGAATTGGAGAGGCTTCAGATGCTTGAGACTCTCTTCTTGTATCAGAACAATTTTGAAGGTAATATTCCTGCTATAATTGGCAACCTTACTTCTCTGCAGCAGCTGGATCTCTCAGACAATATGTTATCAGGAGAAATACCGGTTGAGATTGCTAAGCTACAAAATTTACGGCTGTTGAACCTCATGTGCAATCAGCTCTCAGGTTCAGTACCAGCTAGACTTGGAGGACTGACTCAGTTAGGAGTGCTTGAACTGTGGAACAACTCATTATCAGGGCCATTGCCTAGTGATCTTGGAAAAAATTCACCATTGGTGTGGTTGGATGTATCATCCAATTCCATATCTGGTGAAATTCCAGCAACCCTGTGTAATGGTGGCAATCTCGCTAAGCTCATTCTCTTCAACAATGCCTTCTCAGGTCAAATTCCAGTCAGCTTATCATTGTGTTCGTCACTCGTTCGTGTCCGTATGCAGAACAATTTCTTAATTGGTACAATTCCAGTAGGGCTTGGCAAACTTGGGAAGCTTCAAAGGTTAGAACTCGCAAATAATAGTCTTACTGGTCAGATCCCCAATGATCTTGCTCTGTCTTCATCTCTTTTTTTCATAGATCTGTCAAGAAATCACATCCGATCTACTCTTCCTTCCACAATTCTTTCAATTCCAAAACTACAATCTTTTATGGCATCAAACAATAATTTAGAAGGTGAAATCCCAGACCAATTCCAGGATTGTCCTTCACTTTACGAGCTTGATCTCTCATCCAACCATTTCACTGGAGTGATTCCAGCTAGCATTGCTTCATGTGAAAAGTTGGTTAAATTGAATCTCAAAAACAACCGATTGACGGGAGAAATCCCCGAAGCACTTGCAATGATGCCAACGTTGTCTATTCTTGATCTATCAAACAACTCCCTAACTGGTGGAATTCCTGAGAATTTTGGCTCCTCCCCGGCTTTGGAAGTCCTAAATGTCTCGTACAACAAGTTACAAGGTCCTGTTCCGGACAATGTGGTGCTAAGAACAATCAATCCAGATGATTTGGTAGGCAATGCAGGTCTCTGCGGTGGCGTGCTGCCACCATGTAGTCATAATTCACTAACAGTGTCACAGCAAAGGAGCTTGCATACAAAGCACATTATTACTGGATGGCTCGTTGGTACTTCATCTGTTCTAGCAGCAGGAATCACCCTGATTGTGGGTCGATCTTTTTACAAAAGGTGGTTCTCGAATGGAAGTTGCTTCGAAGAAAGTGTTGAAATGGGGAATGGAGAGTGGCCATGGAGCTTGATGGCATTCCAGAGACTAGGTTTCACCAGCGTAGACATTCTCGCTTGCATCAAGGAGTCAAACGTGATTGGTATGGGAGCTACTGGGACTGTATACAAGGCCGAGATGCCAAGATTAAACACAGTTGTGGCTGTTAAGAAGCTATGGAGATCAGGAGCCGACATTGAAACAGGGAGTAGTGGCGATTTTGTCGGAGAGGTGAATGTGCTGGGGAAGCTGAGGCATCGCAATATTGTCCGGTTACTAGGATTTCTGCATAATGACATTGACATCATGATAATATACGAGTATATGAACAATGGCAGCCTTGGAGAAGCCTTGCATGGCAAACAAGAAAGAGGATTACTAGTAGATTGGGTTTCAAGATATAATGTAGCTCTTGGGGTTGCTCAAGGACTTGCTTACCTCCACCATGACTGTCACCCACGGGTCATTCATCGTGACATCAAGTCTAATAACATACTGCTTGATGGAAATCTTGAGGCAAGAATTGCTGATTTTGGACTGGCCAGGATGATGATTCGCAAGAATGAGACTGTTTCAATGGTGGCTGGATCCTATGGTTACATTGCCCCAGGTAAGTTTCATTTGGTTGCTTAGACTGAGCACTCAAGTTCATTTAACAAATGAAAACACTGTTTATTTTCCCTGGCAGAATACGGATACACCTTGAAGGTTGATGAAAAGATTGACATTTACAGCTATGGAGTAGTTTTATTGGAACTTCTAACTGGAAAGCGACCGTTGGACCCCGAATTTGGAGAGTCTGTCGACATTGTTGAATGGATTAGAAGAAAGATTAGAGACAACAGATTATTAGAGGAAGTACTAGACCCCAATGTAGGAAGTTGCAAACATGTTCAAGAAGAGATGCTATTAGTCCTTAGGGTAGCACTTCTCTGCACGGCCAAGCTTCCCAAGGATAGACCTTCAATGAGGGACGTACTAACAATGCTTGGAGAGGCAAAGCCAAGAAGAAAAAGTAGCAGCAACAGCAGGGGATACGATTGTAACAAGGAGAAGCAGGTGCCAGTTTTTAGCACATCACCCGTAAATGGCCTTCTGTAGAGCATACATGAGTTCTCCCACTATTTGCTTCTTCATTCTTATTTTGTATGTAGCCGTGCTTAATGTCTATAATCAAAATCCTCAAAAGTGTCCTGCACAATCTTGATGAACACATTCAACCTTCTGTTGTAACTAGTAAAGCAAGGTCCATTTTCAGTAAATGTATCGACATTGATCCCCTTTAGTTTGCTAGTTTAGGCACATGCTCGGAGAGCTATAACTTTTCACATTTTTCTTTCACTGCTGGACATTCCTTAGTAGCCTTATTTGGCAACTTAAATATTTCAGCATTCATCCACTTCACCTGCACTTACATCTCTTCTAGTTGTCTGTCTTGTTCTGACACACCTTTCATAAGCAAAACTACCTTCGTTGTTCGGCAGTCCTATCTTGTAATCTTGGACCATTCAATCCAAAGGTAAATATAAAGGAGTAAAATGATTTCAATTCTCCTAACATTTGTTTCCCAAGTCCAGTAGCCTCAGCCATCCTCATGATTCTATGTCTCTTAACCAAGATAAGGAACAAACTAGATGCAAAATGTGAATCTGAATGTAAGAAGAAAATCAAGTTTTCTATCAAGCCATACCTATGGCTCGTCTAACGCTATAAAGAAAGGAGTTTCTATATAAATATAGCAAAAGTTGAAAGCATGAAACTTTATGATTCATTAATCTTTTGTCGTTTAATGGATTGTTGTGCCCCGACATCGTTTCTTTTTGTTTTTCCCTTACATTTTTAGTTTTTGCTCGATATTTTGCCTTCCTTTCGTAGATATCATTTTATAATTATATCCAGTTAAAATATATAATTATAATTAATTTGGTTCACGTACCTATAAATGTTCATCCGTCTTCTTATTTTATATATGAAGAATGAGAATCAAGCATTCAACAGTAGAACTTGTGTAAATTTTATATTTGTAAGTTATAGTTAATAAGTTAGTATTTCTATTGTAGCCCCTCTTTTCATTCATAATTATATTATTTTTAAAATTTTAATAGAGTTATTATCCTACTCTATTCGCCTGAATCATTTCAACAAATAATATTAGACACTAATTATGATTTATATATCTAATTATTGTATGCTCTAAGATTGTCACTAAAAGTGGATTATCCATATAAAAAAATCATATATTATTTATTCTTTGAAAGTAGTAAGTACTATTCATGTATATGATTATTGTTTATGTCAAATAATTAGATCTACTTCTCTTAGCCCAAAGTAGCTTAGGTTATAAGCAATAACAACTAAATTTAAGATTAACAGGAATAATTTCTTATTGTTGAAGTTGAAACCCCTTGTTACAAAGGATAGTTGCTCCGGAGTCATTAATGGAAGGCCTAAGAATTTCATCATATGATGCCAAATAGAAAGAAATAGACATGAGTGTTATTATAAATCTTGATCTATATTTAGTTGATGAAGTTTTTCAAACATAGAGAAGAAGAAAATAATAAAAGAGATATGAAATCATCTCATAAAGCTACGAATCAAGCACTCCACAATAAAATTTTCCTTAAGAGAAAACATTATATTCTTTAGATGTCAAATTCTACTTTAGTTATCAAGCACATTAATAATTTAACTATTATATTTTCTCAACATATATCTTTGGGTTATAGACTAGGGCTACATGAATATATCAAACTTTTACTTCAAAAGTTACTTAATACGTATGATCAACTCATCGTCAACTTAGCCAATAATCTTCTTATAGACTATCTAGTCTATGATGACACTACAATTACAATTATGACGAAGGAAAGTAGGCACAAGAATAAGGAAGATGTGCAACCTAGTTCACAATAATTTGAATCCTTGACAACAAAAAAAGAAAGATTAAAAGAACGTGATCTAAATGAAAGCCAAAATTATGGCATATCAAAATCAAGAAGGAAGAATAATTTAACATATTACAATTTTGGTTTTTAAAAAAAGGTCATTTGAGATAGGATTATTAAAATTAAATAAGAAAATATTCAGTCCTCAAAGAAATTCTACAAGTACTTCAAATGATGGAAATGCTCTGTATTGTGAAGCAGTAACAACAATTGAAAGTAGAAAATCACCATCTAATGTATGACTCTTCGACTCAAGAGCTACTTTTCACGTGACCTCTTGAAAATGATAGTTCCATCAATATGAACTAACCTTAAGAGTATATGTGTACGTTTGTGATGATTATCCTTTAAAGTTTGTTATTATTTGAAACATTAAGTTAAAGATATATGGTATAATTTATACTCTTCAAAATGTGTGATATGTGAAGCTTGAAGAAGAATTTTTTATCTCCAAAACAACTAGATAATTTTAGGTATAAAAATAAAAATATTTAAAAATGTTTTGAAGATAATTTTAGGCACCTTTATACTTCGAATGGAGAGAAGATAGGTGTAAACTTGTACAAGTTAAAGTGAGACTCGTTTTAAAAGTAAAAGCATTAATCACTTCAAGTAGTCTAAGTGAAAGATCTTCAATGTTATGGCATAAAAAATTTGGACATATAAAAACAAAGAATAAAGATCCTTTCTAACAAAAGCTATTCCATGGACTTATAAAGGTATCATTACCCTTTTGTGAGCATTATGTTATAAGTATGTATTATTGTATAAAATTTAACACATCAAATTCAAGAAGCAAGGTCTTTATTAAATTAGTTCATTATGATGTGTGGTAAGCCCCAATTTCGTTCCTAGAAGTGGCAAAGTACTTTTTTTCTCTTTCGTTGATGATTATTGTATGAGGTATTAGACATACCCTTATAAGAGAAAAACATATGTTTTCTTAGTCTTTAAAGTCCATATTAAACTTGATTATACTAAAAAAAAGATAAAGTGCTTAAAGACAAATAATTTAGGAATATGCATTGATAATGAATTTTATACATTATATAAACAAGAAGACATCAAAAATTAGCTCACTATTGCACACATTCATAAAATAAAGTAACAAAGTTGATGAACATACTATATTAAAAAGAACAAGAGCAATGTTGAGAGTTGCAAGCCTAGATAAGGTCGTCTGGGTAGAAGTAGTCAGTATTATATATTTTGCATTAAACTTAATTCCATCAACTAAAATTGAGTTTAAAACACAGATAAAGATGGAGATTGAGAAGCTGGTGGATTATTCTAACCTTCATTATGTGATTTATATATTCAATAAAATTAATACTAAATTTCACTAGGTAAGTACGCCTATTGTTCTTATAATATAGTCCAGGTGAATACGAATGTTGATTCCATGAGAATTGCAAGTATTATGATGTATGATAAACATACATTAATTTTGGCACTATTTTGATAATATATTGCTTGCATTATGAATCATTTGACACTTAATTTAAGAAGTATTATTATTTCATGTCATATTTTTGCCTATATATAAAAAAGAAACAAAATTGAAGAAAATTTGGATTTAATTAAAGTAAACTTGGAAGAATTAGAGAAGGACCATGAACATGGCATTATACACGTCACCGTGTCTAGGATCATGTTTGAAGATTATACACACCATCATATTACCCCCTGGATGAAGAATATGACACCTTACATGGTCCATAGAAGTACCTTTGTTAGCATTATTATTTCTAAAAAAATTCATAAAGAACACAACCAGCTATATATGGACCTAAGTTTAGGGCCATATGGTTTATTAAAAGTTAGGGTTGTAGGTTTTAACAAAGAGAGGAGGTAGAAAAGAGGGACTTCTTTAGCCAAGAAACATTGTGATGATGTTTTTAAACTGTTCTATATAAATTTTGATGAAGGTTATTTTTTTAGTATAGAGCAAGATTTTTAACAACAGTCCTGTGAAGATTCAAGATTCAAGAATAATGACTTCTTTATCTTGTTTTTTTGTTGCTTTTTTGTTGATATTTTTTATGTGATTATGAACTAATAGGGATATATATTTACATAGGATGAATCTAGATGTAATATAAATTGATTGATTTCTAATTAATCAATTTCTAGTTTGCTTATAATTTATCCATGATTTTGTATTAATTAAATTGAAAAGGAAAAGGTGGAAGATTCGATATTTGATTTGTAACATCCCGTTACTGTTAGCAAGGGCATTTTGGTAAATTGGAACAGACTGATAGGTTTCATTGCATTCACTGATTGAGCATGTTACTGGCCTCTAATTATAGAGGAACAGGTTTATTGC
>JANZLD010000009.1:21414410-21426277 GCA_026413575.1 Erythroxylum carthagenense | reverse complement strand
ACAACTCCTTTATATTACATGCATTGGAATGAAGTGCATGCCACAATTTAGTCATCAATTCAATCACTTTCATTTGCATGTAATATAACAGTATATCAGTCATAGTATTAATTACAGTAACAACAGTGGTCATCGGACTAGGTCCGGCATTTAACCTTTCAGTTGAGACTCAGAAAGTCATTTAGGCAGACACATTCACATTCAAGTAGCACTTCCAATATCATTCTCATTCATCAAAACGCCTCAGACAAATATTGTCCAAAATCCAGTACACAATCAACACAATTCAGTACACTTCAATAAGATAGCAATACAGTTTAATAATGTACAAAACAATATGGTGAGACCATCTTAGGTTACTCACAATATGCTCCAAATAGTTATTGCCTTGAAGTTCTGGCAATGCATGTAAGCTACTTATCCCTTACATAAGCTACCATTTGTCACTCAATCATTTTGCCATTTGTCAATTAATTACTCATGCCAAATGTTGCTCATTTATCTATGCCATTTATCACACAATGATTCATCCATTTGTCAATTAATTACTAGTCCGAATGTACTTCAAATTTTCAAAAATTTCCTAAAATTTACCAAAAATTCTGAAATAATAATATGACTCTTCAAATAAATTTTCAGCTCAAAAATAATTCACCAAAAATTTCAAAATATCCAAAATATATCAAAAATGCCAAATCATAATTAATACACTCTAATTTAATCCACAATTTCCACTTCTAAATCAAATTTACCCGAAAATGTCAATAAATGCATGTACAATCATATGAATGTGTAAAATAAATGTGTATGTCACAATTAACTTATGCATGATGTGCTTTTTTTCCTAATTCCACATAAATTTCCAATAATTTACTATTCTAGCCTTAACATGGGTAATGGGATGTTACAAGATAACACCCTGCACATATGACCAGTAAGAAAATTGGGTGTTCTCATTGATGGAGGAAAGAAACAATAGGTATTTGGACAAGTGCATCAATGGCTGCTTAGTATAGTGTCATAGAATTCTTTGGCATATGGTTATAAGTATACTGAGCATAACTACTATAACAACAAAGTGCCTGATGATAAGTTACTGTAGATATCTTCTTTAGTATTCTTATACTATAGGCTGCTGCAAGTAACTTCATGTCTTAGAGGTTGCAAAACAGTAACTTCCCAATAAGTGCTTAATCAATCTGTATACTCTAATGTCTCTCAATCTATATACGTGCTTGACAAAGTTTGTTCTGTATGTAAATTCTTATCAATTTGAGCTCCTTTAATATAAATTATCACTCATTCACCAGTAGTAAAGTTCATTCATATCCTTTATTAATCAATAGACCAAAACTTGGTATATTTTTATCAAGGTTGAGAACTTAAAGTACATCAGTTATTCGGTTTGAAGCATGCATAGGAACTGATCTTCTTCTTGATCATGTTTCTCTATTACTTTCACTTATTGTTTTATCTCTTTTCCACTGCTATTACATAGCTTTTGAACATGCCCTATTTATATGTTGGACTATTATTTTCTGAATTTTTTAATATAGATCAACATGGCTGGCCCTTACTAGCGAACGACAACACAAACTAAATCAAATTTTGATACTTAAACAAACAACAAATAATATGATTGTTTTCTTATTTGCTATCCATTATGTTATGTATTGTTTGTACCTTCAATATAAGGTCCATGGAATTAAAACAAAGGAAGAAAAAAGGATTGATAGAATGAGATGGATGTTTAGATTGATCATGGATTGTGATAATGCCTGCATCAGTGAACTTCATATGGATAGAACAACCTTTAGGATATTGTGTGATATGGTAAAAGATGTCGGGGGTTTAAAAGACACTAGGAACATGTCTGTAGAAGAGGTTATAGCAATGTTCATATACATCTTAGCTTACCATAAAAAGAGTAAGACAATAGGCCTACTTTTTCTCCATAGTAAAGAATCCATAATTCGGCAATTCCATCAAGTTCTTCATACAATTATAAGATTGCATCATATTTTTCAAGAAGTCAGAGCCTATTACTCAAAATTGTCAAGATGAGAGATGGAAAAGTTTTCATGTAATTGAACATTATAATTAACCTACAACATTAATATCATAACTTTCATGTGTTAAATCACCTTTTAGTTTTAATTTGTAGGGTTGCCTGAGAGTCTTAGATGGGACACTAATTAAAGTTACACCTCCTAATGAAGATAAGTCCCAATATCGCATAAGAAAAGGATGTATTTCAACAAATGTTTTACTTGTTTGTTGCCTAAACATGCAATTCATATATGTATTGCCTAGCTGGGAGGGCTCTGTATATGATGATCGTGTGCTTCAAGATGCGATCTCAAGGCCTTATAGTCTACAAGTCCCTCGAGGTAAATTTCTATTATAATATCTAATTTTGTTTCTTTTTGAGTTATGCTGCTCAATCATAACTTATTGTTTAATTATGAAGGATTTTAATACTTAGTTAACTCTGGATATTGCAATGCAAATATTTCTTGTTTTATATCGAGGGCAACATTATCATCTCAAAGAATTCAATGGCCATCGATCAGAGATAGCAAAGAAGTACTTTAATATGAAACATTCCAAAGCAAGGAATGTTATTGAGAGATGCTTTGGATTATTGAAAGGAAGATGGAAGATCCTTGCATCCCTTTCATTTTTCTCAATTGAAACCCAAGTTCGTATTATAATGGCTTCTTCCTTTCTACACAACTTGATTTGCAAGTTCACGAGCTTTGATCCACAAGAGTTAATCACTGAAGATGAAAAGGAGAGTGAAGAAGACGATGAAATGAAATACATTACACAAATTAGTCCAACTGATGATTGGTTGACATTCAGAATAATATGGCAACCAACATGTATAATATATGGACAACTAAATCCAATGATAATGATGTATATTAGTAATTTAAGATATGTTTGTTTCATATGCTTATTAGATTGTTGAAATGTTTTGATTTCAATTAATGTACCTGAATGCTAAACATCTCTAGTTGTTTACTATTAGTAATATATAACTTTCAGTTACTGGATTACTTTTGAAATGCATCTATATGAACATCTCTGTTTATTTGACTATATGTTCGTGAGTTATTAGATTACATGTGCATGCTTTACATTTTTCAACAAAGTTATTTTTGTTATATATTATTTCTTTGATAACTCTTATATTGTCATTCTTTTATTGGGAATAATTATAGCCGGCCGTGGGAGGGGAAAGAATAAGTAGTATTGGAAGGATGATGAGGTTGAAGCTTTGGTCAATGTTTTGCAAGAACTAGCTTGCTATCCTTTACAAAAAAAGTAGACAGGGGATTTAAGAACAATTATATGGTTGAAGTAAAAATGATATTGTTGAGTAAGATTCTCAATTTTGATAAGGATGTCGATCCTCACATTGACTCTAAGATTAAATGGTTAAGAAACAAGTATAATCTAATTTCTGAAATGTGTATGCAAAGTGTCTATCAATGGGATGATATTGAGCATAAGATCAATTGTGAGAAACAATGGTTTGATGAATGGTGCTTAGTAAGGATATCTAACTCAAAAGTTGATTGAACTCTTATTTTAGTAGTTTCTTTTCTCACAACTATAACATTTTCTGGTTATTACGTTTTTAATCTTCTTCTTCTCGTAATTCTTTTTTAACAGAATCAAAAGAATGCAATTGGAATGTGGAACTTTAAATTCCCATATTTACGGAAACTAGACGTGGTGTGGGATAAAGATAGAGCGATGAGACTCAAAGCTAAGGATATAGTTGAAGCAAGTGCTAAGGTTAATAGCCCAAGAATATGATATTGTACTCTTTATTAGACAGTGAAGATAAACTTGTTGTAATATCTGATATACAAGGATCCTCGACTATTCCTTTAAGTAGCCATGGAATAAAAAAGCAAAAAAATCTGTCATCAAGAAAGGAAAGTTCTTATAAGAAAAAAAGACCAGCAACACTTCAAAATACTATTGAGTTAAGGTTAGACAGTTTCACTGTTAAGTTTAAGTCTATTACGAACAAATGGCCTCACAATATGCAGCTGTTATAAATGCTTTGACTGTGGAGTCTAAATCTAATTCCTTAAGTAATGAGAAGATGCAAGAGCTCATCAATGAGCTTCTTAATATTGGCATATCTCAAATGGATGTTGGTAAGACTGCTGTGATATTTTGTAATGATTTTTCTAAAGTTTAGGTTTTGTTCGCTTTGCCAAGTCATTTAAAAAAGTCTTTTGTACTTGGATTCCTCTATCCTTCTTCTAGTCTACAAATCATTCAAGGAAGCATATTAATATTTTTGTAAGTATTATGAACTTATGATGCAATTGATGTTGCCTAACCAGGTTATTTTATATTAGTTAGGTCTTTTGTAGTTGTGATGCAAACAATGTTTGTAATGTTAACTAAGTTATTTTGCATCAATTGAAGGCGTTTGGTTAAGGTATTGTATATACGACAAATATTTTACATCATTTACATTATCAGAGGAATGTAAATTGTATGAAACTATATTACTTAATTTTACTATAACAATAAAATGGCGGATATTATGTTTATGTCAATAAATTGTAGAATATTTTGGATTATTAAACTATATTTTGAGAATATTATGTAACTAATGATATGTTGATGTAAGAAAATACTGGACTATTTTTTTCTTCAAGAGTTATTAGAAATGAAATACCACAATACACTTGATTTTAAACATTCTGTCATTATAAATAGGGTGCATAAAATATAATTAATTAAAATACATTTAAATTTTGATATAAAACAAAATTTTATTTTTCAAGATTTTTAACAAACCAACTTTCATCAATGAAAATGGTAATCACTCATTCATCTTAACCAATCATCATAATTATAATGGATACTCACTATATCAATTCCTATTCTTAACCAACCATCATAATTATAATGAATACTCACTGTATCAATTCCTATTCTCATTTCCATTGTCCTCTGTGAACCAAGCGCCTTTTTAGTTGTTCTATTCTTATTTATTATTTTGGTTTGTTATTTCTTAATTTTTAAAATCCTTTTTATTAGATTATATTATAAAAAAGATAATTATATTCCCTGAAAAGATTTATTTAGTAATCTTTAGCATAATTTTGATATAATATACACATCACATCATGCTTTTTTTTTAGCTTATTCATTAAGCTAAGTTTTAGCGAAACATATACATGTATTAATGTGCTTAAATAAATTTGCTTTTGTCTAGAAATTATTGTTATTTATAATTTTTGCAACCAAGTGAAGAATTATTCTAATTTAATTGTCATACTCAATTTTAAATTGTGAGCTTTATAAAACAAAATCTTAAATGTCAAAGTTCAATAATGCAATAGTGAAGAAGAAAATTTTTAATTACTAACTAAAAAAAGGAAAACACTTTAGGATGAGAAACCTTAGACAACAGTTTCCTAATTGTAAAATTGCCAAGTGAAATCTTTGATGACGCATGAGCCTTATTTCTCAAGCCCAAACTTAATGAAAGCGAACCTTATCGTGAACGTATTAGCCACGTGAACGATGAACGTATCCCGAATTGCAATTAGTTACAAGCCGCAAGAGTAGACACGTTTTAAACAGGCGACAGGAACACGGAAAGAAAAGTCAGAAACCCGACTGCCTGATCCTGAGGCAATGATGCTATTCGCATCAGACGGTTCAAACCTCCCCATTGAACAGTACAACTAGAGAACAAAATTGATATTTTGATTTCTCCACTATCCTTCAAACCTCAATTTAATATATAAAGACTGAATCGAAATTCTGTGGTAAGGGAAAGAACCTGACAATTCAGCGTCAAAAACACTTCTATTAAAAGGAGGCGCTCCATAATCATTTGTCTGCGTATATTCCAATTGGAACAAGTTTCTTCTCTTGACACTTGTATTGGCAGAGAAATTCGCAGCCGCCTTTAAGCGCAAAAGGGTATGCTTCTTTTCCTTTTTACAGCTACCATGGATTCCTTCGACTGGAATTAAAAGAATTAATGGAGAGTAAATTCCTGCATGCAAGTCAATTTACTGATTCCGTTGTCTGTGCATGGCACAAGTTCAACTTCATAAATCAGAATTGGTTTATCAAACTCAAAGTTGCAGGGCTGTAGTGCCTAGGAAGTATCAACACAATCATTTTTTTCTGTTTCATCTGCATTAGTAGCAGCACACTTTAGGGCCCGGGCTTTGGCTTCAGCATTAGTGGCAGCACACTTTAGGCCGAGGCTCTGGCTCGCAGCCTCAGCCTCAAACACCTTATCTGATCTTATCTTTCGTGAAAAGAAGCATAGCTTGAATTAATCGAACAAGTTCAAACTTCAAAGGCGTTCTTCCTTCATCAATTCTCTTTTATGCATTAATTTCAGGAGCAGATCTATATACGTACCAGCCACAAAGAGCTAGAAGCCATGCTGCTAAGGAGCTCTTCAACACCAGTTCTTGGATCTTTACTCTCATCTTTCGCAGAGAGCCCTAACAATAATGTTAATTACCACCATGAGACCCACTACAACAATCTCAAACATCAAATCTTCCATCATACAAGCCTCAACAAGCTTCCACATCATCAAACTGGATCTCTCAATCTCACCACCCCACTTTCTTCCAGCTCCTCTCCCATATCTCCTTCCTTTGCAGAATTCTCCAACCATTCTCATAAAGGCTTTCGTCGTGCGCAGTCGGAGGGAAACCTGGAAGGACTAGCCTATGCTTCTGGCAACCACAATCCAGATTTCTGCAGTTCAAGCCAATCTAAGAAGTTTTCAAGTTATAGACCGAATAAGTTTGCTATCTTGGATACAATACCTTCTTTTTCTTCTCACAATCCTAAAGGTCCTTATGAAGAAGATGACGACGAAAAAGAAACAGATACTGAAGACCAGGAAGAGGAAGAGCATCTAGAAGAAGACGAAGCCTTGGCTGGTGGACATTTGTGTTCAACTAACCATATGGAGAATATGGTATTAACTGAGGAGATAATAGTTGCAGATAAGACTTGGAATGTGGATTTTCGAGGAGAAAGTGGTTTAATCTGTGAAGAGATGTATCTTGCAAGAGGACTTGGAATTGAAGGCGGTAGAAATAATGGTAATGGTGGCGGAGGTAGTAGCGGCAGAGGTGGCGGCCGTGAATTTAATTCAGGAGGTGGAGATGGAGATATGGGTGGCACAGAGGAGTACTATAAGAGAATGGTTCAGGAAAATCCTGGCAACCCTTTGTTCTTGAGGAATTATGCAAAATATTTGTATCGGGTGAGCACAGTTGCGGTCACATATCTTCAGTTATCTGTTTTGGAAATGATGCAGAAAACTTTAATCTTATTTTGCAGACAAAGCAAGACCTCAGAGGGGCAGAGGAATATTACTCTCGGGCCATTCTAGCAGATCCTAAAGATGGTGAAATTCTAGCGTTATATGCTCAGTTAGTATGGGAGCTACATCATGACCAAGATAGGGCTGCGAGCTACTTCGAACGGGCAGTTCAAGCTTCCCCGGAAGACAGGTGAGTGATCCATTATACACAAAATTGCACGTCTTAATGACCTGTACAGCTGTACTGTACTGCAGCTTGATGAGTGTCGAATCTCTGTGTTTTGCAGTCATATCCATGCAGCATATGCTAGTTTCCTCTGGGATATAGAGGATGACGAAGATGAACAAGAAGTGGCCGATGGTTCAGACGCCATTTCCCCTCATTTTGACGAAGTAGCTTTGGCTTCTGCTGCTTAACTTGCAACTTCTAAACGGATGCCTCCTGAAACTGTTGGAGATTTAATAAACGGAGAAAAAGAAAGCTCGCTCTTGGATTACAAGTGTAGAGGTACATTGCAGTGAAAGACAGAGCATCTCAAATAATATATAACAAAAATAAATGTTATTAAGGATTTGGAGTAAGGTTTATTCGTTGTACAGCGATACTGATGTAATCCATTAGTCAAATAATTTAGGAATACTTATTTAAAACATCATTCTTTATAAATATTTTATAATTTTAAAAATTATATTGATTTGTATCATACTAAAACCAAATACAATATGGTATTCACATAATTAAAAAAATAAATAAATTAGTACTCAATAAAATTCGTCATAAATAATAACAATAAAGAAGAGATTTTAAATTAAAAATATGTTACAACTTGAAACTATATTTAAAAATTAAAATCAAGTATCTAATAATTAAAATAAGATAATATGATGCATCAAATAACAAGTGAAGATTACAGTCATAATTCTTTACCACTTATTGGTCTTTACTTATGTGGCTAATGGAACTGGATACCACTTGTTAATAATCAACACGGTCAAGTCAGTTGAAAAATAGGATCTTCAAACTACAAACTTAGATGATATTAAAATCTCAAAGTGGTAATTACAAGAATAGTAGCAGGAATAGGGGATATTCATGAAAATGGGGAAAGGTTAGAGGTCATAATGATGGAAACGCAGTAGGGTGGGGAGGGAAGCTATGTATGGTAAACGTGAAAGGAGATGTAACAAAAAAGGGGTTATGGGAGGACCACTAGCGATAGGTATAATGGTGGTTAGAAAGGTTCGAACGAGGAGGTGGGGCATGTGGTAGATGAAGCAAAAGGTTCGAGGAGGAGAAGATCAAGTCTGGGAGGCTCGGAGAAACTCGATCAACTGATTGTTGTGGTATTGCGACCCTAATATCGGTGGCCCTTAGTTATTTAACCTAAAAGAAATTATTATTCTTAAATTCATCAGAAATTGCATGTTCTTGTTGATGTAGAATAAATCACATGCTATATTTATTATAAATTAAAGGCTTAATTACAAAAAAAAAATCTCAATTTTTGCTCAATTTTTCTTTGATAGCTAGAACTTTAAAAAGTGATAATAAAATATTCAATTTTTCAATTTTTTCAATTATATCCAAAATTTTAAAAAATAGTAATAAAATTTTTAAACTTTCATTTTTTTTCAATTCTAACTCGACGTTAACGTCTACGTTAAGCTACTAATGAAATTATGTTGTTAAAAATTGAATTCTTAAATCAGTTTACGCACTTTCTACCTTTTATTATCTGTTTGTTCTTCTAATGACCTCAGCCTTTTGTTTTCTATTTGCTTTTCCAATACTCCAAACTACTCTTGTATTGTAACGTGTTGTACTAATAAGCTCTTTGTTTTCAGTTCGTTCTCTTAATGTCCTTAACATAAGAGTGTCGAGGCTGTATAATCTGAAAATTAAAAGAAGAGGACATCAAGAGAACAAACTAAAAACGAAGGAAAAATTGAAATCAAAACGTGAGGTTATTGGGAATGTGTAATCTGATTTAGGTTATTTTTGAACAATAATGTCGTTTTAATTATGTGATTAAACGACATTTCTAGAATATATAGTAAACCACGTCAGCAAATTTAGTAAAGATACTAACATTGGACTAAAATTTTAAAAAATGAAAATTTAAACATTTTATTGTCACTTTTTGAAGTTTAGTCTATAATTAAAAAAATAAAAAATTTGACCATTCGATTGTCACTTTTTGAATTTCGGGCTATAATTGAAAAACTGAACAAAATTTTAAATTTTTTGTAATTAATCCTAAATTTAAAAAAATCTAATTTATATTTTTAATATTATTATAAAATTGAGTAAATTTTCAAAATTGAAAAATAAATATGTAAACTATTTCATATCCTCCATCCCGTTTATTAAAATTAAATAATGATCTATTTTAAGTTTATAAAAAATGCAAGGTAAAGATTGAGTCCTGTGGTCCTTTCTAAGTAAAAAAATTATCTTAAGGTGTATTTGGTTTAAATACGAATAAGCTTGTTCTAAATTATTTTGGATAATTTTGAAGTTGATGATATAATTGTTCAAAAATAAGTAGTTTGTCATTTTTTTTAACAATTATACCTTATAATATAGAGATTTTAACCCAAGCAATTTAATAAATAAATTCATATATTAAAAAATCAATTACACTTTTTGTCCTTAATTACTTGTAATTTCTTATCTTTTTTTCTCTTTTTTATCTACTTTTCTTTTTTAATCTCTTTTTTTTTTCCTTTTTTCACTCTCTTTCTGTCATTCTCTCGTTTTCTTTCTCTCATTTTGCGTTCAAGTGAGTTGCTTCGTTTTACTGTGAAAGCATAATTGCCTGACCTAAATAAAAAACTGAATGATCATTTTTATTCTAGCTGAGTTGTCTCACTAAATAGTGGGATTTATTTCATTGCTTTTGAAAACAAAATCGCATTTGTTATGTAGTGTTTATAATTCTACGTCAAGAATGTTACTACATAGACGGAGTAATGAGGAAATAAGACTTGCTTATGGCAGTGAAGGCATCACCCAACTTCAGCACCGATTAAAGCTTTCTAGTGCGAACTTGGGAGTTCTTGCAAGTCCCTGTTTGTTCCTTGAGCTATATTTCCTTTTTTTTTTTTTACAAAGGAAAAACACTTAAAAAATTTCTTAAAAAACACTCAACCCAAATCGTCCCTTATCGCAGAGTTCGATGATAAACCGTTCTATTCATATCTTAGTGGAGTAAATCCCTAACAATTATCATAGGCTCCTGAAGATACTACAGCCCTAGGCCCGACAATGAGGCTAATGTAACTGGGCTATCGGTACATTGGTTCCCTTCCTGATGGATAAGCTGTATATGAACCTTTCATGTGTGATAAATCAACCCTCGAATACCTGTCACCAAAGGATAAATGTCAGACATAACGCTATTAGAAGAGGAAAGAATATTAATAACCTCCAGCGAGTTCACTTCGACTACCGCTTGCCAATAACCACAATCCCATGCCAGTTTGAGACTTGAATGAACCCTCCATAATTCTATCTCTAGAGGCACGCCCACTCTAGTATTCTGGATAAATCTGCCACACCAGTAGCCTTGGCTTGTCCGCATAAGTCCTCCACCTGCAGCAATGTTGGATCCTGTTTTCACTGAGCCATACGTATTTAATTTGACCCACCCCTTCCATAGGTTTGGTGCATCCCACTAGAGTACCCAACGCCATCCCTTGTGTTTGAAAAACACGACTTTCCACCGCTCTAGCCCGGATGATCCAATCAACATAAGCCATGATGATTCTAGTTCCTTCCATCGGCCAAACAAAGTTGATCTCAAAAATACTGTTGTCACGCCATTTCCATATGCACCAGCAAGCGACTCCAAAAATAAGAGCCCACGTTATCTGCTTAAAATGAACGTGGTGTCTAAGGTTTCTAAAAACCCACGTCTCCTCATCATGTTAGAAAAATTCCCTATCTATTATTTCATAAGGAATTTTTTGCCAAAAGGATGTTACTCTAGGGCAATCCCGTAGAGTGTGGGTAATTAACTCTTCCTGTCCACAGTAGTAACAGCCACTGTTCATTGTTAAATGACGTGCCATCCGCTACTGGTTCGTTAGTAATTTCCTCTTAGCCAATAGCCAAAGGAAAGATCTTATCTGTTGTGGTCTTGCCCATTTCCAAATGACATCCCAAAGCCTGTTGTTTTGTTCGATGAGATCGTAAGCAGAAGCCACTATGAATTTCCTATGGTTTGTGTAACACCAGATCAATTGATCTTCCACTTGGTCATTGATGTTTGGTCGAAATGATGCAATCATCATATAAACTGTGAAGGGAAGATAATGTTGGAAAAGATTCCAATGCCAATTGTCAAAATCATTTGTTAAGTCAGAAATTGTCACATTGAGATCGCTATCCGGAATGTAAGTGGTGGCCAGTAAATATAGTGATCCCAAATCCTCGACCTAGTTATCAAGCCAGAAGAGAATGCATCATCCGTTGCCCAGCTTCCATTTAACTCCTTGGCGCACAAAGTGCCATGTC
>JANZLD010000009.1:21321868-21334661 GCA_026413575.1 Erythroxylum carthagenense | reverse complement strand
TGATGCATTACATGATTTGAAAATTGTTCATGAATTTTTGAAAGAAATTGAGATTTACATGATTTGAAATGGTTCATAAAGTTTGAAAAATTGAGAAAAATAAGCTTTTGATGAATTTTCTACTGTGAAATGTTTAAAAATGGCAAACGTTTTGAAAAAATAATTTTTGCTTATTTTTTGATTTATAAATATGTTATCCACGAGTTGTAAAGCTTGTGAAAAATAAGCTTTTGATTAATTTTCTACTGTGAAATGTTTAAAAATGGCAAACGTTTTGAAAAAATAATTTTTGTTTATTTTTCGATTTATAAATATGTTATCCACGAGCTGTAAAGCTCACCCCTTTTCATCCCCATCTCCAGGTATCGAGAAGGAGACCGGATGAAAGCAAGTTATGACGTCTGTTTATTTGTATATATGTTGTAGAGTTTAGTTCATCATTTGTAAGAATAAGATTTTAGACGTTTGTGGAGGATTTTGAAATTTGTGTATTCTTATGTATTTCGGATTTTGAGATTAATGTTGTATTATGGCTTGAAAATGTCATTACTATTTTGTAAGCATTTATTTCAAGATGTGTATGATTTATGAATTTGTGTATTGAATTGAGATATGGATATGGATGAATGTGATTGAATGTGGCATGGGTTCCGGACAGGAGGTCCGATGATACTGATGTTTAAGAATTATTGAAGTACTTTAATTATGTATGAGTTTGATTTGTGTTGGGATTCCGGACAGGAGGTCCGATAAATTGTGTTGATTGAACTGGAAATATCGAAGTGCTAATTGTTTGAGAATTGATGGTATTTATTTTTGTATGTGCGAGATTTTTATGGAAAATGACTGAAAAAGAATAATAAAATGAATCGAGGTTGTGGCATTGATAAATTCCATTTAGAATTTTTGTATTGTTTGGAAACGTGGGCACGCTATTGAATAAAGATGACAAAGATGAAAAAGAAAAAATTTTATACCGGTTCGGATTGGTTTAGTCTTGAGTTTCCAACGCGAGTTTTCTAAGGTACACGCTTCGGATGTCGGATGTTGACTTTCAGTGTGATTGAACCATTTTGGTTTCTTTGTTTCCGAATTTTTTTGTAAATCTGATTTGTTCCGCTTTATGTTTTTCGAGCCAACGTGATTTCCTTTGGTTTCCGTCTACTTGTGAGTCCGAGTTTTTGTTTCCTTTCGCTTCCGCATTTTGTTTTTCGGATTCCGATTCCGCTTTTAGCTTTCCGAGTTAGATTGCCTTCGTTTTAGATTTCCACCGCTTTGTTTCCGTTTTTTTCGGTTGGGGTCCGGTTTTGAAATCGGGTCCTAACATTTTCCCTAAACAAACATAAAAGATGGTTAAAAAATGTCAACCAATTCACAACCAAAACAAGAACACAATTCAACATCTTCCAAACATAGACAAAAACCTATATATTGAAAGCAAAACATAAAACTCAGAGAATGATAATGTAGTAGAAAAAAAAACACAAAAGCGAGGCTTCTTGAAAACATAACAGAAAAATAGTACCTAATGGATGTCTTACCTAGACGAACGGACAATCAGAGATGACCATAACAAACTATAGATGACCAAAACAGATGACGCTTCTTTAACTAAAAAGCAGGAGGAAATTCGATGGCAAACAACAAAGAGGAAAAGCTTTATTTTCATGTTAATAAACAAACGTCGTTTTCAGCTAATTCGAAATAAATATGGAAAACATTTGGTGACGATTCAGAAAAACATTACCAATGGTTAAAATGATTTTGCCAATGGTTCGCAACGATTTCTCAAAACTGTCACCAAACGGCCAACCTTTTGATGACACTTTTGTTAATCATCGTCAAACCTAAGGCTTTGGTGATCTTTTTTTTTTGGAAAAATCTTTGGCAATCAATTTTTTAATCATTGCCAAATATTTTCATATATATATTTATATATTTAACAAATTTTATGTAATATACAAATTTAATAAAATAGTATAGAATTTATATATAGTAAATAGAGTTTTGTGACACCACATTAAATTTTCAAATCGTATATTTTAAAAGAGAAAAATAAAAACTATAAATATATGTAATATTAATTAATTTTGTGTTTAAAGTTTTATAAATTTTTGAAATGACATTGTTGTTAGTTAAATTTATATTTATACTTAGAATCATTGTCAATAATATTTAATTTGATTTTTATGAATATGATATTAATTTTTATTAATTTTCATTTTTACTATATTGTAATTATTTTTAAATTATATTGTAATTCATGTAATTATATATGGTAATTAATATAATGATATATGAATGTATAGATAATAATTGTAATTAACATAATTATTTATGCATGTATAGAACAACCTCTAGAGAGAAAGCACATCTCCTAAAACAAACACAGTCAAACGAAACCACTTCTACCTCTGCTATAACAAGCATGGTTAAAACAACAACGTAACCCACAATTATTAACAAAGCAAAAAATGACAATATTGCTATAAGCAGCAAACAAGGTAATCTATTTATGATGGTGTCGTATAAATAAGGTAAATAAATCTTTCCTAGCTGAAAGAGTCTCTAGATGCTTCCTAATTAGGGTTAAACAATCGAAGGTGATGTTCTTCTTCGAGTTAGCCAAGTTGTCAAGTATGGTTCCTTTATCTTGCTTCTCACCTTTTCTTCTTCTTTTTACCTTTGGTTGTTGTTCTCTAATAGCTAGTCATTGGCTTTATCTTGGACGAGGCAGAAATCACTCTCATCCCAGGTGAAAGCTAACCTTGAGTTATAAAATTACTTGATTCTTCTATACTAACTCAATGTCTTCTTGCTTAATCCAGATTTCCAGCTAGTAGTTAGAGATCATAAGGTCTTGTTTTGGTAAGACAGCTTTGATCCCCAGTCTTTGTTTAACTCTTTAAATAAGGTTGTTTATTTGTTAGGATTCTTGAATGCATTTTCAATGTGATTTCTACATATTATTGATTACCTATGGTTACCCTTCTTGTTTCTGTACTTCTTTCCATTTTGAATTCCATAGCAATAACTCTCTCCATATTTGATGAGGGCCTCGGGGGATCTAATTCCTACGTAGTTAGCCTCTTTTTATCATAATAGTGGCTTTAGAGGAAAACACACTTAATTCTGCATCCCCTAAACATAGTACATACACAGTTAACATTCTCAACCTTATCATATGAACTTGTCTCAATTAATAGATCACAAAATTAACATTGCTAGAATGTTAGAACAATTTTATAGGAAAGTGGGATATTTGTGTGCATGAATGATTATCCAAGATATCCAAAGTTATTTGCTCATTGTTTCTTCGTATTTACAATGTTTCTATTGTTTGTTATAAGTTCAGGTTTAATATGTTTTCTCTAGCTGATGCTTCTGGTTAGAAATAATTCATTATATTTATACCCATTTGTTAAAATTAATGCTTGGATCCATCGTAACTACAAAGATAAGTAGTGAACTTTATCTTAATTAATAAGCATCTTTGTATTAGATTTGATGATAGAATACTGAAAAATTTATCCGGTATATGTTGTATAATTTAGTTGTGAATTTGCTTGTGTAGGGGATTTTTGGATGGTTAAAAAATTAAGTTTCGACTATCTTTTCTTCTTCTATGAATATTTTGTTAACTACATATAACTTCATATATTTTTTCATTTCCTTATGAAATTTTACACTTTGCATCTATATTGATTTTATCTATGACTTGTCTTTGTCTTTATTGACTTTTCATAATAAAAATGTTAACATAAATTCATCGTAGAATGTTGACATGGTAGATAATTTCTAATGGCATAAATGAACTCTGATGGGAGGAATGTGGTAGAATTCTCCCTGATAAAGAACAAATTGATACATAATATCTCCTCATCAAATTCTAATCACGACTTACTTGTAATAGACAATCTTCTTCTTCAAGGTTTTTCGTATCATCTGAATTAGCTCTGTTTCTTTATTATCTGTATCTCATTTTCTATTAAGAAGCTATTAGATAAATATATGATTGTTTATATTATAAGTTGTGTAAAGCTTCCTTAAATCTTCAAAAGAACATAGATGAAAATGTAGGCGATATCGATGTGTCGATGTTCCATACAAGATTAGGAAAATCAATTATCTTGGAGCAGTTATCGATTGCAAAAACTATGTATGTTCATTGTGAAAATAATGAAGTCATGGAATTGATTATACATGTGCTCGAATTTGGGTTCCTTATATTGTTTGATATAGTTTTTTAAGTTCTATATTGTTTGTTCCTTAGGTGAAACGCATGGTACGTGCGGTTCATCTAATTCAGTGATATACTACATTTGGGAAATCATTCACTGTATCTTCTGCTAGTTTAGTTAAAGCCAAGAAGTTGTTAGAAGAGGGTGTTAATAAATCAAATCCTAGGGAAAATCTTTGATTGTTTCAATTGATGCCTTCAAACGTGCAAGAAGCCTTCTTAGGAATCCAGACATAAGGAACTCCTTTAACTTATCTACCGAGTCTCATGTCACTAGGAATCTAGAAAAATAATTATTTCTTTTTCTTTTCGATGGATTAAGCATGAAACTTTATTTATTGTTTTGTCTATAAGAATTGTTCAACTTCTAATTAAAATCTTGTATTACTTATCATATATCATTATATTATATTACTTACCACATATCAATATTTATTGTTTCTTCTGTAAGAATTATATATCATTATATTACAAACTTCATGTTAAAACTATTTGAAAATTTTGTGACACCATATAAAATTGTCAAATCATATAATTTAAAGGAAAAATAAAAGTACAAATCTATGTAAGGTTAATTAATTTTGAGTTTATAGTTTCATAAATTATTGAAATGATTTGACATTTTTGTTAACTAAATTTATTTTTACACTTTGAATCATTGTCAATATTAAATTTAATTTTTCTCAATATGATGTTCAATCACAAAGTGATCAAGTCAAAGTTACTGAATTCATAATTATAAATAAGAGAGTTATTTTGTTATTTAGGCTTTTGGGGATGATTTTGAAAATCGTTACCAAAAGTCTAATTTTTTGCGACAATTTCTAAAGTTGTTGCCAAAGGGTGCTAAAATGTTGAAAAAGGATGATTCCTAGATGTCATGAAACGATAAGCCTTTGGCAATATTTTTAGAAATCATCACCGAAAGCTAACTTTTAGCTATGATTTTGAAATCGTCGTTAAATAAAACGTAGCCAAAGGTTAGCTTTATTGTAGTGGTCCCATTTGGAGATACTTGTAATAGCCCAGACTACCCCCTCACAGATATTGTTCGCTTTGAATTTCCCCTTCAGGCCAAGACTTTCATAGTTTTGCTGTTCTCACACCCGAAAAAACCTGTCTATAGGGGAGAGGTATTCATACTCTTATAAGGCATATTTTATTCTCCTCTCCAATCGATGTAGGATCTCACAATTGACCAGCATCCTCGCTGGTACAACGGGTCAGGAATAGGCTCTGATACCATTTGTAACAGTCCAGACCACCCACCCACAGATATTGTCCGCTTTGGGTTGTCCCTTCGAGCCGAGACCCTCATAGTTTTGCTCTTCTCACACCCAAAAAAATGCGTCTATGGAGGAGAGGTATTCATATCCTTATAAGGCATACTTCATTCTCCTCTCCAACCGATGTGGGATCTCACAATACTGATGTTGGGTTACTTTTATATGAATATAGGCGTAGACAAATGGTCACATGAAACCTGCATATCATCGAGTAGTATTAAATGGAAATTAGCCTAGGTATTCAATGGGGCTATTACTAGGACTTAGCGACACTACCTGATAAAGCCCTAGAAGAGCTCATGGATGAAGGCCATCCTTTGCTATTTAGGCCTTTTATTTATCATATTCTTAATAAGACAGCCCCTTCTAACTGCATCTAAGAACGATGTAATAGACTACCCTAATTGACACCAAAAATAAAAACAATAGAAGCCAAGCTCATGTCTTTCATAATGTTGTGTGCTTTTTTTAGTGAAATAAAGCTTGTGTATTTCAATTTATGTGCTATGATGCAAGCTATAAAAAATGAAACAAAAGCTCATCTAAATAAATTGGAAAGAAAAAAAATCCAATATTGGTTTATTTGGAATTACAAAAAATGGCGCCAAGTTTCAAACGATCAAGGGCACTACTCAAGTGGGTTTTCATAATTAACTTTATCATATTATTGCATTTGGAATAGAAGTTTTTACTTTTAATGATTGACAATGCAAATAAATTAGGGAATCATCATAAGTTCTGTTTAATGACAAGAAAACATACATTTAGTGATTAGGAATGAAGACGTCAGAAGAAGTATGTAACTTACATTCTTTAATTTTTGCTTGTTTAGATGTTAGCAATGGATAAGATAAAGATCGACAAATAAATTTTAGATAATCTTGTTTAACCTGAAATAAGATATCATGAATAACAAATAAAATAGTCATGAGCAAACATAACTTCTTTTTTCTTTACGTTTCATTCTTATTATCAACATTGTATATTACTTTATTTAATTTATTTAATAATTATTTTATTGTATTTCATTGACTTTATATCATAAAATAAGTTCAATACAAATTTCTAACTTTATTCTTATAAAAATCATATGCAATTATTTAAAAGTTAATAATTTATTAAATTATTAAAAGAGAAGGGATTTCATAATTGAAGTTTGGAATAAGACGACCTTTTTTTCATATTGAAAGAGTAATAAAATTGAGGGGTGTTAAGCCTTTTATCATCCTGGTGTCAAGCTATTTTTTCACAGGACCTCCCTTAGAGTATCTTCACCACAGTAGAGTTTAACCACTAAGTTCGGGATGGATTGGTGTGGTTCCTCTATGCCTAGGACACCAAAATATCAAACCATGAACAAAGAAAGGAATGAGAGAAAGGTATATTCTATTGGCTAGTGATTGTGTGGGCCCAATTCTTGATTGGAGGGGACACCAAAGGCCTCTACCCTTCCATCACTTGTATCAATGGGGGAGGGGGGAGCTTTTAGTTTTTTCATGTTGTTAAAGAGTTGAACAAGAAAAATAGATGGCAAATAGCTGATCGAATTCATCGGGTCATGTAAGAACAAGGTTCAAATCTACCGGTCTGTTAGGATGCCTTAGCCGCATGCATCACTGCACATTCACTTGACACCTATCGTAATGATATACGGCTCATCTCGCTGTAACCTTCTCTTGGATTCTCAAAACTTTTGTCACTCCATCCCCGTAAGGGCAGAGAACCCATCGCTGCCTCGGTTGTGCTACTGGAGCTCTAGGGAAGTTGAAATAGAAGAGTACTCATCTTAGGATGGGCTTTCTACTTAGATGCTTTCAATAATTATCTGCTCTACACTTAGCTACCCAGTGTTTATCGTAAGGGCAAAGGTGTGTCCTTCAATGCTATAACGTCCACAACAAATATGGACCGAATTGTCTCACGATATTTTGAACCCAGCTCACATACCGCTTTAATGGGTGAACAACCCAACCCTTGGAACACACTGTAGCCCCAGGTGGCGCAGAGCTAACGTCGAGGTGCCAAACTTTCTCGTCGATGTGAGCTATTGGAAAAGATCATCCTATTATCCCTAGAGTAACTTTTATCCGTTGAGCAACGACCCTTCCACCCAGCACTGTCAGATCACTAAGGTCGACTTTCGTCCCTGCTCAGTAGGTAGGTCTTGTAGTCAAGCTCCCTTTTGCCTTTGCACTCGAGGGTCAATCTCTGTCCGACTTGATGAAACCTTTGTACACCTTCGTTACCTTTAGGAGGCCTATACATTATTGAAACTGTCTACTTGAGACTGTCCCTTAGCCTATAGGTCCTAACACAAGGTTAAAATTTTAGCTATCCCTTAGTCTATAGGTCTTAACACAAGGTTAAAATTTTAGCTATTCTAGAATGGTATCTCCTTAATGGCTTGAACTCCCCCGGAAGGGGGCCTTCTTCGCCTTCTACCTAAGCTGCGTAGGAAAGGCTCAAAGCCAATCTCAAGGAACAGTGAAGCTTCATAGGGTCTTCCTATCCAGGTGCCGGTAGTCCACATCTTCACAAACATGTCCATTTTATCAAGCCTCTCTCCAAGACAATGCCCAATTTGTTAGACTTTCTTACAGGTCAAAACTTACCCAATAAGAAATTTCTCTACCTTAGGACCATTATAGTTATGGCTGCCGTTCATCGGGGCTTTGGTCACCAGCTCCCCTATCATTAGGTCACCAAATTCCTTGACCTTCCGACATTGGACAGGCATCAATCCCTATATATGGTTTTACAACTTTGCACAGACCTGTGTTTTTGTAAACAATCACCCGGGCCTTATCACTGCACCCCCTTTGTGAGGAGGCACCCCTTCTCCCAAAGTTACGAGGCTATTTTGCTGAGTTCCTTAGAGAGAGTTGTCTTGCGCCCCTAGGTATTCTTTACCTACCCACCTGTGACAGTTTCGAGTACAGGTACCCTTTTGTTGAAGGTTGTTTGAGCTTTTCCTAGGAGTATGACATGGGTTACTTCAACACCGTAGTGCCTGGTACTTGAATATTGGCTCGAGGCATTTTCTCTACCCTTTCTTACCTTAAAAAAGTAGGGACACCGTGCGTCCTTAAACTGATAACCATCTTTCAACGAACCTAGCCTCCTCCATCCCTCGGGAGCAATAAGGCGTAGTATAGGAATATTCACCTGTTGTCCATTAACCATGCCTTTGGACTTGATCTTAGGCCTTTACTTACCCTCTGTGGACGAAATTTGTAGAGGAACCTTTAGGTTTTTGGGGCATTGGATTCTCACTAATGTTTGCGTTACTCAAGTTGACATTCTCGCTTTCGCTTCATCCACCCTTGCATGGATGCTTCCCTTTAAGGCAGACTGCTCCCCTACCGATGCATTTTTATATCCCACAACTTCGGCATATCGCTTAGCCTCGTTCATCTTCGGCATAAGAACTCTCAATTAGTGAGCTATTACACACTCTTTCAAGGGTGACTGCTTCTAGGCAAACTTCCTGGTTGTCTCTGCACCCTTATCATCTTTATCATTGAGCAGTTATTTAGGAGCTTTAGCTGGTGATCCGGGTTGTTTCCCTCTTGACGATGAAGCCTATTCCCCATCGTCTCATTAGCAGACCTTAACCCTTGTTATTTTGAGGTCATATCTAGTATTTAGAGTTTGCCCACTCTTATGGCCCGCACCAAACAATGCCTTATCCCTAAATGTTCAGTCAACTGCTATACTTCAACGTATTTAAGGGAGAACCAGCTAGTTCTGGGTTCAAGTGGCATTTCACCCCTAACCATAACTAAACTGCTGATTGTTTAACATCAGTCGGTTTGGATCTCCACTTAGTTTCACCCAAGCTTCATCCCAGTCATGGATAGATCATCCAGATTTGGATCCATAAGTAGTGGCAATTGCCCTATGAAGACTCGCTTTCACTACAACTCTTGTGGGTTCCCTTAACCAAGCCAATGCCTATGAGTCACCGACTCATTCTTCAACGGACACTCGGTCAGAGCCTTGAGCTCCTCCTGAGTGCACACAGAGCCACAGGCTCAACGACTAACGAGCACGATATCTACAATAGGTACGGGACAATATCTGAAATGAATCCGGTATCCACAATAGATATGAGATAGTGTACTCGGTCACAACAAAATAAAAATGAAAGTGAAGTCTTATGTGTATTGCAAATATATCTTATATGTATCATGTGAATCATTGTAAAGAATGACTAAATTGAGTTGTTATAATGTTATGCTATGTTTGTGTACATGTTTATGATTGTGGAAAAAAACTGAATTGTGTTGATATAGTGATCTGCAATACTTGTATACATGTTGATGATATGAATGATTGAGGTGAAAGATTGGATTGTTTTGAAAAGATTATATGACATGTTTATATTATAATATGCTCATTGAGATATGATGTATAGTATGATTTGGTATAAAAGCTGTATGGGAATTGATTCAAGCTAATGTAATATACTTGTGATGTTGTGTTTTGACTCGAGTGAGCACATTGATAATGATTTACTCATTGAGTTCGCAAAACTCATCAAAATTGTAACGTTGTTTTTCAGTATTGAGGCGACCTAGCTTCTAAGACAATCTAGTAACAGTCTAGTATTGTCAATTTTGGAATCAAGAATGACACAAAAGTCTGGTCAACTAACGTTTGAGGGGTTTAGATAAATTATTTTTTTCAACATCTCGTTTCATGTTAGATATTTTGTAAAGAACAGTAAACTCTCAAATGTTTTTGTAATGTACATATATGGATTATGAGATGTAATGACAATGTAAATGAAGTTTGTGAAATGAAATGAGAAATGTTGAACTTATGATCACTTATGTTCTGTATGATATCGTAATAGTGAATTTGATTGCTCTAACATGCCATTCTCATAGGATATGTTCTTGAATGTGCTCTGAATGTTTGGATATATGCTTTATAGTAGTGGTGTGTTAGACTAACAATATCTACAAAATGTATTGAGAGAATTCTACAACTATTGTATAGAGAGTTAGGCAAAAAGTGCTAACTCTCTTTAACCGTAAATCTATTTTAAATAATTTTTAGATATTTTAGTAATTTAGTTAAAATAAAATTTTAATTTCAATCAAACTTTAATTAAAATTATCAAACTTTAATTAAAATTAATTTTTAAATACCAATTGTGGTCAAAAAGATCCAACATCTTTTATCAATATTTATTTATTAAATGTTTTATATTTAATCGCAAAGTTTATCAAATTTTACAGTTAAGTCCAACTTGATTAAAATACAACGTCTCTCTTCAACCTATTCTTTAAGCGTGACCTATTAGATTCCTAAATTGTGACAATGGATATAAATTGTAATCATAAATCATAATTTAGGAGCATATAAAATAAACTCTTTTTAATTTAACTTTAATTCTCTAACTAAATAATTTATATCCATAGATCAAGATTGATATCTAGCAATGTATCATGATCACTCAAATATTTAGAAATATCAAAATGATTTTGATTAACATTTCCGTGTATAATTTTTTCACATAACCTAATTCTTTCACAGTATAATTTTGTGATTAAAGATAGAGTATAGAAATAATGTCTATCTCATTTAAGTATAATCATATTAGTTCTTTTCATTAGTAATTGATTTAATTAATAACATTTGAAAACTATTTTCAAGGTCATTTCACCTTAACTAATAATTTCTCAAAATAATATTAATCGAAAATAATGAAACATTCTTATTAATGATTTTAAGAATATGAATCTTATATTGATCACTCAATTGTCTTCATATAGTTCATATTATATCTAACAACTACAGATTGAGCTACTATTAATTACAATAGGTTATAACATAGTAATTCTTATATAAGATTTTGGAGATCTTAAGTCAAATGATTACTTAAATAATCATCACAATGAGAATTTCCATAGACATACCAGTAATATTTCAAATGAAAATCTCATATGATGTCAATTCAATAAATTTATTCCCTAACAATCACCCATATTGTGTAAGTATCTTCATATTTTAGTTTATGAGATTGGTTACTTTATTCTTAAAGAAGAAAAATACTAGTGTTTTTCAACTTCATTCAATCATAATTTAATAATGACTAGAAATAATTTAAGGATAAGATGTAAATGTAATATGAATCTCCTAATTATGATTTTATCATAATTTTAATTGCAATGCATATTTATTTTATAAACTTTGTCATATATATCTAAATAAGACGCAGAATTATAATAAACTGACACTTATACCATATAATTTCATGAGTTTGCAATATGAATATTACCTTTATATTTTATTATGTACAAGGCCATATTATTTGATAGACACGAAAAAAGTAGTAGATTTATACGTATTCTGGTATATATGTATTTCTTGTTTCTTGAATTGTGATTGTATTGGCCTTGAAGATGAACCGGAGAAAGAGTAGCACTAAAAAGTAGAGGCAAGACAAAGACAGATGGATGCGAGTTGAACTGAACTATCCCTCCACTGTGGTAATTCTCTGCAAACAGGTAAACAATGTGTTCCTAATGTGTAACTATCTGGAAAAGTGTTGAAGTAAATCTTGAATAATTCAGTTGTAATACCTTCTGCTGGGAATTATCATATTTTGGTAAGGTACTTCTTGATATGGCCATTTAGTGGGCTGGTATAGCTTAAGATGCTGCTTGGTTGTGTAGGCATGGGGAGCAATTATAGAGCTCCTCATGCCAACATGTTAGGTCTCTTTTGTATGGATTAGAGATGACATTCTGGCGAATCTCTTGATTCTACATATTATTTTTATCTATAAATTTACTAAATTATCAAAAAAAAAAAAAAGTAGAGGCAGGAAGAAGGTTAGTGGATGAAGGATATTGCATTCGGATAAACTGGGGCATCATATAAAGGATATATGGATATATGCCTTGTGATGCTTCAAACTCATAAGGGGTAGGCTTCAGATTTGGTATCAGATAAAGCCACAGGGATATTGACGCCCCTCCTAAAAGCCAATCCTTATCCGTTCCTGAGATAAGCATGAGCTTAGCAACTCCATAAAACCGTCTACAAATCGTTATCTAATCAATTAGGTTACGGTTGTAAGTTGGCAAAAGTGAGTAGAGGTTATGTGTTGGAGTCTATTATTAAGCCTCCGTTTGGTTGAGCTTTTGCCAATAGAGCTTTTGTTAGTAGAGCTTTTGCCAGTAGAACTTTTCTGAGAAGAGCTTTTTTTAAAAGCCAGTTTACTGTTTGGCTGTCAATTAAAAAACAGCTTTTT
>JANZLD010000009.1:21300973-21319638 GCA_026413575.1 Erythroxylum carthagenense | reverse complement strand
GCGCAAACTGAAGTACAATACCCAATATTGTGTCCCAAACTACCCAGCCATTTCCTTGTGTGGTCCCGAAGGAGACCTCCTGCCGTAGTCCGTGATGTTGAGGTGCTATATACTCCATCTGTATTGAGGCAGATCCAACCCTGTGCAGGAGGACTCCAGCCCACCAAAGTTTCCACACGCTGCGGCGAGCTCACTAGTGCACGTGCAACCAAGAGTCTCGCTTGAATAAACGAATGGACATATTTAAAGACAATAATATGAGGATACGGTTTTGTAATTGTATTTAACGGTCTTTGGTTTAATGTTTTAAGGTTGCAATTTATCGTCAACTTTTACAATATTCAAAAGAGTTGACTTTATTTATAGTCTAATTTCATTACTCAGCGTACTTGAAATATGTGATCATAAAAATTTAAGATGTAGGTGAGTTAATAAAAGATTCTTCTAACTTAAGTGAGGTCGTGGATTCGAACCCCCTCATATATGCAGCCGTTTAAAATTTGAAGTTAGAGCTTTGTCTTCTACAAAAGACTTACCCGATTCAAGTAAGAATTAATTTACGTATAAATAATTTAAAAATACTTCTTATAATTAGGATTAACATGCAACATCTCGTAAATTTGATGACATGGAAGCAAGAAAAATTAGTTTTCACGAGAAAACAGAAGAAGGAAGAAAATAACAACATTAACGGACCAACCAACTAGGGATACGTTTCTGGTAGGCCCTACTGGTCCTTAATTTGTGTACGAGGATTTATGCCCGAACAGACTCTACGTATGAGAAAATAAGAAAAGTACTAAGTTGCAAAGTTGGCTCTGGAACCAGTGAAAGAACACTAGAACAGAGATTATAAATGCGCCTGGGCCCACATACATGTCACTCACTAATTCAACTAATGTCTCAGAAGTTTGATCTCACGAGCTATTGATGGCGAGTGAACCAATCACTGTTCCTTATTAACCCCAAGACACAGAGCCACAGGGGGGCCAAATGAGAGCAAAGCGCACTCGTCACCGTTCGCTTTTTTTTGGCACGCCGGTGACGGAATTTGGAAAAACAACCCGCTTGTCTCTTTAGATAGATTGTCTCTTGCGTTCTTTCTGTACCTTAATTGCATCGACTTTTCGTCTGGGTATTGTTCTCTTTTTCCAGGTTTTTATGAATTTCTTGGTAAGAATTCTGTGCCCTTCTGAGACTCCTTTTTTTTTTCTTTTTGCAATTCGATTGATACTTGTTTTTCTGGTTATTTTTCATCTGTAAACGGTCTAAATTGCTCCCGGTTGTTTTTTCGTTGTTCTTTGTTATTCTTATTACTACCGTATAGTGGTTGGATGGTGCGATTTTGGTTAGTGAATGTTTTTTTTTTTGGTTGAAAAATAGTGAAGTTGATGGGCATGCATAGTTTGATATCGGGGAGTTGTGTATGAAGCTCTGGTGCTGATGCTTGGTTTGTTCCTATGTGGGAAGCGTTTTGCAAGAACCGGTGGATGATTCAATTTCTGCCAATATTGAAATCGGTTTCTTGGTGTTGCTCAATCCGTAATTTTTTTTTTACGCATGAGATAAGTTTGTAGTCTTAGTGAAGAACTTGGACCCCAGATGTAATGGAATTTAAGCTAAGGGTTTGGACCTAGCGAAAGTAACATGGTAAAAATTTAGATTCCATCTCAAAGAGTTGGGGATTATCATTTGGGAACTGAATGTGTTAAAATTCGCGAATAGCTTTTAATGATGCTTAAGTTGAAGTTCAGGTTACCTTGGTTAGAGGAAGTGATGACAGAGTCATCAATATTTAGGTCCTTGTGTGTGAAGCTTGTTAGTTGGTTGGAGGGTCTCAAGTTATACGAGAGGACCTTGTTCCATTCCAAATTTGGAAATCATTGGCATTGTTCTTCTTATTAGCAGAATTTAATCAAATATTTAAACTCTAGCTGAGATTGAACTGAACTTGGAACCATACATCTGCATCTACGACCTTAACCTGATCGCAACTAAGAGCTGAGAACTGTGTTTTGGGAATAATGTAGTTAACCAAAATGCACTCTCTCCTTAAATGCGATTAGTGCATTTCATGTTTTCTTTTGCATAAAAGATATTTGTTCTTGCTTGGCGCTGTATTCCCTTGAGTTTCTTGGATTTTGAGGTTCTTTTATATATTACCACTATCTAGCGATGGTTGAAAAGTCTCAAAACTTCTGCCGTATTAATGTCCCTTTGAATTTCAGTGTTGCAAGTATAGTTTTGCCTCTTGATGGGACATTGCATTGGTTTAATAGTTCGTGTTGTTGTATGTGTGTTGTATTGATCTTTTTACTGCTATGATGTTGTGAGCTTGGATAATGCTTTGGAATGTATTAAATTTCGTGATTGCTTCAAAGAAACTAGTATCAGTGGATGTAGTAGGTGAGTCTTCTGCCTCTTTTTTTTTTCAAAGGACAACTATGAAGGCTCGCCCAACTCTATCCATTCAGAGAACAGGTGCAAAGCAGCTGAGTAATGTAGGAGTGTCAGGAGCAATGTCTTCATCTTTGCCAGTCCTGCCTATCCAACTAGAAGAGACTTGCCCGAAGCTACCCGATTCTCAACAGGTTTCCATAGAAAGGGAGCCTATCACAAGGCCTCGTGTACATGCCAGTCATCCAACCTCTAACAGTGAGGTAGTGGGTCACATATTTTCTTCATCTCCAGGCTTCTCAACAGACCTTCAGTACTCTACTGCTTCACCCAGCGAACATACAAGAAATACTCGTTTTGTTTCTCAATCACCAACAAATGTGGAAGCTCTGTCATTGGTACAGGCTTCTCCTGGATTGCTTCAGTCGTCAACATCAAGTAATTATGGAAAAGAAAACAGTGCTTCTTGGAGTCCGCAATCTCTGCCATCTTTTCTAGATTTCCCCATGGACAATCTTGTCCACAGCAATCAAATAGAAAGCAACAGTTGTAGTGGTGTTATGACATCTGAGGACTATAGTAAAAAAAATGATTGGCAGGAATGGGCAGACCAACTACTCACTGATGATGAGGCTTTGACATCAAATTGGGATGACCTTCTGGTTGACACCACTGCTGCAGATATGGAACCGAAGGTTGGCACTTCTGGTCATGTAGGGCAATTGAGCTACCTTTTCCTAATGAATATTTGCTATTTTAAACAGTTTATCTTGTTCATTTTTGTTGCTTCAGATGGCATACCAGGTGTCCAAACCGTCTCCAAGTGCTCGAACACAACAGCCTCATGTTTATCCCCAGCTTCCACCTCCATCAGGGGAAAATCTTTCTGTTCTTAACTCTACTTCTTCAACAAACAGTGCACCAGCTAAGCCGCGCATGCGTTGGACACAGGAGCTTCATGAAGCTTTTGTGGAGGCTGTCATCCAGCTTGGTGGAAGTGAAAGTCTGTCGTTCTTCTTCCTTTATAGAATCTTTAGTCAACCTATGGGGCTCCTGTTAAATTGACTTCTTTTTGGTTGCACAATGTACAGGAGCTACTCCAAAAGGTGTGCTCAAACTCATGAAAGTTGAAGGCTTGACCATATATCACGTAAAAAGCCACTTGCAGGTCTAACTTTATCTCTTTTGGCATGACTTGAAAAACATGATTTGCTCATTTGCAGTTGCTTGCATATGGATGTTTATTGCAATTCTTATTTTTGAGTTTTAACATGGAACCTTCTTAAATTCAGAAATACAGGACGGCCAGATATAGACCAGATTCATGTGAAGGTACATGATAACCAATAACTTGTTCAGTTGAAGTTATTAACTATACAAGCCCATGCCAGCACTCCTTTTCCTTTTGAGGGGGAGGGTGGCAGGAATGCGTTATAAAACTGAATCTTGTACTATATATTCCTTTAGATTGCATAATTTATCATTCTACAGCGTGCAAATATTCACCTTCATACTGACATATTGTTAAATTATGGACCTGTATGTTTTTGTAATTACCTTTAATACTATTCCATTGTGTTGGATCTTGAAATCCTTTTTGTCTTTTCAGTTTTTTTACCTTACCAAGAGTTTTCCTTTTCTAAGTGTGTGTTTGTGTGATTTGTTATATGAAATTTGATTTGCTTGTGAGTGTATATTATCTTGAGCGATGAAAATATTTTATTAAATTGCAGGATCCTCAGAGACAAGGTTGAATCCTATTGAAGGAATGCCATCTTTAGACTTGAAAACGTAAGTTATCAGGTTTATGTTTGTATTTTGTGGTGTGTTCCATTGCATTAAGGTTATCACTCCTCTCCTGCTTGTATCAGGGTACATGTTCACATATGATAGAAATTGCGAGACTAACTGTTGGAATTACCTTGATCTATACTCTAAAGGAATTTTTTCAAATATTTTCTTTTGGTTAATTCTCCCATTTCAGCCATAGAAATCCATCTTTTTATATTTTCTCTTCCATTAACTTTGGGGTTTCTTATAGCAATAGAAGGCATTGACTTTGAAATTATGCGGGGTTTGAGTTTGATATTCAGTTTGAGGTTTTAATGATTGTGCAACTCTCAGGTGGTTCTTCTAACGGGAGATAATATTCTTGGTGGCTATAGTTGTTACAAGCTTTTATCGATTGATCAAATGCAACTATCACCAAAGAAACTCTCAAGAAATTGGATTTGGTCAACTTAATGACTTGAATGGCACTGTAAATGGATTAACGTTGTCAAAACAAAAAATTTGACACCAGCATAAGGCTGGTTCATAAAAGGGCATTTAAGGATTCTGCTTTAAGGGACCAACCTATAAGTTTCTCCAAGAAAGTTCTTGTACATTTATCTCCCATTTAATCTTGTATGAGTTCTAAACTTTCTAATCACATCTTACATTAATCACAGGGGTATTGAGATCACTGAGGCTCTGCGATTACAAGTAGAGGTTCAGAAACGATTGCATGAACAACTTGAGGTACAGATTGAGAATGGTTTCTCTGTATTAAGTAAATAGCTTTGTTATATACCACAAAATCCTGGTAGATGGTTTATGGCTGGCTTAGGTCTAATTGCAGCAAAACATGTGCGGAACAAATTATAGTTCATGCAGTATAGTTAGGGAAATGTGAGCAAAATGGCTTTCATCAATCTCAATGAGAATGGATTTCCATTTCTTTTATTTAGGTGGGGTAGAGGGGTGCAGGGGGAAGAGAGAGAGAGAGAGAGAGATCATGGTGGCAGTGGATGCCTTTCCATTGGCTAACTTTAATTGGAGGACTTGAACTCTGTTGTCTGGTCAGTCTCATGAGACTTAGTTATTGATGGATGCTACTATAAATTCCCTTTTTGTGCAACAGTAACTCTTCACCTTTCTGAACTGTGCTTTTGGGTTTGGTTTTGCAAATGCTTGTTACAGAGTACATTGACTACATGATGAACTGTTTATGCTGCACAATTTATTAAGCAGATGTCAGTTTGCTGTTAGAGGGAGTAGAATGCATGTTAGCAAGGCTTCAAGACTCTAGCTCTCTGTGTGTACGCATGCTTAGACACATATCAGTGTGTAACAACGTATGTCCTTTCTTGGCAGATCCAACGAAATTTGCAGTTACGAATAGAAGAGCAAGGGAGGCACCTGCAAATGATGTTTGAGAAGCAATACAAGTCGGGTTCTGAAAAGCCGAAATTTCTGTCAACATCTTTGGAGAATTTGTCCAGCCTTTCTTCAAAAGCAGTGAAAGATTCACCAGACAAAAATGAAGTGGAACGTCTTGAGGTGGATGTTGGCATATCAGGAACTGACACAACCAATAACACTGCTGAGGTGCAGGAAAGTTCACCTGGTCTGAGCCGGGAGCCTGAGGCCTCACAAAATGGAGCTTCCGAAAACCCTGAGCCTGATAATGGTGATTTATCATCACACCCTGCAAAACGACCAAGAACAGATGCCTAAGTCATTGTAGAATAAAAAAAAAATGACATCGATTCATGGAAGGCATTTAGTCTTGAGTATATTGGTGTTAGTTGACTTATGTTAGAGCTCCTCAACTTTGACCCCCTGCTTTGATTAACCACAGATCATGTGCTTCTGCCCTAAAGGTTGATTAGTATTTCGATTATAGTAGTACTTAAGGTCTCAATTATTCCTGTTGGTGAAGCAGGGCTAAAGGTGCAGGTGGAAGCGGGTTCAAGACACTTTTAGCTACTGAAACATTTCTTTTTTAGGGGATATTGATTCTGGTGGTAAACGGATCTGGCTAACTGTTAGTGTAAAATCTAGTTGTACCCACAAGTTTAAAATTGTTAACAAACTGTCGTTGGAACACAAGATAACAGAATAATGAGTAACTGAAATGAAATCAATGGCGTTAGTTTTATATTTTTGATAGCAGGGTAAGTCGTATTCTCATCGACGAAGTTCCCATTCTATACATGTACTTGATGAACATCCATACTATGGTTTGAGTCTGCAGTTAAGTCAGATTACTCTGCTTGTACGGAACATGGAAATTAATTAACCGACACAAAATGCTTAAAGAGGCCATGCACATGTAGGCTTCGAAACAGGAAAGCAATCAGGGACCTGGGATTGCACCTCTTGAGGTGCTTTGGAGTTGGAACGCCACAAATCATGATACAAAACAAGCAGAGCCTTGACAACTGTTAGCAGTTGGCCCTTGGTTTGCATGCTGTGGAAGTTCAATTGTATAAGGTTATTGTCTGAAGGGACGAAGGATTTCATTTTCAGGATTTACCCTGCTTTGTGGTCTTGATTATAAAATTCCCTAGTCAGGATGACCCTGGTTTGATTGTGTTTTTCATGTTTCAGCTGCATTTGGGTTCCTGTTGAGGAGCTAAAATAGTGGTTTGATTTCTTTACAAGACAGCATTCAGGTTGGTACAGATGATGAAGAAACCTTGACAGAATTAGGCTTTTCTTGAGTTAACAAAGACGTTTGACCGCAAAAGACCATTCTTACAGAAAATGAAGGTTCTAAGATACGAGCATTAATTAGTCTGACTTATATTGCTAACAAGAAAAAGATAAATTCTTTATGAAGTATTGTCATAAAATATAAAATATCAATTTATTAATACTTCTCCGTCAATTCCTTATATAAATTACATATGTCAGCTAATAAAATACCCAATTTAAATATCCTTTTGATATTTAAAATTTACATTTAAAAAAATGAAATATTTGAAAATATCCTTTTTATTTATAAAACGATGATGTCCTAAAAAAAAAAGAAAAGAATTATAAACTCATAATTCATAATTCATAATTCATAATTCATAGTTAGAGAAGACAGCTTTGAGTGGAAGGCATATGATCTATGAGATGTACCTGCCTGACCAAGCAATGTCTCTTCATCCTTCTTCTCCTACCTATCGCTTCCAATTAAGCTAACGTCTCTTCGACTCAAACACACGACTTCCCAACTCACAGTTTGGTACACAGTACCTCTTAATCACAGCTCACACCTTCACACATGCACTTACACTTCGATATTTTACAATGATCACCATCTAACTCTCTCCGTCTCTTTTATAACATCCCACCTCTCCTCCCCTCTCCTCTCGCCATCTCCTTTCATTTTCTCTCCATTGTCCCGGAAGCAACCATGGCTGGCATTGCCATGAGTTCCTTTTCTCTTCATGGCAGTGACGAGGTACCTTCTTCTTCCTCTTCCTTTTCTTTCCTTTTCTCATTATTCTTTTTCTTTCATTTTCTTTCTGTTCTCATCATCAACGTGTTGTGTTGCGCGTGCTTTAACCAAATATGTTCTTTTGTATCAGCGGTCACCCCCTCGTCATTCTGCGTCGACCAAAGTGTGCAGAGTTTGTGGAGATGATATTGGATTGAAAGAAGACGGGCAGCCATTTGTTGCATGTCATGTTTGTGGCTTTCCTGTTTGTAAACCTTGTTATTTGTACGAGAGAAGTGAAGGAAACCAGACCTGTCCTCAGTGTAACACTCGCTATAAGCGGCAAAAAGGTTTGCATATTTAGCTCTCTATTTATTCCTCTTGAACTAGAAGATCAAGAAATGAATCTATCTATTTCGGGCATTTGGATTATGTATAAACATTAGACTTGATCAAGGTTTGCTCTGTGCAGGTTGTCCAAGAGTTCCCGGGGACGAGGACGACGATGATGACAATTTTGGTTCTGATGATATTGAACAGGAAATACAGATTAAGAGTGACGAATCTGATAGGAAAAATGTTTTTGCTCACTCGGTAACTCAAATCTCGATTTCTAATTTACAGATGGATAAAATAGAACTGTAGAAATGTTTTACAGTGGATATTGGCTTGGAAGATAGAATAGAGATTAGACATTATTTCTCATTGCCCATAATCAAGCTCAAGTCTGTAAACTTTGCTTTGGTTGGATGGAACGTATAAAAGTTCATCAAATTCATATCTGACAGGAATTAGAATATTAATTCGATGTCGTAAAAACAAAAAAAAAAAACCTTCCTTTAAGTTCCAACTCAAATACACGAGTGAACTTGCAATTATTAACTTTATGTGAGAGAAGTTGGAGGATGTCTAAGGCCAAAATGGTGACTGGTAACGCAGGAAATTGGGGAGTACGATCAACAGCAAGGTCATCCCTCTGGTCTAGCATTCTCTACTACAGGAAGTGGTAAAAACCAAATCATACTCTACAAGTTCTACGTTTGAACATGTTTCGGCGTCAGGAAATAACCAAACCATATCTTTGGTTTTGTGTGCGACTTGTTTGCAGTCGCTGGGAAGGATTTTGAAGGAGAAAAAGATTTGTACAGCAACTCAGAGTGGAAAGAGAGGGTAGAGAAATGGAAAGTCCGGCAAGAAAAGAGAGGTTTGGTGAATAAAGATGACGGAGGAAATGATCCTGGAGATGAAGATGATTACCTGTAAGCCTTTTTCCTTATTATCTGTTCTTTCGTGGCCCTTGCTTTTTGTTCAGAATTTCATCACTGACATCTTTTCCAATTACTAACAAGATCATATGAAAATTATGTATGCAAGTTTGAAAAGTCTGTCCCATGTTTAAGCCATTATCAACTTGTAGAAGGGTTCTTGTTGGGAAGTAATAACTATAATACTGACATAGTTTAATACTTCTCTTCTGCAGCTTGGCTGAAGCTAGGCAACCATTGTGGAGGAAAATTCCAATTGCCTCCAGCAAAATCAATCCGTATCGCATTGTTATTGTTCTCCGACTTATCATACTTGTTTTCTTTTTCCGTTTCCGAATCTTGACACCAGCTTATGATGCTTTCCCCTTATGGCTCATCTCTGTTATCTGTGAGATATGGTTTGCACTGTCCTGGATACTAGATCAGTTTCCAAAATGGTTACCAATTACTCGAGAAACGTATCTTGATCGTCTATCCATGAGGTTTGAGCGAGAGGGAGAGCCTAATAAGCTAGCCCCAGTTGATTTTTTCGTTAGTACTGTGGATCCTCTCAAGGAGCCACCAATAATAACAGCAAATACGGTCCTGTCAATATTGTCGGTTGATTATCCAGTCGATAAGGTCAGCTGTTATGTGTCAGATGATGGTGCGTCGATGCTATTGTTTGATACATTAGCAGAAACTGCCGAATTTGCAAGGAGGTGGGTACCTTTCTGCAAAAAGCACAATGTTGAGCCAAGAGCTCCAGAGTTCTATTTCTCTCAGAAGATTGACTACTTGAAAGATAAGGTGCATCCCAACTTTGTAAAGGAGCGTAGAGCTATGAAGGTAACTAACCAGTCCCTCTAACTGGTTCCGAAGTTACTATCTGTGATCCAATCACTGATATATTGATGGTGTGGTATTTTTATCATAGAGAGAGTATGAAGAATTCAAGGTGAAGATTAATGCATTGGTGGCGAAGGCACAGAAGAAACCAGAAGAAGGATGGGTGATGCAGGATGGCACCCCATGGCCTGGAAACAACACCAGGGATCATCCTGGCATGATTCAGGTCTAAATAAATCCTGTATACATATGCTTTCTCATATTCCTTACTCTATTTCTTAATATATGTTCCTTTTCAGGTCTATCTGGGAAGTGAAGGTGCACTTGATGTGGAAGGGAAAGAGCTTCCGCGACTTGTTTACGTCTCACGAGAAAAGCGACCTGGCTATCCACACCACAAGAAAGCCGGTGCTATGAATGCTCTGGTAAGTTGTTTTCGGGTCACTATTTGGTTTACTTCTTTGGAAACAATCTTGTAAAGATGCTTCAGATTTCGCTGAAATTTCTACGTGATGGTGTTGTTGCGTTTTTGGTTTACTAATCCAAATTTGATCGAAAACAAACTCTTATGCCATCTCCAGATTCGAGTCTCTGCAGTGCTCACCAATGCTCCTTTTATGTTGAATTTGGATTGTGATCACTACCTTAACAACTGCAAGGCTGTAAGGGAAGCCATGTGCTTTTTGATGGATCCCCAACTTGGGAAGAAGATCTGCTATGTGCAGTTTCCTCAAAGGTTTGATGGTATTGATCGTCACGACAGATATGCCAATCGCAATGTTGTATTCTTTGATGTAAGCATTTCATCAGAGACTTGCGGTTGACAAGTGATAAATTTTTGGCTACTCATTGACTCACATCTTGTATATTTCTTTGATAAATAGATCAACATGAAAGGCCTTGATGGGATCCAAGGACCAGTATATGTTGGTACTGGATGTGTCTTCAACCGACAATCCTTGTATGGCTATGATCCACCAAAATCTGAGAAGAGGCCAAAGATGACATGTGATTGTTGGCCTTCATGGTGCTGCTGTTGCTGCGGTGGCTCGAGAAGGTCAAAATCTAAGAAGAAAGGGCAAGTGAGTCTTCTTGGAAGAATTATATATCCCAAGAAAAAGAAAATGATGGGGAAAAACTACGTAAGGAAAGCATCTGGACCATCATTTGATCTGGAAGAAATTGAAGAAGGTCTTGAAGGTTATGAAGAGTTGGAAAAATCATCCCTCATGTCACAGAAGAACTTTGAGAAAAGATTTGGGCAATCGCCAGTATTTATTGCCTCCACTCTGATGGAAGACGGTGGCCTGCCTGAAGGAACTAATTCTTCATCACTTATAAAGGAAGCTATCCATGTCATAAGTTGTGGTTATGAAGAGAAAACTGAATGGGGCAAAGAGGTGAGCCTTATCTCAATGTTCACTGGCTGGATGGATTTAGAGTATTGAACCTATTATATCACATTCACAAGTCTTTATTTCTTCACGAGCTTATGTAAATCCTCGTAAAAAAGTTGGTTTCAGACACTTGTAACATGTTGATTTGCAGGTTGGATGGATTTATGGTTCCGTGACAGAAGACATCTTGACAGGCTTCAAAATGCATTGCAGAGGATGGAAATCAGTTTACTGTACACCAAAAAGAGCAGCTTTTAGGGGATCAGCTCCCATTAATCTATCAGATAGATTGCACCAAGTTCTGAGATGGGCTCTTGGGTCTGTAGAAATTTTCCTTAGTCGTCACTGTCCGCTATGGTATGGATATGGAGGAAAACTGAAATGGCTGCAAAGGCTCGCTTACGTTAACACTGTTGTTTACCCTTTCACGTCCATTCCTTTACTTGCCTACTGTACTATCCCAGCTGTATGTCTTTTGACTGGAAAATTCATCGTTCCTACTGTAAGTATTTGGTATTGTCATTAATTTTAACACTTACGTATCTTGGTGATGAACGATCCATTAGAACTTACAGCCACAAATTTGTACATCTTGCAGATTAACAACTTAGCCAGTGTATGGTTCCTAGCACTTTTCCTCTCCATCATCATAACAGGAGTGCTAGAAATTCGTTGGAGTGGGGTGTCTTTAGAGGACTTGTGGCGTAACGAGCAGTTCTGGGTTATTGGAGGAGTCTCAGCACATCTTTTTGCGGTATTCCAAGGCCTTCTCAAGGTCCTTGGTGGAGTTGACACTAATTTCACTGTTACAGCAAAAGCAGCAGAAGATACGGAATTTGGTGAGCTCTACCTCTTCAAATGGACAACTCTTCTCATCCCACCAACCACTCTAATTATCCTGAACATGGTGGGAGTGGTGGCTGGAGTGTCAGATGCAATCAACAATGGTTATAGCTCATGGGGTCCTCTTTTTGGGAAGCTCTTCTTTGCCTTTTGGGTCATTCTTCATCTCTACCCTTTCCTCAAAGGTCTGATGGGAAGGCAAAACAGGACTCCCACCATTGTAGTCCTTTGGTCTGTTCTTCTTGCATCAATTTTCTCACTCATTTGGGTTCGAATTGATCCTTTCTTGCCCAAACAAACCGGCCCAATTCTTAAACAATGTGGGGTGGACTGCTAGTTCAAACTTGTCAAAGCCCTAGCATATTTGGTTTTTCTACTGCTTATATCACTTCTGAGAAAAGCTTTGTAAGTTTTCATTGGGGATTGTCAATGTATCAATAGTCATATAGACAGATTTTGCTAGTCTGTGAAAGCTTGTCCTCTGTTGTATCAAAGAATGGATCATTTTCATTGATCAATCCAAGGCCGTTGGTCAGTTGAGAAACATCTAAAATTTCCAACACTTTAATGAAGACAGTTGCATATGGACTTGAATCATATTTTACCTCTAAATTGCCCTAGAAAACAAAATGTTTTGTGACTAAATGAGTCACAAGCAGCATTCAGTATAAAAGAGAATCTTTGGAGAAGAAACAGAGGTTTAACATGGCAAGGACAAATTATGTTGCTTCTTCTCCAAACACTTCATTTTCTCTTACTCACATTTTATTTATTAGATTGAGGTTATGTACAGGAATTTCGAAATTACATATGGAATATCTTGAAGCAGCCAAAAGCAAGTGGAAAATTACAGCTCTTCAAGTTGCTATCTTTTTTTCAAGATTCTTGGTAGCAGTCATCTTGTGCAAAGGATCAGATTGGTAAGCTTGAGTTCGTGCAGATATCTCCCGTGCCACAAAATGCATTGTGGGTCGCGAATCTGGAGAGGCATGAATGCATGCTACGGCAGTTGTGACTATGAAAACAATGTTATCTGCTAATTGGCCTGTAGGAGCTGGAAGCCTCTGGTCTAGCAAATCTTTAAGGAGTAACTCTGATAAGGAAGGCGTTGTAGGTGATCTTAAGGAAGATATAAACTCTCCTGGGTGCCTTCCCATCATAGTCTCTAATGCTACAACCCCAAAGCTATAGACATCGCACTTGTCTGTAACTCGCATTGTAAGAGCCAACTCTGCAAATTGGGCAGGGGAATTATTTGTTCTCTAGGATATTCAGTCACTAAAACTTTGCCATTAGCACATCCATTTTAAGGAATCCTTTCAGGAAATTTAGTTCAACTATGCAACTTCTTCTCAAATTCCAAGTAATGAAACGACAAATGCCAAGCATTAAAAGTTAGCTCACCTGGAGCCATGTATCCATAAGACCCAGCAACCGCAGTCCAATTGGATGAATTTGCAATCAGCAACCTGGCTGTGCCAAAATCTGCAAGTCTAGGCTCAAAATCCGACTCTATCAATATGTTATTTAAGCTTATATCCCTGTGAACAATAGGTGGAGAACAGTCATTATGCAGGTATGAAATTGCATGAGCCACTCCTTGCACCACTTTTATTCTTGTAGCCCAGCCAAGCTCCGACTCCCCTTCAATTCCATACAACACCTTTCCAAGGCTTCCTCTCGAGACATACTCATAAACCAAGTACATGCAGCCCCTCCTGGAACAGAAACCATAAAGTTTGATGATGTTCCGGTGCCTGACTTCTGTCAACATTTTAATCTCATTCTCAAAACTTTGGCGATTTATCGCAGGGATGGCATTTGAATCAGACATATTCAGTTTCTTCACTGCAACAACTTGACCTGTGGACAATACCGCTCTGTATACAGTTCCAAATCCTCCTTTTCCGATGCAGTACTTGTCCCTGAAGTCATCAGTGGCCTTAACAATTTCTCCAAACGTGAATTTCCCTTCTCTTTCCCAGATAATTGACTTACAACTCTCATGCTTGTTAATGGTTTTCGTCTCTTCATCAAGCAGCCTGGATCTGCGACGAGCTAGGAGTGCAATAAACAGAATAATTGATATAGCTACCACACCAGAAAGCGAAATGATTATTCCAATGGCAACTGTTCTATCAGAATTCAGGGATCTTTTACCAGCTGACATTGGATTACAAGGAGGCAATCCTTGTATATTCCCACACAAGCCCGAGTTTCCAACATAAGTTGATGCATTTTTGAAGTTGCTACCGGCTGGGATACTACCTGACAACTTGTTGTACGAGAAATCAAACGAGTGCAGGCTAATCATGCTAGAGAAACCATCTGGAATTTTTCCTGACAAATTGTTACGTGAGACATTGAGACTTTCCAAAAATGTAAGCATTCCTAGATTTTCAGGTATGGAACCCGACAACTCATTGCTACTAAGATCCAACAAATACCGCAGTGAGTGTATGCTTCCAAGATCTGAAGGTATTTCACCCATCAAACTGTTGTGGCTCAAATCTAAGCTTGATAATTTCGCACAATTCACGAGCTTTTCTTGTATCGAACCATTTAACTGGTTATTAGACAAATCAAGAAACTGGAGCCTTGTCAACTTGCCCAAGTTCTGAGGAATAGCTCCTGTCAAATGATTTTGGCTTAAATCCAACCTAAATAACATGCTTAGATTTCCCAGTTCGCGAGGAATCATTCCACTCAAGTTGTTGGATTTTAGACTTAAAACACCCAATTTAGTCAACTTCCCAAGTTCAGTCGGAATTTCGCCGGAGATTCTGTTTCCATCCATCTGTAAACTTGTGAGGTTTTGACATTCTCCCCAATTCCGAGAAATTGGACCAAAAAACTGATTTTTGCTAATGGTAATAAAAGAAAGATTTGGATGAATCCCGAATGAGTCTGTGATATTTCCATTAAATTGGTTCTCATCAAGACGAACTCTAATTAACCCTGAGCAATTTCTCAGGCAAATAGGCAGTGATCCTGTAAAATTGTTGCTGTTAACTGTTAGTTGTTCGATGCTGAAACCACTACACAGTTCAGGCGGCAATTCACCGGAGAAACTGTTGTTGGAAAGGCTAACGTATCTCAGTGAAGGTATGTACTTTCCAAAATCAACTGGAATGTTTCCAGAGAAGTTGTTGGTGAGAAGATTTATTGATTCAAGAGAAGTAAGTTGTGAAATAGTTTCGGGCAAATCTCCGTTTAGTTGGTTGGTGTTGAGGTCAAGAATTTGTAGTGACGTCATGTTTCCGACATCTGGTGCGAGTGTTCCAGAGAGATTGTTGGAGAAAAGGTTTAAGCTTTCGAGATTTGACAGAGTCCAAAATGTTAGGGGAATAGTTCCTGAGAGTTGGTTTCCTGAAAGGTCTAAGCTTGTTAAGTTCTGTAAGTTACCAATCTCTGGTGGGATTGACTCAGAGAAGGTATTGTTGTATAGGAACAAAATATTGAGATTTGTCAATAATCCTATTTCAGGTGGGATGCTTCCAGAGAACAAATTGTTCTGGAGTTGTAAAGAGAACAAGTTGGTCCAGTTGGCGACGAAATGAGGTGAGAGCTCACCGCTGAAGAAGTTGTCAGACAGGCCTAATTCGGCTAAGTTAGGCAGATTGGACAACGAGGAAGGTAAGTCCCCACTGAGTTGATTCAGAGCCAACGCCATGTATGTGAGGTTCTTGCAAAGGCCAAGCTCTGGAGGAATTGTTGAATTTAAGGTATTCATTCGAAGATCGAGGAATTCTAGATGGCTAAGTTGGCCTAAAGAAGATGGAATGTTTCCTTGAAATGAATTGTTGTACAGCTCAAGAATCTGGAGAAAAGACATCAAACCGATACTGGTAGGAATCTCACCATTGAACTGGTTGTTTGCAAAGCGGAGGTGTCTGAGACTTGAAAGCTTAGAAATGTTTGCTGATAATGGTCCTTGGAATGAATTCTCTGTGACATTGAAGTGCTGAAGCTTTCCAAGATTGGTATACACCGATTCTGGCATTGTGCCTGTAAACTGATTCTGGGACATATCCAGAAACCTCAAGTTCCGGCAACTGGTAATGAAATCAGGGAATGCCAGAGTAAAGCTATTGAGAGAGAGGCTAAAGTGAGTCAATGAAGCCATGGCAGAAAATTTGGACCAATCTGGGGTTTCCAAGTAGTTGGATCCAATGTCTAAGTACTGTACCTTCTGAAGATTGCAAAGTTGGAAAGGAAGAGTACCATTGAGATTGTTGTTGAAAAGACTCAGATACTTAAGCTCTGCCAAGTCTCCAATCTCCATCGGTACGTTGCCGTCGAAATAGTTGCAGCTCAAGTCCAGGTACGTGAGCTTGGATAGGCTTCCGATGGTCAATGGTATGATTCCCTCAACTTTGTTATTCTGCAGGTCAAAGCTTGCGAGATTCCCAAATGGAGTGAAGTTGAAATGTGCAAGCGTTCCAGTTATGTTCAAGTTGGAGAGGTTGAGTTTGGAGACCGTTGCTGAGGTGGGTTCGCAAACAATGGCCGTCCAGTTGCAGAGGTGGTTCAAGTTGGATGTAGACCATGACCTGAGAGAAGGTGGTGAAGAGTCTAAGCTGCCTTTCCATCTGATGAGAGCTTCTGCTTGTGTCCTTGCTGAAGACGTGGCCTTCAGTGGGAGGTAGGATAGGAAAACAACGTGGAAGAAAGCAAGAAAGAGCTTAGGAATAGGAATAGCAGCTGCCTCTGCTTTCATGTTTTTAGTTATTTATGAGTTCTGAATGATCTGGGATATAATATAATGATATATAGCAGAAGGGAGTCATCTGTCAAACTGTAATTATTAGGTCTACATAGTGGCCATAGCATTTTCATTCTTGCCATGATGAAGCTGAAAATTTTCCCAGAAACTATGACCAAACAGGTTTATGGCATTTAAGCTGAAAATTGTGCATGGAATGGCTTCAAATTCTTATCATACATTTCCAATTTCAGATCTTGTAAAGAAGTTGTTGTTCTCGCATAGATCATATCAGACAGGTTGCTATTAACGTGTTGGTTGCAGTCGTAAATTTAATATTAAAAAATGGGGACTTTGATTTCTGAAAAATTATAAATGAAAACCTTTAGTTATTTTTAACACACATTCCCTATTGGTAGATTAAATGGTCATTCCATTAACTTTATCAATTTAAGAACTCAAAAACATGTTAAGGGTGCAATCCAATCATGATTAGGGTTTAATAGAAAAGAGACAATAAAGATACAGAATAATTGTAAATCAAGATTCATTATACTTACCGAACGTACTATGATAAGGTATCTTCACATTTAATATCCATTATATTTATGTATTAAAAAATATAAATAAAAAAGTGTGTAAAAATATTTTCAATAAAAGAGTAGTGTTTATTTAGTTGTTTTTTCAGTCTTACACAAAATTTACTTTATAATTCTTTTCAACTAATTTCTTAAATATTCTCTAAAAATTAATTATGATAAAGTTATATAAAATAATCATAAGAATAATAAAAGAGAGTAGAAAAAAGAGAAAATAATTTATAATCTTTCTGCCAAATAATCTTCAATCTACATTCATTCTCTAAACTTAACTTAAAAATTCATTATCTTCTTCCAATATACAACAACTATCTATATAACTTCTTTTTAGTTAAAAGCAGTCTTTTACAAATGTTGTTCAAGATCAAGAGAAATTTTCAAACTACTATCTTCTTCCTTTAATAAATAAATAGCAATTATTCATACAACATCTTCTTTGTCGGGAGCAAAAAGGAACCTTTGCAACTATCTTACTTTGTCATGGGTAAAGTGCAACTCTTTACAATCTTGTTTAAGATCAAGCTGAACCCTTACAAAGGATATACCAAGTAATTTCTCCAATGACATCAAGTATATAACTTAAAATTTTCTTTCCTTGCTCACACCAATGAACAAGGACTCAATATTATTATATAATCCAAACATATATTTTCAACTCTCTCAAGACTTTTGTCAACTCTCTAGTATGTCCAACATTACTCCCATAACTTACATGTTATCTATTTGTACTTAAAACAACTTAAAATAATTGTTAGAAATAAACTTAATTGTTACAACAACTAGTAAAAGTAGGATTGATCAATCAATGTGGTCACAAACTTTTGGAATACATTTTCAAAGACACTTGCCAATTACACTATCATATTGGTCTACTAGTACATCAAAAACCTTAGTCACTCAAATCCTTACGTTGGTTAGCCAAACTTTTTAAAATAAGTTTTTCAAAAGTTTTCAAGTTTTTTAAAAGATCAAAGTACATTATTTTAACAAAAACTTGCTCCACAATCACTTAAAAAAATTTCCAGTTTTTTGATGCATCAAGAATTTTTTCTTTAAAATCTTCTCAAATTTTCTCTTAACAATAACAAAGTATATGAAATATACCTTTCAAACTATCATGCAATGATTGAGCCGATAAATGACCAAGATAAGATTAAAAGAAGGATTACAATTAGTTATTTAAATCTTAATATATTTGATTACTATTTTTCTTGGCTCTTTATTTGAATTGCATATGTACTTCATTTTACTCATTTCTTCATCTTTTGATTGCTTAAACTTGATCCTTCACATTTTAACTTACTATTGACCAATTGAGATCTTAAACCAAAATTTTGATGATAATAAACTACATTGCTAGCAATGAATTTAGTTTTAGTAATATTAGTTACTTTATTATAATGGAATGAAGCAACATGTGAGTGATGGAGTTCAATA
>JANZLD010000009.1:21241747-21252417 GCA_026413575.1 Erythroxylum carthagenense | reverse complement strand
ACACATATATATATATAATGCTTTTAAGTAACTAAATTTGATCACCTACAATTCCATGCATTCTTATATTTTAAATCACGAGTCTGATGCCTGTCTAGCATTGACAATGATGTTGATTAGGTTTTGGAACTTTAAGGGCATCAATACTAATAGGTATGGTAATAGGTAGGGTCGAGTCGAGCATTTTTCAAAAAAATTAAAAACAACGTTGTTTTTCATTGCTCGTCAATCCGAAATGGGGCCAGGGTTGAGCCTGGACCCAATTGCTAAGCCTAAATACTAATGACTTTGGCATTGATCATAAGTACCACACCAACATCGATTTCCTTCTCTTTATCCAATTTCCTCATCAAAAGTAAGATTAATACTAACATAAATATGACACTAACACCGAGTACATTTTATTTCTATATTCTCTTTTTTTCTCTTTTTAGCTTAAAACATGTATATTAAGTTGTTAGATATTTTCTAAGGCTTGTTCTTTATATATTAAGTATATTCCAACTTTAACATCATGAAGAAAAGTGATCAATTTTAGTAATGCATTGAACAACCTCCTTTTCATGAATATTTATGATTAATCCTCACAAAGCTACCTTCTTATTTTTGGTATTTGCATTAGTCATCAGACTTCTAATTTCTTACAAAGGATCATAATAATAGTCAAAATAGGTGTTCGTGCAACTTGATCACTATTAGTGTTTTTGGGTTTGTAAGAGTTACTGAGAAGTCTCATCCTAACACCACTGTAACTAGTTGCTTAGTAGAGTAATTGATGGTGGTCCTTCTACCAATAGGGAGTTGCAAGCTAGTGGTGGCACAAACACCTAGATAGAGAAAGAAATAGATGATGTGTGAGGCTACTTCTGATTGAGACACTAATGGCGATAAAGAAGAAGTTGACAACTCTATGAACAGATAGAGGAGAAATGGTGTGTGTTTGAGACATACACCTTATAGGGGATAAATGAATAGTTTATCTAACATGTACAGTGAAAATGCCAGTCAATGCTTGGGATTTTGACTAAGGAGGCATATGTATTGCATACACCAGACTGTCCCTCTTTTATTTTTATTATTTTTATTTTTAAAAAAATTATTTTTAATTAGAATAATTTTTTAATAAGATTCAAATTAAATTTGTTTGAATTCCTAATAAATAAGATAAGTGTTTTCTAATTATTTGAAAATTGTTTTCAAAAGGGTGAATTTTTATTAGGAATATTTTAGATATTTAATTTAGTTTTTTAAATCTAATATTACTAAGTTGCATTAGTTATCTAATCACTAATTAGAATCAAGCAAAGTTTTAAAGTGTTATACTTCGTAATTCAATTATATTAGATATAATTAGTATAATAAGATTGTGTTAATTACGACAAGACATTAATTTTAAAACTTTTTAAATCCTTCAATTAAATTTTAAGTATATATTTATAAAGTAATTATTTAAAAAAATGTAGAACATGGTTTGTTTTTAGAAATTTAGAATGTGATTGTTGCTTTTCATTATTCAATATAAAAACTAGAGTTCTATTTATTATAAGACTTGTTAAGTAACTTAAAGCCCCTTAAATAAATATATTTATCTTAAATTAATAGGTCCTACTTAATTAAATTTGTATGATTTGGATGAGTAATTCATTATCAAATGAATTTAGAGACAAGGTTAGAAATAAAATATAAAGCATGCTTTGACAAGAGTTGTTACCTAAGAGATTTAAGAGTAACACAAGATATGATTAATAGGGATGTTATCTACTCAATTTAATTTTAGTTAGTATGTTAATTAACTCAAAATCAACTAAGTTTAAATGGAATCCTAGCCCACTAGAGATAAAGTAATTTTTTTTGAAATACCAGTGAGATCTATTATTTTGAATAAAATAATTTGAGTAACTAAATATTTATTAAGTCCTTATTTTATTTGATTTTATGAGTTAAAAATACCGTTTCTTTTATATCTTTTTGGTTATTAGATAAAATAAGTAACAGTTTGTTCCTATGAAGCACAAGATTACTAGACCTAAATTCCTATATTATTTTTTTAACTTGAAAATTGTTTTTAAGCAAGAAAATAAATTTTATATTCTTGACACTACAATTCAACCAAAGCCTAATTTAGATCTAACTAATAAAGTCTTAAAGATATATCAACATCATATTAATAATATTGAACAAGCAATATCTGTGACATTGGCTAATATGTTGTCTAAGCTTTAGAGGTAGCATGAGAACATAGATCCTCCTATTATAATTTTGCATCTCAAGGAGTTACTTGGTGCACAAGGTAGCGTGGATAGACATCAGACTGCTAAAGCATTATATCAATAAAAGATGTCAAAAGGAACTTGAATTGAGTTACAATTACTAAAGAAGATTGACTATATTGAAAATTTAGGTCAATTAGGTTATATCATGGTCTATAAGTTAAGCATTAATTTGGTGCTTTAGACTTTGACCCCAAGTTATTCACAGTTCATTATGAACTTTCATATGAATCAAAAGTATGTTACATTGCTTAAACTATTGAATATGCTCAAGATCATAAAGGGATGCTTTAAGAAGGAAGTCAATTATGCTCTTATTGTAGATTTTTTAAAAGGAAAAAAATGGCTATAAGAAGAATATGAACAAGAAATATAAGAATTTTGCTAAAGTAGTAAAAACAAATGGTAGTGACAAGATGAAGAACATAACAAGGGCATATGTTTTTCATTATGGAGTTAATGGAGGCTAGAAAAAAAAGCTTATCTTGTTAGGTTGAAAGACAAGAAACTTAAGGAAGCTACTTCTTCAAGTATGTTTGTAATTAAGATCAATCTTTCTACTTATGTTTCACAATCTTAGGTATTAGATATTGGTTATGGTTTTCATACATATAATAACATATAGATGTTAATAAGGAGTGGATCATTAAGGAAAGGTGAAGTGAACATACAAGTTAGCGATGGATTAACTATTACTGCATTGGCTATAAGAACTTATAGTTTAGTTATACCTTTTGGCCTTAAGCTAGAACTAGATAATTGTTATTTTATTACAATTATTACAAGAAATATTATTTTCATTTTGTATTTAGATTTGAATAGATTTGCCTATACTATTAATAATAAAAGTAGTCTTTTTATAAAGATGATATTTATTATGGATCTAAATTATTTACAAATGGCTTGTATAAATTAAATCTTGAAAGCCCAATCATTAGCATAAATAGAAAATTGAAAATTAAGTAATAAAAAATCTTTCTTATTTGTGGCATTGTAGGCTAGGACGTATCAATAAAACTATAATCACAAAGTTACTAAAAGAAAGATATTTGGATCCTTTTTATTATGAATCATATAAGAGTTGTATATCTTGTTTGGATAGAATGATAAAATTACCCTTTAGTGGAAAGGAGAACGTACTAGCGAGTTGCTATAACTTATATATTCAAATATAAGTAATCATGTTTCTACTCACACTTGAGGTGGGTTCTTATATTATGTTACATTTACAGATGATCATTCAAGATATTTATGAGTATTTAATGAAATAAAATTACAAATCATTTGAAAAGTTCAAAGAAATTAGATTTGAGATTTAGAAACAAATTGATATAGTATTGTGGCACTTAGATCTGACTGAGATGGTGGATAGTTAGACTATGAGTTTCTTAACACTTAAAGAGAATGAGATTCTCTTATAATGAACTCCACCTAAAACTCCACATTAAAATGGAGTATCTGAGAGAAGTAAGCATAGTTTATCCTTGATGAGTGATGCCATCTTGCTTGTCTTCTTTTAGGGATATACCTTGAAATTGCAATTTACTTTCTAAATAGAGTTTCATCTAAATAAATTGACAAAAATATATGTGAGATATGGAATGGTTGTAAATTTGGAGATATGATGCTTATGTGAAAAATGAAACATCTGTTAAACTTCACAAGTACATGCAAATTATATGGTATGTAAAACAGAGCGTAAGATCTCAATTTTACCATCCTCTTAAACAAAAGATATTTATTTTAAGTTATGCTACATTTATAAAAAGTTAAATTATTCTTAAGAAAAGTTATAAGAGTGGAGAAGAACTTAGAGAAGTTCAAGATCTATAAATACACATCTAGATATGACAAAAATATCAAGTTGATATATAATGTACAACCAAAGGTTCAAGAGACACATACCCTATAACACACTAGTAGGATATGTTGTGCCTCCTCTAGAATAGAGCTACATATTGAAAAGCGAAAATACAATATATTACTCATGGATGATTACACAACTACATTTATTGAAATAATACTTGACATTGATTCTTTAAAATGGATTGAAACCATGAGATCTAAATATAATTTATGTAAACTAACTAAGATGTAACTGATTGTATTGTATCCGTTGGATGTAAGTGCATTTTTAAGAGAAAAACTAACTTAGATGGTAATGTACATGATGTACAAAACAAGGTTCACTAAAGGTTACAAATAAAAATGAGTTAATTTTAATAAAACATTTTCGCCAATTGCTATGTTTAAGTCCATAGGGTTCTTGTTGGTTATAATTGCATATCATTATTAGAAAATCTAACTAATGAATGTCAAAACTATATTTTTCAATAGAAAGCCCCAATCTCATACCAACCAAGCAAAGTAGGTGTATGAGTACGACATCTTTAAAAGAGCTTCTATTATCCTGCATTCTTATGAAGGAAGTTCCCATGTTCGTAACTGCGTGCCTGAAGCTGATATTTGTGACCTTCCTGATAAGATAATGACTCGTCAGATTTTAGCACAACCGGTTACTCGAATACTTTTTTTTTTTTTGAAAGACCACTCTGTTTAGGAGCAAGGAATCTGGGAATAAACAAGTTGAATGGTGTATACATGTGAAATCTCTTCTACTGGAAACTTGGCATGTTTAAGTTCGACAATCCCAGAAGAACTAGGTCTTTGCCACCAACTCACTTATCTTTAACTGTCATCAAACAACTTCAAAGGTATCCATTAACTCGAATTTCTGAGAATAAACTATCTGGCGATATCAGTCACTATCTCCTATCCTAATGATAAGAACTAATTTATTTGCAACTCCAAGCCAATAATTTATCTGGGATAACACCACCTCGGATTGGAGTTGAATAGCCATAAGCTGAACTGTGTCTTCATTTTTTTCAGAAAAAATTACAGGTCCCATACCTCCAGAAAGTAGAGATTTGTCAAATCTAATAGAGCTTCAATTGATATACAATTTTCTCACAGTCCCATTCCTTCTACCGTTCAACCATTCTATTAAGTTTTGTCAAATTAAGTCTTTCACTTAACCAACTAATCTACACGCTTCCTCCTGAAATAGATAATCTTGAAAGATTCAGAGGTTGATTTGAGCAAGAACTACCAGAGCATTATCTTCTCTAATAACTGGCCTGAGAAACCTAAAAATTATTTTATGTTGCATTTAACAACTTCTGTGGCAGCATTAATCAAGAGTTTGTTCAAATTTTCCTGAACAATGCAAGCGTATCCTAAAACAATTTAAAAGAAAAAGTTCTATCTACCATCTTCAATTTTGCTTCGATTACTTGTTCAATTGTATTGTATACATTTGGGCATCTGATGAATGTACAGAATTTTTAAGGTTTTTAACACCTTCCTTTTATTTTTGTTTTGCAGTTATGAAGGAAAAAAGGAAAGAAGAACGTCAGTTTCTGTAATTGCCCCATAATTTGAATATAATTGGACATGCAAGTTAGTCAGACTAAATTCAAGCAGAATGGAAAGGAATAGAAATTATAAATAAAGAGTTAATAAATGTATAACCATCAAACAAATCACTTAAAAAGAATTACAAGCAAGGTATCCCACATTCACGAAGAAAGAAAAGACTATAAACACAAACACACATACACACACACACACACAAAAAAGGCAGCACTCCAAACTTGTTTTAGCAAACATTTGAAGCGTGATAAGAGTAGACTTTAGCAGCATCTGCATTCAAAGCTTTCTCAAGTCTTGTCTCGAATGGGGTAGAATGCCAGTTAACTTTCTTATCCTGCATGGCCATCAAACTTGATTATTTTCCATAACCATCTAAATTCAAAAGCTTCCCAACAAGTCTCAATTAGCGTATACCTCTCTGTACTTGCTGGTTGTGTTTGGTATTCCTTTGTATGAAGAAGAAGAACCAGAATCCTTGGCAGAGCTGCTACCATTCCAATATGTCCCAACCGTCCCTATTATTGGCATATCATCAGGGTTGCGGCTCGGAGACTTCCTTGGTGAAGAAGAAGCAGAAAATTGTTTGAGCTCCTCCATTGTTAGTGCACCTAGAATAGGTCTATCTTCAAAGGTCTTAGGTGAATTTGATCCCGGTAGCATGCTTGTCTCAGGTGTAGTTGTATCTAAACCAGTTGCGCTAGGATCGTTCGTAGGTGTATGTTCTGATGAACTCAACCAATTAGACAAGCTGGCATCCACTGCTATTTCTTGGTTTGACATCTTTGATTGATGAGACTTTGATTTAAAGCTGAATGACAATTCTCTGAAACCAGGTTCCAAGCCAAACGAAACCAGGGGTTCTTGATCTGATCTCAGATTCTCTTTCTGCGGCCTCAATGCTAGTCTCCCTTTTGCTTTTACAGCCTTCCACTGAGAAAGATTTTCAACAGGGTTCAGCACGGAATCAACATAAGCACTCCTATCCCGAACATTTTGACTGAACTTAACTTCCCTCCGAGGCAACCCACTGATTGCCGCAGAACCATCAATCTCCTCAGTCACCACTTTATGCTTAGGCATTTGTTGACTCGAATCCATAATCGCATCATTCTCACATATATCGTCATAGTCTAACCCACCATTACCATCACTGTCCTCATCATCGTCAATGTCGCTTTGCTCATAGTCCAATTCATCGTCACTGTCCCTCAAATTCTGGTATCTATGGTTGGGAGGGTGAGATCCCAAGCTGGTGATGGAACTGTCTTCGGATGAAGAGGACCACGATTTACTTGTTTTAACTGAAGTATCATCCTTTCCAAAAATGTTGCCACCACCTCCTTTATCCGGAGGAAATTCAGTCGACTCCTGGGAAACATGATCATAAGCTTTTACATTCGGATCAAATGTTACTTTCCTTGGGGGACTTGAAATTAATTGATCATCCGGCTTATCCCTGGAATCGTAAGCCATCAAGATTTATGTCCGAAACAAATGACAAAAACAACACAAGAAAAGAGAAAAGAAGAGCACAATGAGGACCAAAAGCAAGTTCACGGCTCCTCACCTAACTTCAGAAGCAGGACTGATGGATTTATCAAATTGGCCATGTACCAAAGGAACCGCAGATTCTACTGTAACTTCACCTGATTTTATCTGTAAGCAATAGTCAATTTAAGCTACAATCAAGTGGTAAGACAATCAAGACTTCAAATCTTTGAATTTAAACCCAAAGAAACATACAACATAAGAGAGGCCCCCAACTATGTGAATCACATACTGTTCTGTTTCATGCGAATCAAAAATAAAAACAAAACCCCATGAGGAAAGAAGGAGAGTGAACTGAAACAAGAATCAGAAAGGCCTCACCTGGTCTCGGTTTTGAACCTTGAGACGGCGTTTGCGGCGTCTGCGATCTTTGGCAGAACCAAAACACGCAAAGAAGCAACCCATTGCTCACTCTCAATAGATGAGTTTCTGGGTTATTAAATGGACCCAAAAATTGAGAGAGAATCGGTTAATGGAACAGGTGCATTGCTGAAGAGGAGCGTTAGAGAGACAGGGACATAGAAGGACAGAACGGTCAAGAGATTCTTGAAGGGCTTCCTGAGTTTTATGTTTCATGGAATTGAAGTGACCGTTAGAATTCATGAGCGACTTTAGTTAAGCAGCCTTTGATTGATTGGTTACTAATTTAGTATTCGTCGCTTTTTAAAAAATTTTAGCGTTAATGTTTCTGGACCGTTGATCACGAGGGATCCTATGCTGCTTCCCTGGTTTTTGTTTTTCTTATGTTTTACGACAGATTATAATTTTCAACTTACTTAAGGGAAGGTCGACTGTGATTGTGCTCGCTGAACTTTAAATCATTGACATTTTAGTACATAATATCATGATATGTTGCCTTTTAAAAAGATATATCTTACAAATAAATGTTAATTATATTTTTGAATTAAATCAAATTTATAAATTTATACATATATCTTTAAAATGTAACTTTAAAGTATTAATATTTTGAAATATGTAATATAATATTGATTTTTACAACAACATATCTTTTTAATTTTCATTACAATAAAGTATTATTGTATTGTTTTTTGTGAATCGAACCATAATGTAGAAGCAAATTTATAGATAGGTACTATTTATATATAAAAAAAACTAGGATTGTTTATATCGAGTTGTTAATTTATAATTTGACTTCGCAACATGGTTAAACAACATAGAGAACTGCAACAACTTTTCCCTACAAAAAGATAAAAGAACTTGTTATTAAATAGTTGATTAGCTATTTTTTGAAAAATTGAGAGATATTTAATAGTTTAACCTATTTTTTGAAACGTTTAGAGATATTTAGTTGTTTGACTAATAACTGATAAATAATTTGGTAATCAGTTAATTAGATTGACAGTATTGTCACTAATTTCTATTAATTTTGCTAGCTTTTATATTTTGATTTTATTTAAATATTATTGTATTTTAATCCAAAATTAAATGAAATGAGGATTTGAGAAGTGTTTGGTAAATGTTACATAAAAATAAGAAAAACTAGGCAAAACTTGTTTGTCATGCCTATGACTCTCCTTGTCATGGAGTCATGCCCATGAAAAAGTTGTCATGGGCATGACAATGGCTCTCACCGGGGTGACAAATTTGTCACACTCGTGCACATTCTCTTAACTGAAATTAGTAACACACATGTCAAACATACCAGTAATAGTGAGTTAAAACAAAACCTAAAACTAGACTCTCTTAATAAATAGAAAAGTTTATAGAAAGAAAATGGAAGCTGGAGGCGGAGAAAAGAGAAAAAAAAAACAGAGAGCAATCGGTTGGTGAGAAAGAAGAGAAAAATAGCAGAGAGAGAACACACAGAGTTGAAGCTAGTGTGAGCGTTCATCCTTTTGGGCAAGAGTGAGTAAAGGCAAAAGATAAGATCCGACACCAAAGAGCTTAAGATTGGAAAAAGACCCACTTCTAACTTCCTTATCTAACAGTTCATTTGTTTGCTCATTCTATTTTATTTTTTGATACATTATTGAACTTATTTGTTGAACTTATCTCCTCTATTAGTGTTTTGATAGTCCCTTTCGATTTATTTACTGTGTTTATTGCTTTGATAATTCTCTGTTAGTGTTAACTATGGGATTGAAGTTTAAGAAGATAATAAACTATGTTTATTTCGTGATGGGCTTATTACTTATTCTTGAGAATTAATGCAGCTAATTAATCGATTATGCATGATAAAGGGATTGTTTTATTGTCTTATTATTTGCTATAGTTTCTGATTTTATTGAATGCAATAGTTTGGCTAACTTTTGCATCATTTTGATATTAAGCGAAGAATTGAGAGAAGAAGTTTCATATTAGAACAAGAAACTATAGATGCTTAAGTTATGAATTAGAAATATGTTAACTTAAGTAGGTAACTATTAGTTAGGTTTTCATAATTGATTTGGCTAATAGAGCTATTGAATACAAAATTTATATTTAGTTTATTGTTTAAGTTGATTTTAGAACCTAATTGATAATTTTAGCAAGACAATTATCTCATTTATTCGCCTTAGTCATGTTTAGGAGATTAAATTAGTGAAGTTAATTTCTCAATAGTTCCCCACACCGATTGATCAAATCATTCTTTGCTTTCAGTTAAATCAGTTTACTTTTTTGATTAATTGCTTAATTTTCTTTAAAACCTTTTCCTTAACAAATCGGAATAGAGTGTTTAGGATTGCATTTATTTTTATGTTTATTAAAAGTTAATTTGAGTGAACCAATTTTACCTCCTTAAGAAGACGACATTGGTATTCGACTACAATTATCTCGTATACTTGCGAGTATGATGGCCTAGGTTTTTAAAACTTAGTTAAGCACAATAGGTATATTGAACCCATTCCATTGTTTTTGAAAATGTTCCCATGAGAAGTATTTTGCTCTAGCGGTTGAGAAATTAAGAGACAAAAAGACAATTGTGCCCAAAAGTTATTACAAATTACAAGAGGAAAAGGAGAGAGAAAAAGAGATAGAGATAGATAAGCATAAAGTGTGAATTCAATTTAATCAAAGTTAAAAAATACTATGGTTTATTCAAAAATTAAACCAAGTTAGATTTTTTTTCTTTAATAAAGTTTTTTACTTCATATTGTTATCATTATTTTTAAAATTATTCCATTTTTAATTAAATAAAACAAGTTCATTTTATATTAACCAAAATTTTCTATAATGATAAATTCAAAGATTAGCTTGTGGAGGAAAGTTTCAAGTTGCATTTATTATACTTATTAATAATTGGATTAAAATTTGTAATTAGCAAGAATTAAATTATTAAATTCAAAATTTTATATTTAAATATTTTTAAATATAAAAATGTTTCTACAAATAGTTATTATGTCTAAAAAATTATTTTAATATTAATTTTAATAGATAAAATTATTAAAAATCTTTTTTAGTTTTATTTATAAGATA
>JANZLD010000009.1:21172822-21186553 GCA_026413575.1 Erythroxylum carthagenense | reverse complement strand
GACGTGATTTTAGTTGTGATGTTGAGATAAATTTCTGATGCATGTAAGGTGTTTGATGAAATGTCTGTTATTTGAAATAAAAAATGATTTCAGTTCTTTATTTTCAGTTCTGTTTTAGTATGAATTTCAATATTTAAATTCTTTTACTTTAAATAATGAAGTTCTCTTCATGATGGCTTCCAGAGAAACTAAACACTTTGCAGGTATATTTTAAAAAATAGTTTTCAGCAAATTTACCGATGAAAAAAAAATTCCGTTGGTAAAATATATTGAATTTAGCAACGGAAAAGCCAATTCCGTTGGTAATTTTCTGATAGAAAAATTTTCTTCTTTGGTTAATTTTCCGATCGAACAAAATAACCGTTGGTAAATTTACCGATGGTATAATTTCTTTTGGTAAATTTACCTATGACCGTATCTCTGACAACTTTTTCCGTCAATAAATTCCGTCGCTAAATAAGGTTACCGACGGAATGTGTATAAATTATGTCGGTAATTTCTATCGCTAAACTCCATTTTTCTTGTAGTGACTAGACTAGGACGATTAGATAGTAAATAATGGGCTTTAGTCCTATTCTATTAAAAAAAAGGAAAATTGATAGATTGTGAATTAAATCTTGATTAGAATATCAGAAGATTGTGACATTTCAAATAAGAAGTAGCAGTCATATCTCATTTTGTTAAGACTTGTTCAATTTCTATCCACAGTTTGGCATAGCACTGCAAGATGAGTGTAAATATTTATGCCTTCATTGGTGTTTATTGATCTTCTCTAACTCATATGGTAATGTGGAACCCTATGCATGTTCTTGCTTAAGAAGAATTACAAGTGAGAACAAGGAGCTAGCATTCTGAACTAGAAGGTGAACATAAAGCTGAGGGGCGATTTAAGTTTTTGATCCCTTAATTTATATAGAAGTCGACTGACCAAATCAATCTTTCGAAATGTAACAGATAATTAAGTTCCTAATATACATAAATAGATTTTGTAATTTCAAGACATAAATAGATTTTCTTACAAAAATTCTGCCCAAAATATAGGTATGATTCACTTAGTATTTTATTTTAAAAATTAGAGGAGAAACTGCAAATTGCAAATGTAGAGGGAGATGTTTATGTAAAAGGACAATTCTAAAACACGATCGTATCACAGACAACATGTTATATATAGGAAAATCAATAAAATTGAAAACACGAGTATGTTGATACGTAAAAGTGTTTCTATAGAAGGATCCGATTTGAGACCCGACCATATTATAAACCATGTCTTAGAAGTCAACGAGATCCATAATTTTGTTGGAACTATGCCTGTGACCTAATTATTATGTAATAGATTAAATACTTTAATTTTGATTATTAATTTTGATTAATAACATAACAAATGATTTTATTATCATATTACGTTTATTGTTTTTATTCTAATATGATAAGTCCTTGATTAAATTTATACACTTGTCATCATAATGGAGATTATGATAATGAGAATCAAGTTTTTAGGATTTATTCTAAAAATATTCTTGATCATAGGATCATCAAATAAGGACTTTAATGATTCGATTAGATCCATATATATGTAATAGTATCTATTGGATAGATATTAGTAGATCTTATTTACTAAGTTATATATATAGATGATGCATATGGAGATATGATCATTAAACTGACCAAATTGAGAATTCTCAATGGTTAATATTAGTATATTACCTATAACTGTCAAGTGGGATATTTTCATAAGGATTTTAATGTATATTTTCCTTTGACCTGAGATCATCATAGTAATTAATAGGTCACTAATTATATTTTGATGTCGAACACCTAGTGTGTAAAAATGCTAGTTGAATGATTATCGGATATAATTAAGTACCTATCTGATTAGTGGTGAGCCAAGATGTGATCCATCGACTCTGGGTAATGAGTTTGAGCTCTATTTTATCATTAATCTTAATGGTTATTTTAGGACCTTAGTCAAGTCGATTGAATGAATGAGAAAAAGGAGTTTTCTAAGTCATTCACCAATCATTGATGATCGACATGTAACATAGTTGGTTATCTAATAAGATTTGACAGTTAAACTATACCTTAAGATAATTCAGAGTTATAATAATGGAAAGTAATAATACATTATCCTTAAACTAAGGTTTTGTCTTTGTAAGATTGTTACTTCATACTATCCGATTAATCTTGATTAGTAATTAATTAGATTAATTATTACTGACTTAGTGACGAACCTATGTGGTCACACATTTACGAGTGTAATATTTTCGTTTATATTATTATTTAATTTATTTTATTATGAGATAATTTATTAAATAATCTATACGGCATATTATTATATTTTTTGCTAGCACAGAAAATATAATTAATATTAAAAATTTTCTTGTATAAAATAAATAAATAAATATTGTCATTTATAAATAATAATAATAATTATTTTGTTATTTAAAAAACTGTCAGATGGTGGTTATTGTTTTGGGTTTTTCGTTAACCAAAACAATAAACACTGTAATGGTTACAAAGAGATGCATCCTTTACGAATAAACGTTGTTTACGTCGGTTTTCATCAGGACATACATAAAGTGGACGTGCATGAGAAACACAGAGAAGAAAATTCTATCGTTTTTCGTAAAGTGCCCGTGAAAAACAGTGACTCTCTTATATTCTATCAGTGCTTTTCGGTTGTGAAGAGAAACTCCCTTATATTCTATCAGTGTTTTTCGGTTTTGTACGTGAATAAAATTTAAAGAAAAAGAGTCCTACGAGAAATAATCAAGAGAGTAAACAGAAAATTGTTTTTTTTTCTACTATTGAAAAAATGATTCTTCAAATTTATTCATAACCATATCAAATGCTAAAAGCGAGGCATATCTTTTAGTGTAGAGTACATAAAAATTTCATGTTTTCGATATTGAATTAATGGTCACATTTTAGGTATTTATTTTACCTGTTCTGATTATGAATATGTTTGTCAAACGTAACATACGCATATAAAGTAGCAATTTTTTATTTATGCTAAGTATAGCAATCCTTCAAATTTAAGATTCCATCATATTGCAAACTATGTTACAATTTTTAGTAGATTTTGAGCTATATATGACTTATAAGACCTATGAGAATCATGCTAACTTAAGTTAAACTATTTGAGGAATTTTGTTTTAATTAAAATTTTTATTTACAAATATACATATAAGTTGTAATTATTATCTTAATAACAAAACAATCGTTTTTAATTTTTTTATCACGTAAACACGCTCAATTGACCAGAACTTGCTAAAATTTTCTCTTCTTTTTTCCCCTCCTTTATTATTCTCTACACTTAATTATCCATTTTCTCAACACCAAACGAGTCAACAACTGAAAGTTTCAAGCAGATGCATTTCTAGAACCTGTACTTCATCTATCAATGATATTTTATTAACTAGCCGGCACCATAGATATTTACGGATATTATAAACAGGTTTGCAACTATATATGGTTTATTGGGTGACAGTTTCTATGCATGTAGCTTACCCTTTATGTTTCTTTAGAGACTGCTGCTACACATGTTCTAATTTCAATGCCTATGTATGTGTTGGTGTTTTCAGATAACTGGAAGGTAGTAAACCAGATAGTTACGTATTTGGTTTACATAAAATAAGCAAAAAGTTAGTTGTAAAAACAAAGGACAACAGCCAAGGAAGAGGACACATATAGAGGTTAAGAAAAGCTCTTACTTAAGTTGCCCTGACAACCTATGTTAAAAACTCAGTTTTCCATGTTCCTCGAGTAAGCTTCCAGGTTGAAAGCGAATCTATTCACTCTGATGGAAGGAGTAGAAGGGAAAGGTCCTCTTCATGAGACAGATGATTACACAGAAGATGGGACTGTGGATCTCAAGGGAAGGCCTGTTTTAAGATCAAAAACTGGGAGATGGAAAGCTTGTTTCTTCATCGTTGGTGGGTTGTTTATGATCAATGATGTCCATTCACAATAGTTAATTAGGCATGCATGATAGTTGTGCTAATGAAAAACAAATTATCATCGTAAAATTTGAATTATCTCCATAACTCAGGTATAGTTCGCATCTTCAGGGATATGAAACCGTAATGTACATTAGATGTTTTGTTTTCTAACTCATTTCTCTTTGGTATATATGTGTCGTAGGGTATGAAGTGTTTGAGAGGCTGGCTTATTATGGGATAGCAACAAACCTGTTTATATATTTGACCACAAGGCTTCACGAAGGTACTGTAACAGCTTCGAACAATGTCACCAACTGGCTCGGCACAGTGTGGATGTTGCCCATATTAGGTGCTTATGTTGCAGAAGCTCACTTCGGTCGATACTGGACCTTTATTTCTGCATCAGCTATCTATCTTGCGGTAAAATTAATATTCCATTCTCTGCAGAACTAATCTTTCATCTTTTCATGAATTCTTATGGGTTGTATAACTAGCGATATTTAACGTCGATTTGGTGGCAGAGTAAGACTACAGTAACAGTAAGTTAAAAACTTCTGTCCTATGAGGTCAATCATTCGGAGAAACTAACCAAGAAACCTTGTAGTACACTTGGAAAACCTATGTTAGACCCTCCTGAATACTGCTTTTTTGTGCGTTCAAGTCCCAGAAACGAAGCAGCAGAATTTTAAGCAAACTAAGAAATCCTCACACAATGTATGACTAAACAACTTGGCATCTGTTCAATTCGTAACTGCAATAATCTTACTTGCATGTACATTGTGCCAATTGCTGATCATTGGGGTACTTGGACCTGAGAAAGAGTTTCTTTTCGATTCTGCTATCCTAGAGTTTTGAGGGGAAATTATGCACAACTTGAAGGATTTGAAGTACTCATGCCGAATCCACAAAGACCACATCAGATAAATGTGTTCAGGAAGATTCATTTTGCGGAGTATACACATAATAGAAAAATTTTCAATATGCGCGATAAAGAGTTACTGTCAATGTCTTTAAAACTCCAACCAATTGGTTCTGACTTGTGACAACTAAACAGGGTATGTGCTTGTTAACACTATCTGTTTCAGTGGCTGTGCTGAGGCCACCATCCTGCGATAATCATATAAAAGACAAGGTGGATTGTGGCGAAAAGGTCTCATCTTTCAAGAAGGGCATATACTACACTGCATTGTACATAGTTGCAATCGGTACTGGTGGAACCAAGCCTAACATATCCACCCTAGGGGCAGACCAATTTGACGATTTTGAGCCTAAGGAGAGGTTCCAAAAGCTATCCTTCTTTAATTGGTGGATGTTTAGCATTTTCTTTGGCACGTTATTCTCAAACACAATCTTGGTGTATATTCAAGATAACGTAGGTTGGCCTGTTGGTTATGCCCTTCCGACCCTGGGATTAGCAATTTCGATAATAGTGTTTTTGGTGGGCACACCATTGTACAGACACAAGTTGCCTGCAGGCAGTCCATTCACCAGGATATCTCAAGTGCTTGCGGCAACTTTCAGAAAGTGGAAAGTTAAAGTTCCCAATGATCCTAAAGAGCTGCATGAACTTAGCTGGGAGGAGATATCAAGATCAGGAAAATTCAGAATTGATCACACCCCTTCTTTAAGGTTTGATTTTTAACATTATCTGCAGGTCCTAAAGCTAGAAACCATTTGTGGATGTGTTTATCCTTTGCTAATGTCTTAACAGTGAACAGATTATATTTAGCATCATAAACAATTTGGTTGACAACTATCTGAGTATCCAATCCTCATGTTTTGTCTGCAGATTCTTTGACAAAGCTGCTGTGAAGACTGGGTCAAGTTCACCATGGATTCTATGCCCAGTGACCCAAGTCGAAGAAACTAAGCAAATGGTTAAAATGCTTCCAATTTTAATAGCAACATGCATACCAAGCACCATGCTAGCTCAAGTACACACACTCTTCATCAAACAAGGCACCACCTTAGATCGGAGCATGGGAACGCACTTCTCTATACCTGCAGCGAGCCTCACAGCATTTGTTACCATCTTCATGATGATCAGCGTTGTCTTATATGATCTTTTCTTTGTGCCATTTGTTAGACGTTACACCAAAAACCCAAGAGGGATTACTATGCTGCAAAGAATGGGGATTGGCATTGTTTTGCAAATCATAGTTATGATCACTGCTTGCCTAACCGAAAAGAAGAGGCTTAGTGCAGCTAAAGAACACAACACTCCCAAGGGTGGTACGGTCCCTCTTAGCATTTTTATTCTTCTCCCTCAGTTTGCTTTGATGGGAATTGCAGATTCTTTCGTAGAAGTTGCGAAGATAGAGTTTTTCTACGACCAAGGACCAGAAGGAATGAAGAGCCTTGGAGCTTCATACTTCACTAGCAGCCTGGGAATTGGGAATTTCCTCAGCAGTTTTCTGCTCACAACTGTTTCCCATATCACAAACAAGCATGGTCATGGAGCGTGGATTTCAGACAATCTTAATCAATCACATTTGGACAAGTATTATGCATTCTACGCTATCTTAAGCTTCGTCAACTTCCTTTTCTTTTTGGTTGTTGCATGGTTCTTTGTTTACAATGTGGCTGTGGACTCCGGGAGGAATTTTGATAAACCAACTTCTAAGCCAGACAAGGAAGAGCTTAATGCCGGTTAGTTCCAAAAAGGTTAGTTCTAAACAGTTTTGCAGGTTTGAATCTATAGAACTTAGCTTTTCGACAAGTTATTTAGTCAACAAATCTTGTTGTTGAATGGCATTCCTATCAAGAATTTAAGTTCACATAATCACTACTTGGTTGGGATGAGTTGAAGTCTGTATTACTCATAAAATAACCTCATCAATTATAAAAATTTTAAATTTAACCTCATATTTTTTAAACTTTTTAGTAATTATATAAAATCTAAATTATTTTTTAAATAAAATAAATCTATAAATAATTTAAATAAAAAAATCTTTTCCAATATTATATGTAAAATATTAATTTTTATTAAAAAATTAGATTAGAAAATTAATTATAAAATTTTATTATTCTTATGCTAAAGTCTAAATATTACAATATTATATAAATTCTAAATAAGTTAAAATAAATATTTGAATAATTACTATAAATTATTTATAAATATTGAATCAAACTAATTTTAAAAGTTTTTATAAATTTAAAATTCATTTTTAATTTTTTATTTAATTTTTAAAACTTAGACTCAATTCATGAATAAAATCTTCAATTTTCAGATTTAATCTATTAAATTAAAAGAACTAGGTCAATTTATACATATCTATTATTAAAAAAAGTGTTGTTTCAATTAAGTATGTTTTTAAGAGAATGAAAGAATTTATTAAGACATAATTTTGCTATAAAAATGATATACAAATCCAACAATAATTTGTTGTTGAAGCAAAACTAAAACTGCCCAATTTAGCTACCCAACACATAAGAGATTATTAAAAGCAATGCACTTCATGTCAACCATTTACACTACTAGCAAAAGGCCATGAATAAGAAGTGTAAGACTAAAGATTAGTAAGTTCTAACAACCTAGTTTGAAGCAAGAACTGAACTTGGGTGAGGCTTAACATTATATATCAGGATGAAATGTCTGATCTAATGTAGCATGTTTCAAGTGAATTCATAGATTGAAAACTGCTTATCTTGGAACACTCTTAAATTTCTTTCTCGTTGTACGCATATGTGTAATAAATGATCACCAATTTAAAATTTGTCGTCACTTTCAAGCAATAAAATGAAAACAATCTTAAATAAGGATTTTTCAGCTTGCATAACTCCGTCTCATCATACCAAAAAGAAGCAGAGAAGCTACAATTCAAGAAAAGAGAATTAAGGTTCTCAAAGGCCTGGTTGTAAATTTCCATATGTTATCTGGGAGGAGGAAACCCCTCATCTTATCCATCATTTACAACCTTTTGTTTAATTATTATCCACATGATAAATAAAGCTTTGGGGCAATAATTAGGAAGCCAAACTAGTTTCCATTAAGTCATATGATCACCAGGAGGTCTGATTGGGTGTAAACATGACTCATTAGTGAAACCATGGTGAATCAAATGAGGTTTATCCACTTTAACTTGATTAGGAAAATAGCAGGAAGAAGTTCCATTATTAGTGAGAAACATCTAAACTAACAAAATCATTCTCAATTTTCTACGGTAGAGTTAACTTTAGCTTTCTAAAGGATAAGGAGCCTTAAATGATCAAGACCTTGAAATGTGAATACAAGGCCCAACTTACATCAATTATCAAACTAGAATATAGTTTTACATCCATTCCTAACTATGATTTTATCACAAGAGACATGAAGTTTCTCAGTCTAATTATCTAATTTAAGGTCTATGAGACAGAAGACTTGCATTTAATCACACAAAAGCTACGATTCTTGTTTATACAAGAGTATATTCATCTCACCTATAAAGACTCATGGTTTATGAATAATATCCATATTCTTTTAGCCAGGAGGACCTTTTCTGTGATTCTTTTTTAATTAATTTCAAAGCCTCCTCTTTGTTAGGGAGAGCAAATATCTGATCACTTAAATGTAGTACCATAGTGGTCATTAAAAGTTCTAGACCATAGGTAATTCTTCATAATTCTCTTAAGTTTCTTAGTCAGCTTTTGGTGGAAGGGACAAGTGTTATAACCAATAAGTATGAAGGTTACTAGGAATAAAGGAAATCAATTGGATTCTCCCTACATAAGAAGATACTTGTTTATCCAATAGCCATTTCTCTTGTATATAACATCAAAAAGAGGGAGTCACTTTTTGTAATGAGTCTTTTATCAAATATGGGAATCTCCAAGTATTACAAGGGGAGATCTTTATGCTTATGGACAGATATTGAAGTTAGTAAGCTGATTTGGTCCTTAACATTATAAAAATATATAAGCAGCTCTTGCTCTTATTAATATGGAGGCCAAAGAGCTTGAAGAAATGATTTAAGGATTATATTAAGGTGGTTAAGAAACCATCATCAGCTCCACAAAAAAATGAAGATAACCAATAAATGAGATGGGAAAAAGACCTTGTCTCTTACCTTGGTGATGGTAATTAAAGTTTCTTCCTAAAGAGATCATATTTCTAATTAATCTAGTAAGGATTTTGATGCAGATGGCAAATAAATAAGGTAAGATAAGATCACCTTGTCTTAATCCTCTAGCCTCTTTGAAGGAAATGATAGCCTCTCTATTGATTGGAATTGAGAATAAGGACTATGCAAAATTTTCTCAATCTATAGGAAAAATCATTTAGCAGAAACAAAAAGCAATGACAAAGTTTAAGTATAAACTTTCAATTAAATAAGTCAAAATCCTTATATAAGTCTATTTTTAAAAAACAACTCTTTGGAGACTTTTGATTTTATATCACCTGAATAATTCTTGAGCTAGGAATGGATTATCACCAATAATCCTCCCTTTTATATAAGCTTCCTGGCTCACATTTATGAAGCCTCAAAAATATCGCTTTCAGTTTTATTACCAACTATTTGGAAATGATTTTGTAGATAATTTACAGTGAGAAATCAACCTAAAATCATTCAAGGATATAGGATTACATATTTTGGGAATAAGGTAGAGATGAGTATTATTCAACTTACTAGTCATTTTTCCTTTAGTGAAGAACTCCAAGACACCTCTTATAACTAAGTCTCCTATTAAATGCTAAGTTATTTGGAAAAAGTAAGCATTAAAACATCAAGACCTGGATCTTTATTAGGATTCATGTCAAAAATGATTGCTTAATCTCCACAAGATTGAAATATTTTGACAGCGCAAGCTTTTCTTACTGAGAAAGAGAATTAGGAATGAAGCTTTCGATAAAGAAGACTAAGAAAAGTTAGCAATGCTAAGGAACAACTCTAAAATGGTTGAATTCTAGTCTTTTTAACTCAAACTGCTCATAAATAATGCCCTTAGAGATGCTATTCAGTGAGCATATTTTGTTGTTATTCCTTCTATAAGGGATAACAATATAGAAATATTGGTATCCTATCTCTCTTTTTAAACCAATTGATCTTGGCTCTTTATTTGAGAAAAAAATAATGGTTATTCAAAGCCTGATTATAAGCTACCAAAGCTATCTATTTAATGTCTCTTACCCTCGTATAATTAGGATAGAGATTCATTTGGTGCTGAGCTACGCACAAATCTTATTTGGCTTTAGAAATTCAAAACAAGTATCCTTAATTTTGTCAACGTCCAATTTCTTAAGTTCAAACTTCATAGCCTTAAGTTTCTTCACACATTTGTAGGAGTCAAATCCAATAACATTTACATTACGTTTTGTAAGGATAGCTTCTTCAAAGCTCTCAACATTCACCAAACAGTTATTGAATCTAAATGGAACATTGAGTTTCATTAGTTTAGTTCCTAACATCACCTCAATAAGAGAGTGATCTAAATAAATGAAATTATAGAAATGGGCTAAGCTATAGGAAAATTTAGACAATCAAAGAGAGTTAAACAAATTTTTATCTTATTTTTTTCCGCATTAACCATTTTCCTTCTTCTTTGTTGCTTCTCATGAAGAAAGTCCTATCACAACACAGGTTAGAAAGTTCTACAACATTCAGACGCTCCCTAAAGCCATCATTCCTATCTTTTTTTGATAGCATGGCTCCTTCAACTTTTTATGTGAATATAGTGTTATTAAAATCCCCTAACACAAGTCATGGATTGTTTATAAAGGTGTTCATATTACTGAGAACTCTATATAGAAAATTCCTTTGAAATTCAAAGTTAGGAGCATAAGTGAAAACAACTTCAATATCATTTGGATCACGATTTTAGTTACTCACTAAATGGATTGATTGGTCATATGACATTACATGAATGAATGAGACTCAACTGAGATCACAAGCAACCAAAATTCTATGCAAAAAAAGAGATTGATGGTTAGTAATTATCACCCAATTCTTAGCAAATAACTATATGGTGGAATTGACTTTATTCTGTTTGATCTTTGTCTCCTAAAGACCAACAAGATATAATAATTTTATTTGCAAATAATCATGTATCATCAACATCTTTTTACGGCAGTTCATGCCCCTCATAGTTTATGCCAATATGAAAAGCCAAGGGCAAATAGCTCTTTCTTCTTGTATTTCTCCCAGGTTTTTTCTTTGTGGAAAAACTTAGGGATGCTTCTATAACTTCTTTACATATGAGTTTTAAGCCAAAACAAGTATTATTTTGTGATATAGCATGTAAAAATTTTATTATTTTCTCATTTTTTTTCTCAATTGAGTAAGGAAGAGCAATCTTACTGCAATTTTATTTGTTAAATAACAATCTGTAGGTATAGAGATTTTCAAGCTAATATGAACATTAATTTAAAGAACTAACAATAACATTGTTAAACTTTGTATTTCCTTATGTTAAGCTATTTAAGAGTTTAAGGGATTTGACTACTTGCTCACTAGTGATACCGTAGTTGAGGTTGCTTACACTAAAATCTTTAAATATAAACTAACTAAGGTGGACTTCTTCCAAAGTATCATTAAATGAAGTGCTAGCTTGTAGATCATTCAAAAGACCAATTTGGAACACAATACTAGTCATTCTCTATTATTTGTTACCATTTGGATATGAAGGTTTCCGTTCATAACTTACTTGAATTTCCTCTTTAATTAACTAGTCAACGTCAAGCTTCATTATTTTGAGTCAACAAGAGATAAGGTAATTTATATTAGTCTCAATTCAAGCTCTAGCAAACCCCACTTTCTTCAATCTTATAGTATGCTCACCTAGAAAAAAAAAACCTCTCTATTGAGTTAGCTACATAACTCAAATCTATAGTAATCTAATTCTGTAAAGAAAGTTAATAGAATTAGACCCATAAACGAAGATGTTTGAGCTTCATTCCCTTAAGATCTAACCCTGCTCTTTATTTAACTAAAAAGAGGGATTTACCTTGAATGTGTCATAGAACTAATTCTAGGATCCTTGCCAAGTTTTGCCTCCGACTGTCTTAAAGAGGAAGAGATCCTCTTCATAGATAAGGGTATCCTGTAGAGCAAACTTTGACCAATTTATGATGGCCCATCTTTCCATAATATGGAATACGAGTTTTTTTATTTGCAAAGAACTCTAAAAAAAAACTATCATACCATTACTAGGCTCCATGTTTAAGCAATTCTAGGGGAGGGAAAATGATCCTAATGGAGTTGGAGACTGAACGTTAAGTGGGAGGTTAAATTTGAGTTTTTTACTTACCTCCAAGTTCTTTCTGCAAGAGGAATAGGTGAACTAGAAGTTGAGAATGAATCATATGTTCATATAAGAATTAGGGATTGGTAAAAGAGTTGAGGGAGGGGTATGTTGAAAGGATGGGATAGGAGGACCTAAGGTATTAACATGAGACTAAGATATTGAGGAAAAAGAAAGAAACTTTTTTTAAAAAAAGGAGTTTGCTAGAGTTAGAGAGAGGAAGGAGTATGTCTAATTAAGTACAAAAATTATCTCACTTGTACAATGGTCACAATACAGGTAAAAGTTTTTTTAAAAAAATCAAAAGGGTGCATTAAAATTGATGGAGCATTTTAGAGAGAGTAAAATTGAAATCTAAGATAGAAATCATCAATAAATGAAATACTTCCATTTCATACCAATTTCGTTCTAATGAATATAAAATTATAAAGAATGATAGAAAGATAACATGCATCTAAGAATATTGCTCCTTTAAATTTCAACAAAGTAAAAAAATATATCCCTTAGTTCAAAAAATTGATATTTATTATCCAAATATTATTATGAAATAATATAAAAATAAGAAGTTTAATATTTCATTCATGATAATTTGAAGAATAACCTAATATATTTAGTGAATTAAAATATCATAATTTTATCCTAAATCTATAAAAATAAAAGTAATTATTGTCCTTCATCTTCTAAAAATGACAAAGATGACAGCAATTCAATTGACGCAATAATTGAAGAGTAAAACATTCAACAAACGAGAATCTTTAAAGGACGAATCTTTGAAGGATGTAGGCCCCTATTTGTAAGCTAATAAACAAAAAGCAAATTTCTCTGCTTTCTGTTTTTACTTTTTCTCTGCTTTTTCTTGTGTCGATTGGGCTTTAACCGATTCTTTCGATTATCTGTAAAAGCCAACCAGTCGTCTATAAAAGAGATGAATGTATCTATTATCGGTATGAAAAAATAAACATTTTAGTTGCTATACTTTCTCTCTCATTCCTGTCTAGCCTGAGGATTGGCGTTAAAAGAAAAACGAGAACTTAGGTATGACTTTTTTTAATTTTTATGTTTTCATCAATCATTATTTATGTTTTTTTAGGGGTATTATTTATTTATATTTAATCATGATTAATTCTTTCAAACCTATATTTATCTTTTTAGCTCTTAGTTTTATTTCCTTTTTACCTGTTCACATATGGTTTAACAAAACTACTTATGCAATATTTATTAGATACAACACAAGGAATTGACTATTCATGAGTTCATTAATTATTATCTTTTCAATTCTTATTAGTTATGTTTATTTAATCATTATTCATGCTTGTATGCCAATTTTTACGTTTTTATCTATCTTTTTTCTTTATCTAGATTCTCAATCTATTAGATTATTATTTCATGACTGTCTTAGATATAAATTTAGACCGATTATTTTATCATATTTATTATTTATCTTTACTATGGGAGTAAATTAAGTATTTTATTAATTTTTATTTATCATTTAATAGTATTAAAAATAAGATAATTGATTATTAAATAATTAATTTTATTTTAATAAATATGATTATAAAAATTTTATTATTTTATT
>JANZLD010000009.1:21128115-21147575 GCA_026413575.1 Erythroxylum carthagenense | reverse complement strand
TTTGTGTATTAACTTGTTAATTTTTGTAGAACTCTGCGAAAAAGTTTAGACGATCTATTCAACCCCCCTTCTAGATCGCTTTCATATTTTTTACACTATCTTACATTATATTGTTTTTTATTTCTATATTAATATAGCCACAGGAACTAATGCGGAGGTGACTTAATAAAATATTCAAAGATAAAGGTATATTTAATTATTTAACAATTATTACCATGTCTTTAATATTTCATTAATTTTAATATTACAGTACTAAACATAATGCTTCTACATACAGAAGAAGTGATGCAAGCTATTGACAATCCTGATTGTAACTATTAGCTGCTCTCCCACTCTATCTAGTCTCTATTATATCCAGTCTTCAGTTTCCAATCTCCAATCTCCATTATGATTTTTTGTTCATTTTTTGTAAATTGTATCATTTAAAAATTTGCATAATCATTTTTGTAAATTATGTTGTCAATTTATGAATTTTATTCATTATGATTTATGTAATCTCAAATTTTATTAATCAATTGAAATTTGTAATTTCAATTAATTAAATTAATCACTTTAATTGTAATCTTTTTCTTTTACTTCTGATAATTATATCCTCTTTTATTAATAAATTTGATCTCATCTTATTCATTTTATCAAAATATATACATTTTATATATTCATTTATTATCAAATCTCAAATTTTATTAATCAATTGAAATTCGTAAGTTCAATTAATTGAATTGTTCACTTTAATATAATCTTTTTCTTTCATTTTCTACAATCTTGTTCTCCTTTATTAATGAATTTGGTTTCATCATATTTATTTTACTAATATGTACGCTTTATATATTAATGTATTGTAAAATCTCAACTTTTTTTAATCAATTTAAATTTGTAACTTCAGTTAATTGAATTGATCACTTTAATTACAATCTTTTTTATTCATTTCCTATAATTTTATCCTCCTTTATTAATGAATTTAGTGTTATATTATTCATTTTATTAACATATGTAAGTTTTATATATTCATTCATTATAAAATCTCAATTTTTATTAATCAATTGAAGTTCTTAACTTCAATTAATTGAATTGATTACTTTAATTATAATCTTTTTCTTTCATTTCCTACAATCTTATCCTCTTTTATTAATGAATTTGGTTTCATTTTATTTATTTTATCAATACGTATACATTGAATTTTGTAACTTCAATTAATTGAATTGATCACTTTAATTATAATCTTTTTCTTTCATTTCATATAATTTTATTTTCCTTTATTAATGAATTTGATTTCATCTTATTCATTTTATCAATATATGTAAATTTCATATATTCATCCATTATAAAATCTTAATTTGTATCAACTATTGCAATTCGTAATTTCAATTATTGAATTGATCACTTTAATTATAATATTTTAATTTATTTCACATAATCATATTCTCTTTCATTAATGAAATTGGTTTCATCTTATTTATTTTATCAATACATATACAATTATAAATTTATTCATTATAAAATCTCAATTTTTATTAATCAATTGAAGTTCGTAACTTCAATTAGTTGAATTAATAACTTTAATTATATTCTTTTTCATTCATTTCCTATGATATTATCCTCCTTCATTAATAAATTTAGTTTCATCTTATTCATTTTATCAATATATATCACTTTTATATATTCATTTATTATAAAATCTTAATTTTTATTAATCAATTGAAATTTGTAACTTCAATTAATTGAATTGATTGATTTATTAAAATATTTTTCTTTCAATTCATATAATCATATCCTCCTTCGTTAACTAATTTGGTTTCATTTTATTTATTTTATCAATATATCTACAATTTATATCTTTATTCGTTATAAAATATCAATTTTTATTAATCAATTGAAATTCGTAATTTCAATTAATTGAATTGATTGATTTATTAAAATATTTTTTTTCAATTCATATAATCATATCCTCCTTCGTTAATTAATTTGGTTTCATTTTATTTATTTTATTAATATATCTACATTTTATATATTTATGCATTATAAAATCTCAATTTTTATTGAAATTCGTAATTTCAATTAATTGAATTGATCGCTTTAATTATGATATTTTACTTTTATTTCCTATAATCGTATCCTCCTTCATTAATAAATTTGGTTTTATCCTATTTATTTTATCAATATATATGTTTATATATTCATTCACTATAAAATCTCAATATTTATTAATTAAATGAAATTTGTAATTTTAATTACTTTAATTATAATATTTTTCTTTCATTTCTTATAATCATATCTTCCTTATTATTAATCAATTGGGTTTCATCTTATTCATTTTATTAATATATATACGTAATAAATATTGATTCATTATAAAATTTCAATTTTTATTGATCAATTAAAATTTATAATTTTAATTAATTAAATTGAATACTTTAATTATAATCTTTTTCATTCATTTCTTATAATTTTATCCTCATTCACTAATAAAATTAATTTTATCTTATTCATTTTATCAATATATATATATACATTTTATATATTCATGGATTATAAAATCTCAATTTTTATTAATTAATTCAAATTCATAACTTTAGTTAATTGAATTGATTACTTTAATTATAATCTTTTTTATTAATTTCCTATAATTCTATCATCCTTTATTAATAAATTAATTTTATCTTATCATTTTATCAACATTTTATATATTCATTTTAGTAAAAGTATGTAGATTTTATATATTCATTTATTATAAAATCTCAAATTTAATTAATCAACTAAAATTCATAACTTTTACAGCGACCTGGGTGTGTTGGGTACATGGTGTTAAAGGTCGATCTAGAGAAGGCCTACGACCGTCTTCGCTGGCAGTTTATTCAGGATACTTTGGTTGAGGTCGACTTACCTAAGAACTTAATCTGGGTCATCATGCAGTGTGTCACGACTACTTCGTTCCAAGTGGCTTGGCAGGGGGCGGATTTGGAGACTTTCTGACCCTCGCGCGGGATCCGACAAGGCGACCCAATCTCCTTCTTCCTGTTTGTTCTCTGTATGGAACGTCTTGGGCACCTCATATCACACGAGGTCAATAGCGGGGCGTGGAAACCGATCAAGTTGAGTCACACAGGCCCCCCCTCTCTCATTTGTTCTTTGCTGATGACCTTGTGTTGTTCGCGGAAGCTACTGATACGCAAACACAAGTCATAGCTCACACTTTGGAGCTTTTCTGTTCTGCATCGGGCCAGAACGTGAATATTACCAAGATGCGGATTTTTTTCTCGAGGAATGTCCCCCAGGATGCTGCGAGGCGTCTTAGTCACGGGCTTCAGGTCTTCAGTACGTCTAATTTGGGCCGATACCTCGGAGTTCTTTTGCTTCATGAGAGGACAAACAGACATACGTACCAGCATATTCTCGATAAGGCCCGGTCGAAACTCGCGAGCTGGCGTTCCATGATGTTGTCTCTTGCAGGTCGGGTTACTTTAACCCAAGCAAACTGTCCAACTTCCACGCCAACTGTGTGATGACCTGGAAAAGCTGAGGCAAGACTTTATCTGGGGGTCTACCACGGAGGGCCGGAAAGTGCCTCTTGTCCACTGGGACGCTGTGTGTAAGCCTAAGGCCGAAGGGGGCCTGGGGCTTAAAAGGCTTCGGTCTACCAATGACGCGCTGCTGGCCAAGCTTGGTTGGGAACTCCTCATGAGGCCCAACGCCTTGTAGGTTCGGGTCCTCCGGGCTAAATATCGTCTCGACACTACAACGGTGCCTTTCCAGATTTCCTGGCCAAGGGCCTCTGTTATTTGGAGGGGGATCTCGGCTTCCTAGCATACAGATCGACGGGCCTTTCGTGGGCCCGAGGCGATGGGAGACGCATTTTCTTTTGGTTGGACAACTGGCTTAAAGGATGGGGCCTGCTTATTCACGTTGTCAGCTCATCGGTCCCGGACCACCGGCGGTTTGATACGGTAGCGTCTCTCCTAGATGGCCAGGGTACTTGGCGGTGGCTTGAGTTTCAAAGATATCTCCCGTCTGCTGTTTGTTTGGCCCTGGCACAATTAGACCCTGCCGCGGCGGGTAATGGAGAGGACTAGTTGCAATGGACTCCTACCCCCCATGGGCGGTTCACGGTGGAGTCGGCATATGATCTTATAGAGGGGCGTTCTAGGAGATCCCATTCCCAGTTATGGGCGGTTATTTGGAAGTGGGATGGCCCCCTGCGGATCAAATCGTTTCTTTGGCTGGTGGCCAAGCGTTATCTTCTGACGAATCACCAGCAGGTGGTGCGTCATATAGCTACGGATCAGAGTTGTCCATTCTGTGGACAGGACGAGACTACCATACACGTGGTGCATGATTGTCCGCGGGTGACTGCGTTTTGGAGACAGTTTCCTAGAGAGGTGGTAGACTCAGAGTTTTTCTTACAAGCTGAGGAGCTGTGGATGCAGTCTAACCTCACTCAGCCCGTTCAGGTCCAGGGCGCTGTGTGGGCCACCATTTTTGGAGTTACCTGCTGGTTTCTATGGTAGTAGCACAATCGTAGTCTGTTTGAGCCTAGATTCAATTGGCCGGAGGAGGGGTCCCGGCTCACTTTTGCTTATGTTGACTGGATTGTGCTAGCCCGGATGTTGGAACACAAGGTCTTTCCAGCTCCGGGGGCATCCTGGTGGGCTGTACTAAACCCCCCGAGGGCTGGGTTAAAGTCAATACAAACGGGGCGATTCAGCTTGGAGCCTCTACGACCTTTGCGAGCTGGTTGATTCGAGACTACCATGGAAACTGGTGTGGTGGATTTCAACAAAACATCGGTCGAGCCTCGTCTTTAACGGCGGAGCTTTGGGGTGTGTTCTCCGACCTCTCTTTAGCCTGGGAGACAGGGTATCGTAAGTTGGTCGCTGAGGTGGACGCCATCGAGATTATTAACATCCTCTCTGATTCGCACTGTGGACTCACTGGGGTTACTTTTTTAGTGGCAGATATCCGGGAGCTTTTACAGCGGCCTTGGGAGATTCATTTGCAGCATGTTGTCCGCAAGAGAAACCAGTGCACGGACCGATTGGCAACCCTTGCAAGCCTCCTTCCCCTAGGCCTCCGTGTCCTCCAAGAGCCTCCTTTGGAAGTACAAGAGCTGATTGGCAAAGATGCGACTGAACAATTGTATTCTAGTGATCTAAGTGTTGTTTTTCCTTTGTATCCAAAAAAAAATCATAACTTTAATTAATTAAATTAATTTCTTTAATTATAATCTTTTTTTCATTCCTATAATCCTATCCTCATTCATTACTAAATTTAATTTAATAAAAATTAATTAAATAAAGTTTTATTAAAATTTTTAAAAATTAAAAAGTCAATCAACTCGAGCCTTAGGCCTAACCCATATGGCCAGGCTCCAGGCCTTGGCCAAGACCGGGCCCCTTTTTTTTTGTCTGGGCCGGGCTCAGGCTGCCATCTCTACTTAAAATCAGACCATCAGCTTCTTGTTCAAGACTGTTTATTGAAATTTTTGTCAATTTGTATATTGCGAATATAAGAGTGTAAGTAAAGTAGGTTCTACTTCTACTTATGCAGGCAAACATCATCTTGCAGACCCTATTGGAAAACAAAATAATAAGAATATTGGAAAGGAAAAAGTGAGGAGAATCCAATCCAGAGTAGGCTGATGTAGACAAGCAAAGAACTAGAAGAAAAGCACATCTCTGAGATCGAACTTATGTTGAGTGACAGAACACATTGGCTAGCTTTTCTTTTTGATCTCAAACGAATATTTGAGCACCATATGACATCTTCTGTCGTCGTCTTCAAACTGCATAAGCCAGCAACAGAATATGCTAAGCAAAACGCATATCTTTGACGTTAGAATTTAAGGTTTTACATAAACATACGAATATGTTGCTCTACTTAGCATTCCAGAAATTGCACCAGAGAGAAAGAAAATCATAAGTACCCTCAACTACTACTCTTCATTATTCACTTACTGACCCAAAATTGCATCAGATGAAGATTCAATACCATTCTCTGCTACCTCATGCATTCAGGTTTCCAGATACTAACAAAAAGGTTTGGCCTAGCCACAGCATGGCATCATTACAAGTTCTCCACGAAAATAGCAGCAGTTAATAAATAATCAAAATTATCTTCAAAAACAAAATTTTAATTGAAAGCAAATGCCCACAAATCAAACTGAGAACCATCACTTTTCTGGTCCTGAGCGTAAAGCTACTGAGCAAGAAGAATTTGACTCACCTTAAGTCTTGCTGAGTAGGTTCCTCTTGCTAGCAAACCAGATGGAGTTATCTCCTCCTTCAAAGTGTGCACATATGGTTCACGTTGTGGAGCAAAAGTACCCAGCATTTCTTTGCTTTGATCAACTGAGAGTCCAGGGAAGTACAATCATGAACACATTAAGGCTAATAACCAGAAGCCAAAATTTAAACTCTGAAGGATTAGAGGTAGAAAATTGAAATGAGGCATTGTTGACATGAGCTGCTCAAGGTCAGAGTCTTAATCACCCTAACCATTGAGTTCTAAATATTTAGTAGCTAGTAATGATGAGACATTTAATGATATCTGCTTGATATGGAATCATCTAGTAGTCCATGATGATATTGCATATTCATTCACATGCTTTCAGATTTTTGCCAAAGAAACTAAGATTATGCTTTGAACCAAAACACTGCCTCAGATCAGAAAAAAAATGTGAAAAAAAAGAAGAATCATATAGTCCACGATGATATTGCATATTCATTTGAAGGCTGTATTTGCTTTGCGAGGAAAAGAATCATATAGGCAATAACAAATGTTCAGCTTAACATCATGGTAGAAGAAGTGGAATAAACAATTCTGCACCTTGAAGCCCTGCCTTCCACACGGTGTTTGAATAGGTTAGGCCAGAAACAATGTTGTGTAGAACACTAAAGGTTAACTTCATACGGTATCGAGATCCCTCTCTGAGAGAAAAAAAGAGACCAACATTGTGATTTTCATTGACAGGCAAGGGTGTGTTGATTTCCCCAAAATCATCAGATAAAATTCCAATCGCCTGGAATTTGACTTCAGGTTCCATTTGGCCTAAAAGAAGAGAAAAATTACCCCGCGATCCTACGAAACAAGATAGCAATACAAGTAGAAACGGAAAATGCGGAAAGGTAAGTATATGCTTTAAACAGACCATTTAAGTCACTTTCAACACAACCTAGCAGCTTCTCTTTCCACCTCCTTAGGCTTTCGTCATCCTGCAACACGCGCAACAGAAGAGAAGGATCCAATAATCAATACCCCCATTTAAGAATAATGACACTGAAAATAAGGAAATTTGGGAGCAGAAACAATGCAGAACTTGAACAAGAAGAGCATACACATACAATGTTTATGGATTGCGCTGTTCTTTAAGATTTTACAACTATTTGGCAGCTATAGCCTCCCCAGTTCCCACAATCATTAACTTTAAAAAAACCAGAAAATGCTTATCGAGTTTAGGCACAAATTCGCATCTCCCCACATAATGTGAATTTGTAATATGGAGTGGTACAGAATGGATCTTTTATAAGAAAACAAACGGAATAAAAATACAAACTTCAAGTTTAAAGACCACAAGAAAATAGGAAGAAGGCTTGAACTAAGATTTGTGAAGGCAAATGGAAGAAACGGGATCAAAAGAACCATTAAAACCTTGTCTTTTTCAATTTGTTCCTTTAGAGAGAGCAAAGGACCAGGAACAAAGGCAGTAACAGGAGCCCCGTTATTATCTTCTTCATCATCGTCATCACCGTCATCATCCCCACGGGTTAAAACTTCAGTTGTTGCCTTCTCAGTCGCGTCCACTTGTCTTTGATGATTGTCATCAACTCCAGCGACCGCCGATGGACCTGCTTCCTCTATCTTCCCATCCTCCATTTCTTTCCCTTCTTGACTAACCCCCAAAATATGATACAATACCCTTTCAAGTTGTGAACTGTTTAGTGTACACAAACACAACCACTATGGTGGGGCGGGCTTAAGGTTTCAAAGTTTGAACTTTGAGGTATGAACACTTTCAGTGATGAGCGAGCGCGCCCGTGTCTCTCTCTATAACGCCAAGTTTGTTTGTTTGTCTTTGTCCTGTCTTAATTTCATTGGGAACTGTGTCGGCATCTAAGTGGACATTGGAGCCAACGATTTTCAGAAAAGGAAAACAAAAGACTCTTTTTTTTTTCCTTCTTAGTTTGCAAAGTAGTCCATATAAATCCGCTTTATTTCGTTCTATATCCTGGAGGACTTATAAAATCGAAGTACGATAAGGACAGACAGTGAAAGAAGCAAGAAAAAAGATAGATGCTTTGGAAAGCAACGGGCGGGCCATCTGACGAAGCAGAGCCAGCCATTCACGGCGGAGATAGGTGCTGATGGTTGATTGGGTCTGACGTAGGCAATAGTTTTATCTCCAAGGCCTGCTTGGTCATGATATAGCTGCTTACTCGTGATCGTCTTTAAAGCCTCTTTTATTACTCGTTTCATTCATGCCACCAGCATGAAACAGACATCGAAAAGAGCAGGCTGCGTCTTTAATCTAATAGAATTGATTTAAGAGAATCTGATTCCCGTAAGCAAGCAGAGACTTTTGTGTATCAAATATGTTGAATTTTTAATAAATCTTTTCTAAAAACATGAATAGGTAAATTCTCATCTTGTTTCTTCTTACTTCCCCTTTCTAATGAGGACTGTCCTCTAAAATATACTATTTTGTCTGTTCATTATGATCGCATACTTGTCATCCACATACACTATTTGATTTGAATTTGAATTGAATTTTATTCTAATGTAAAGTTTGGGCCTTTTATGATAATATTGAAACAAGGGTCTACCTAATCAGCTCCATTTCAAAATGTAAGTATAGGAAAATGTCATTTCTATCATTCCTTGCAGGTGTTCGAGTACATGGATATTACGTGAGAACAAGATGATAACATATTGAGTGTTACATTATCTGAAAGGTTCAACCGGAGCCGACTCCTGAAGAAATGTCGCAGCCTCAAAACACTCGGCTGCTTCTATACATGACGCTGTGCCCTCATCTTTATAAAGCAGGCCAAGACTGTACCATGCTGATGAATTCATTCTGTCAAGCCTTAAGGCATCCATCAGCAGGCTTCTTACCACTTCATTTGATTGGTTTCCAAACCTTCTAAGTGCCACAGCTGTGGATATCAAGCTTGGGACATGGGTGGGATCAATATCCAGAGCAGCTACAAAGGATTTTACCGCTTCTTTATGCAGACCCTTTGCTTCATAAAGTAAACCTGCCATTTACTTCAGAATTTCAGATTCTGAATTCCACCTAAACCAAGATACTCTCTCTCTGATATTTGCAAATCACCAACCAAATGTCTCATAAACGATACAACATATCAAGTTTTTCTTAAATTATTTTAATTGCAAAGGACCAGATATCTGAAGCTATTTTGATACTACTTGATTCTTTTAACACGAGAAAGGTATCTCAAAGAAATTAGACTGTGCCTAAGAAGGTAGGAAGGATCAAGGAATATCTGAAGAATAAAGAGGCTAAAGGATCCAGGATTATCTCAAGTTGACTTTAGTGCAATAAGCAATAACAGAGCAGTTAACGATAGAAAGCTAGACAGTTTCTCAAATAAGTTCATATTACTAGGATGAAAATATGAGAAAGTTGTCTGCTAACTCTAGATTGAGAAGTTGTAAGGAAAAAAACATAAAAATCCAGATAAGGGAGCAACATACCAGTTGTATGGCATCTTGATGCTGAATAAGAACTGATTGCTTTGGATTTTGAAAGACAGATTTCAGCATCACGCCACCTTGATAAGCTTATGTAGACGGAAGCCAGGTCATGCCACACTTCTAATTCCAGACGTTTAGCAGGGTTTACATTAGCCTGACAACAAAATGTGTTTTCAAGTTTTACGAGTGTATTAGAGTAAAAAGGTAACTGTAGCTGCATTAATTGCCTTAAAAAAAATCTTCTCAACAAATATAAGATTTGCTATACAAAAACATTTTGGGAAGAGAATCTAGGATTTCCAGTTGTCTAATCTTAATTTCTACTCCAAATTTCACCAAACCTTCCCTCCACCACACTTAACTACAGATCTTTGCATCATTTTTCTGACAGTAATTAATAACTATATTCTACCTCCAACCCAGTTTATTACTTTGATCAAGGATATCCACAACGGCCTTTCACGGACAAGAAAAAAAATCCACTTAACTGCTAAAAAATAAGTCAAAAATGTCGCAAAATGGCCACTTCAACTTTACTGACCAAATGATCACTTCGTTTAAAGGAGTTATGTTCTTTTCAATGTTTATGCAACTTAGAGTGGGTTAACTGACCTTATGTGCATTCTTCTCTGGCCTAACACTCTTACTCTGGACTTGAATAATAGCCAGAAGCTGTGTATATGTCTCAATGGCACCTCTTAGCAGTCCTTGAGCAATTTGAACTTTAGCTTTGGTTCTCAATAATTCTGCCTGATCCCATTTCCCAGTTAGCTCCAATGCAGTATTAAGGACTGCCTCTGCATCCTCAAACCGCTTCTGAGCTGATAAAATCCGAGCCAATAGTAACCATCCTCTAATTCTGGATCCACTTTCCACTTGCAATAACCGCTTTGCATAAAGCAATGCTGCATCCAGCTTCCGTTGATCTGCATTTTCTACGCTGAGATGGTAAAGTATCTTTGGGCCCTGCATGCTTGTCATTCTTCCTGCAGTCTCTAGTACCTGAAGTGCCTCAGATTGCTTTGTATACCTCTCAGAATCACCAACAGCAGATTTAGAACTTGCTGAAAGAGACACACCAAGCAAACAATTGGCAACTCCTTCTAACTGATTGCAGTCGTTTTTCATATTTTTAAGTGCTGTACGAGCATAATCTATCCCTTCTTCAGCAAGTTCTGGGGCTTTTCCACAAACTTCTGATGCAATTAATAAGGCTGGGATGCAGTCTGGATCCTCACTCTTATGCAGTAATTTCCTAAATAGGTTCAGAGCAACCATTTCCTCACCTGCTCCATAATAACAGAGGCCTAGAATCTGGTACCGGTCCTTCCGATCAATAATGCCAGGAAGCAGCTCCTCAATACGATTGGCTAGTGACTTTAGATCCCCCACCACCGCAAGAGCAAAAGAAAGATGATCCAAGATTGATGAATCCCATTCAATTCGTTTGAGACAAACTTTTCTCAAAAGAATCATTAGCAGAAGTACAGCCTCTTCTATGTTGTTCCTTGGCACAAACGAACTGCCCATCTGGGAACGGAGGTTAGGGGGGCTGGCTTCACCTCCACCATACAGAAGAAAAATGGCAAATTCTTTCTGAATCCTTGCAGTTGTATCTGCATCAAGGTTCCATTGATAGAGCAGAGCTCGCCTGTATGACATAATCGCTTCATGAGGGGAATCAGTGAGTTTCCAAAGTTCTGGAAGCAACTCAACGGCCTTGTTCAAAATTTCCTGCAATTTACAATCAGCAGCAAAGTTTTCAGGCAAGCCTTCTGGTAAGGAAGACTCAACTATGTCCAGAATAACTTTGCAAGATTGTGCAGCTTCTGCAAGAAGGAATCGATATATGCATTAGCAATATTATAAGGCCAAATCTCTACTTTATTCCTTCCAGTACCATTTTGCTAAAATGAAATTACACATTAATTGGAAAGACAGAAACAGACAGCAGGTAGAAAGGGGGAAGGAAGCGCAACATAGACAACAAATTTGAAGAGGTATCCAAACTAAAGCAAAAGTAAGATCATAGGTTGTCTCTATGTCAAATCATGGCTACACACAAGGCAACCAGCTTACCAGTTGCACGATAAAAGGGAACAGGAACATTTCATGAGATGTTCATTATACAGTTTCTGTACTAGAAAAGATGCAAACGACAAATTTCACACATAACTATGAATTATACAAGAAGAATCTAACCAAACAATAAAGTCATTTGTAGGAATCTAGAGCCAGTATTTCCTCCATCCAACTCTGTTTTGTGAAGTTTTTTGCATAGCATACAAAGATAACCTTATTACTTTGGAACTCACCCTCACGCTTGCAAAGAAGAGGATATGTTATTAAATAGCAAACAGCAATGAATAATCATTAAATACATATCAGTCTTCCATTAAAAAGAAGTGGAGAGATAATTTTTTTAACTAAAAAAACTGAAAATCTAAGGATTTCTCAGCTTAAATTGAATTAAGTCCACAACCGTTAAGCAGCCTTGGGTCATACTCTCTTTGCTGCATCTGTTAGGATTTTAGGTGACAAATTTATCGCACTCCCATACGTGTCATCTCTTTTTCTTAATTGTCACATAAGAATAATACGGCTTACATAGGATGTATACAAAAAATTCATGAAGTTGAACAGTCAATACGAAAAACACAAGAACATTAAACAAGAAAGACTTTAGAAAGCAAAAAATGAATGAATCAGCATTGGTGGAAAAGCACCTTTATGCCTCCCAAGATGTTGCAGTGATTTTGCTTTTAGAAAGAGTGCTTCTACTAGCAGACTGACAGCATGTATAGACATTGGTGGAGCATAAAAATTTTGCGAGAGTCTCTTGTGCTGTTCTCCTCTATTAGCAAGTGTAAGTTTCATCTTGGGAGTTACTCCATTGATATCAATTCCTTCAAACACATGGAGGGCAGCCTCTATATTTCCTTTTTGGTATTCAATTCTTCCTAACAATGCCCTTGCTTCCTGTGAAAATGCAGGTGTGCTGGTTTTTAAATAATCAAACAATCATGAGTACAAAATTGACAACAGGCCTTAGATTGGGTGGCATGTACAACCCCCTTCCCCCATTGGCTGAGGGTCAAAACCCTACTGACCAGAAAGTAAAACAAGATTTCTTGATTGTTGATCATATGGGCTTACGTGAAACTAATAAACTTGAAGTCAATAACACCTGAACCAGCCTCCAACATCCAGCAAACCCACGCGGTTATTGGCATTTCATAATTCTACAATTTGCACTTGGAGACCTAAGATATCGATCAATTGTAGGCTTTAAGAATATAAATTGATGATAAAACAGACATTTTTTTTCCTTTTAGCAAAAACCATGTCTGAGTTGAGTATAGTTGAGATTCTGACTCTCAAAATGAGTACTACCAACAACAAAGACAAAAGAATACCTAACTAGAATCATGAAACTTTGTTATTTATTGACCAACTCCAGCACATGGGCCTTCTGAATTGGGTATGGTTTCCATAGTCGCTTCGTGTTACATAGAAAAGTCCAGGGTAAATGGAGCCAAAATAGAGATAGAAAGCTGTGATCACACTTAAATACTAGAAAAATTACAAAAAACAAACCTCATAATTCAAAGAACCACGCTCGCGCAAAGACAATTCAGCTTCCTCTATATTTCTGATATCTGGTTTTGGGTCCTCCACATCACCATTTTGTGAAGAGAAAGCACCCAGCGAATAATCCTTTGTGGCGAGAGATTCAGATGAAGGTATCATATCATCCCCTGCCCTCATTTGCTCTCCAGAGCACAGGCAGTTCACTAGTTTTCCGAAATTTCGTTTAACTCTACCTCTTCTCTGCCTTTTTATTCTAAAGTCGCTCTTCATATTTGTTCACTGGACTGAGTAATCTTTAAAACCAAACCAACGAACAAAATCTTATGTAAGATACCAAGATCACTTGAAAAGAGTTTATCAATTAACTAGAATGTGCTATGACATCAAAACTAACGATTGATCAAGAAGATGGTCAACAACAAATTAAAGTGCTTGACTACGAAACCGATTTCTATATTCAAAAATACGAATTACAACATATAATAATCCGATACAAATACAAATAACATTAACATCCAGGGGAAGAAAACAAATAGGAAGCAAAATTAAAAGATAAAAAGTCAACAACTTTGGCAAAACCCAGAAACCAAATTCAGCATTCAAATTCACAAAAGCAATCGTTAATAGCCGTTTCACACAGTTTGCAATCACGCCTCCAAAATTCAACCGCAAAATCCCACCAACTAATTCCACATCAAAACACGAAACTAACAAACAAGTCTTTCAATGAACACCAATTTCCCAACGAAAGGAAAAAAAACAAGAAACCGGAGACAAGTCCGACACATGTAAGCTTTCGAGGCTATGTCACCAACACAACAATCAAAAGCACACACCTTTTGTTATTCCAAACATAAAAGCAAAGGCAGCGAGCCCACCAGGCATCACCACCGATACCCATATTTTTTGTTTCCCCTTTCAAAGCCTCCAACTTTGAAATCTCTCAGAATCAGTAAAGAATCATCAGACCTTCAATTGAACACCTTCCCCTTCCGCAACTTTCACCTTTTTTTTTTCCCTACCTTTCTTGTATTTCCTTTGGCTTCTCCAACCTTAATAATTTTCCATTAAAGCTTCGGTTTTTAGGTTTAATAGGACAGTGTATGGAATTACCAAGTGGATCGTGAGAGAGAAGAATCGGGATTTAATTCTTTTCATTGCTGTAATAAAAAAACAATATTATATTTGGGTAATTGTTTCACTCCTGTCATAACCTAATATTGCGCCACGTAGGACTCATCAATTTTTGTGCCCCCGCGAGTTTCAACCGTTATTAACTAAATTGACAGCGGGTCAAAGTGAAACCTTGACTTCTATTTATTTTTTTCACTAATTTACGTAATACAAATATAAATATAATAAAACCCATTTTTGGGAATGAATCACTCACATGGGACAATAACACCCAATTAGTTTATACCTCCCCCGTGTTCTTCTCTTTTCCCCTCATTTAATGACTTTTAAAATAAAAACATAAAATTATATATTTTTTAACATTATATTTCCACATTTACAATAATAATTAATTTCGATTATGGAAAAATAATCAAAATTAAGATAAAGTTATGTATGGATTATATATTAATCTTAAAAGCAAAAGGGAATGTGAACAAATAATTGACAGCCTGGTTAGCTTTAATTACAAGTTCCAAGATTGAAGACAGAATCCAATGTACGTAAAGGCTACCTACCCATCACAACATGAATAGGTCATGAACTAGGACTAGTATTCCTTTCAACAACAACAAAAAAACTAGGACTAGTATTGACTCTTAAAATATCATGTAAATACTTTCTTTGTTTTTCCAACCAAAAGAATTCGCCTAATATCATATAAAAACCTAAATTTGTTTGTTTTTATATTTTGTATATTTATGATAATGTCAACATAAAGAAAATTTTCAATATCCCATAAATAGAAATTTAGTTATATGAATACTCTAAGCATTGGAATTTTAAATATTATTATAGAATTTTATTTCATTGGTGTCATTAGTCTCTAACTCTTAATTATACATTTTTTTAAAATTTTCTTTCAAAAATAATATTAAGATTGTTGAGTTACTTGGCTAATGTACTTTTAGGAATTTGAAACTTTGTTGGGGAAGTTGAACAAGGCATAATTTAAAGAGAAGAGCCTAATGACTCCTCCGGATCTAAGTTTCTGGGCTTTGAAGTTGTGTTTTTTATCACATAAGCTCAATAAATGACACTTCTGAATGTATATTCATGGGCCTTTAAGTTGTATTTTTCGTCAAGGAATATATTTATCTTTTAAAGTTATGACATATGTATTTATAAGTTTTTATATTGAGACTAAAAAATAGTTTCTATCATGAAGTTGTAGCATATGTTTATATTTTTGTATCTTGAAACTAAAATGTAGTTTCTATCTTGATCTTGTTGCATTACATGTTTTGTTTGATTGTCATGTTTAAACTATAGCATGCATCTTAAACACAAAAATTCATTACGTATGATTAACCTTCATGCATGCTAAATAAATGTATAAACGTCAAGCGGAAGCATAACGGAAAATTAAAATACCTCCTACATTGCTTATAAACTCTGTCCAACAACGTTCTCATAACCAAAATGAGAAATTTTAAATCTTCTAGCCTCTAACTCCACAACCCTATGGTATCTCATTTTCTTGTGTGAATCTGAGGATAGGGACCTAAAATATATATTTTCATCCCTTTCCCATCTCTGCCCATCACACAAGATGTATATGATGTGTATGGGCATTTGCATGATTAATGGGATAAACCATTAAATGGACCAGATTTAAACAGTAAGGATATCTTAGGATTTCGGGAAAATCCTACTACATTGTCCCACTTGGTTCATTTAACTCAACATTAAACATAACAAGAAGCTAAATATATGAATCATGACGATAGAGTCTTTTATAGCGAGTGTTATCTTCCATGTATTACAATATATAAAGTCTCCAATTACTAGCCCTTAAACGTAATGAAAAAAACTATATGTTTATTCTAGGTCCAAACTAAATGATATTCTTCAAAACAATCAAATATAAGTGCATAAAACCATACGAGAAAATATCAAATTAAATAAGAGTTCCATTAAAACAACAAATGTATAATGAAAATCACATTAGGGAACCAAGTCTCATTCGCACTACGTGATCCTTAAACTACTTAGGTGGCATGCCTTTAGTTAAAGGATCCGCAATTATCAACTCAATGCTAATGTGCTCAATGACAACTTTCTTTTCCTTAACACTTTCTCTTATAGCTAAATACTAAATGTCGATATGCTTGGTTCAACTTCCACTCTTGTTTTTTTAGATATAAAGACCGCAATTGAGTTGCCATAGTATAACTTTAATGGCTTAGAAATTGAGTCGACAACTCAAAGCCTAAATATAAAACTCTTCAACCATACACCATTTGAGGTGGCCTCAAAACATGATACGAACTCAACCTCTATAGTAGAAGTAGCGATCAGGGTCTGCTTGACACTTCTCCAAGATACAACTCCATTAGCTAGCATGAAAATATAACCAGATGTTGATTTTCTTGAATCAATGTAGCCATTAAAGTCTGAATCGGAGTATCTAACTACTTCCAAGTTCTCAGTTCACCTGTACATAAGCATGCAGTCTTTTGTGCCCTGAAGATATCTTATAACCTTCTTTGCAGCTTTCTAGTGGTCAACACCTGGGTTACTCTGATACTACCAAATATTTCAATAACATATATAATTTCAGGTCTAGTACAAACCTGAGCATACATAAGGCTGCCAATAGCTAAAGCATATGGAATGTTCTTCATGTGTTCCCGTTCAAATCATTTTTCGGGCATTGATTCAAATTCGATCTATTACCCTTCGCTATGGGTGCTACATTTGGTGCATAATCTTTCATCCGAAATCTCTCTAAAACTTTGTTGATATAAGTCTCTTGAGACAAACCCAAAATGCCTCGAGATCTTTCTCCATAGATCTTAATGCCAATAACATAAGATGTCTCACCTAAATCTTTCATATCAAAATTCTTTGAGAGAATTTGTTTCACCTCATATAACAAACCCTTATCATTAGTCGCAAGCAAAATATCATCCATGTATAACATAAGAAAATAAGTCTTACTCCCACTGACCTTCTGGCATAAACACTGGTCCATTACATCCTCTTCAAAACCGAATGAAGTGATAACCTTATGAAATTTTATATACTACTTCCGGGAGGCTAGTTTTAATCCATATATGGATTTATTAAGGTTGTAGACTAAATGCTCACCATCATTGGAGGAGAATCCTTCAGGTTATTTTATGTAAACCTTTTCCTCTAGTTCTCCATTAAGGAATGCCATTTTCACTTCCATTTGATGTAACTTAAAATCAAAATGAGCTACCAATTTCATGATTACATAGAGAGAATCTTTTTAGATGCAAGAGACAATGTCCCCGTGTAATCGATTCCTTGCCTCTGAGTAAACCCTTTGGCAACAAGTCTTACCTTATGTCTCTCAATGTTGCCTCGTTAGTCTTTCTTTATCTTAAATACCTATTTATATCTAATGGATTTCACACCATTGGCTAACTCAACAAGATCCAAACTTGGTTAGATGCCATAGAATTCATCTCCTCTTTTATAGTATTGTACCACAGCTATGATTCCTTAGAACTCATAGCCTGTGAAAATGTTTCAAGATCATTTTCAGCTCCAATGTTATAATCTAACTCTTATAGAGACACTATAAAATTACTAGGAATTGCTGACCTTCTAACTCTAATAGATCTCCTCAATTGTATCATCGTCCTCTCAAAGAATTTGTTGCTCAACCTGTTATTCAACCAGTTGTTGAACAATTTATTATTATTCCTTATTTATAACTTAATTTATTGGATTGGTATTAACAACTTGTGGAACTTTAGTAACTAGTTGTCTAACACCCGTTTCAACTTGAGAGATATAAATGATAATCAATCTATCACTTGGACTAGAGGGTTAAGCTTTATAATGATCCTTTTCAAAAACTATGTTTTGAAATTGACCACTCCTACTGATCAAGTCATTCTCAAGAAATTTTGCATTTCTACATTTCACAATCCTAGTTCTGTGAGATGGACAATAAAATCCCTTAGACCTTTCAGCATATCTAATGGAATACTCACTAATAGTCCTTGGGTCTAGCTTATTCTCTTTTGGGTTCTAAATTCTCAATTTAGGCGAGCATCTCCAACCCCTAAATAACTCAAATGGTGTCTTTAAGACAGCCTTGGTTGGAACTCAATTTAATATATACACAGTCGTCTTTAAAGCTTCAATCCACAGGAACTGAGTAAGTTTTGTGTTACTCCTTATACTTCTCACCATATCTGTTAGAGTTTGGTTTCTTCTTTCTACCATACCATTTTAATCCGGAGAATCAGGCCTGGTGTACTGGGCAATAATCCCATGATCCTGAAGAAACTTTGCAATTAGATTAGGTGCTTGTTCATTCTCTATGTATCTACCATAGTACTCTCCACCTTTATCTGACCTCATGATTTTAATTAGTTTTCCTCATTGATTCTCTACTTCAACCTTAAAAACATTAAAGGCATCCAAAGCTTCATCCTTAGAACGAAGTAAGTAGAGATACATATATTGTGAACAATCGTCTATGAAAGTGATAAAGTATTTCAGACTATTCACATCCATACTTGGACAACAAATATCTGTATGTATGATTTCTAATAGTTTGTGCTCCTCTTTGCACTCCTTTTAGACTTTTTAGTTTGCTTACCCATATGTCCTAATCTACAGTGCCATAACATAGAGGATTCCTTATTCATAACACATCGTTTTAAACCAGTAATGACATGCATAAAATTATAAGCATCATCATTTTGTAACTGAATGGAATAAAGACCATCAAATAATGTACCATAACCAACAACTTCATATCCATTACATAAACTGAAAACAGAATATAAAAAATTAAAGGAAAAACATAAAGGTACAAGTCTTGATAAAGAAATCAAATTTCTAGAGAAATCTGGAACATAAAAGATATTTTCCAAATACAAAATAAAACCACTACTTAAAACTAAACTGTAAGTGTCCATGGTATCCACATGTGAACTCGTCTTGCTTCCTTAATAGATGTATTGTTCACCTCCAACCAGCTTTCTTAGGTTTTGCATAGT
>JANZLD010000009.1:21071623-21087975 GCA_026413575.1 Erythroxylum carthagenense | reverse complement strand
AGAAGAATTAAAGGAAAACGACAACTTTTAAAAGTTTGCGAGAAATTTAGCGAAAAGTTGTAGTTCGTAAACATAGAGTAAAAGTTTGAACTTTGAAGACCAAAATGAGCATTTTCTCTAAATTAATTCATAATTTGCTTAAGTTCGACCAGGAGGGCCAGGACCATTAAAGAAGACGCAACTTGATCGCAATGTCAGTTTAGTCTGCGCTGACCACAATAATTTAGAGAAGTGAAAGTATATGAGGAAAACGGTGTCGTTGCTATATGGATAAAAATGTCAGACGCATGATATGGGGTTTATGGGTTTTAGCTCGTTGACAGTAGACACCACTGTCAGATGTCTGTTTTGTGAACTTCTATCAGTCACTTATCCTCACCCTTAGGCAACTAGAGGAGTCCAATTAAGACTTTCATCAGAGACCAATTACATATAGCAGCAAGCTTCCTCAGTAGCAAAGCGAGTCTTTTAGGTGGTTTGTTTTCATTTCTCATTCCTCTTTAAAAGGGAATTATTTTTGTGAGTTTTACATCTGGGTAACTATTTCAATTCTGGGTTTTGAATTAGTGAACTTCTTATTGCTGCTTCATCCAATCTTTCAGGCGTTTTTGCTGCTTTTACTTGTAATATGGCTGCGGAACGGGACGATCTTCAGTTTTTATCTGTGGTTGCTTAATGAAATTTTTTTTCTTTCTAATTTTGGATTTTCGCAGTTTTATGATTTCCCGGGACTGCTTCGAAGGTTACATCCAAGGTTGGAAGTGTCACACCGTTTAATGTTCATGTGTCTTTGGTGGAAATAGCAAAAGCGGTTTCCCAGTTCTCTGGAGGTCATTGATGCCTAATTCTTTGAGACATAATTCCCTTAAAAATTTTAGCTTGACAACACTGTAGCGTTAACCTGGTGTTTCTATCATCTATCTCTGCTTTTTGGGCCGAGAAAATGTTTCTACTTGGAGCTACTATTATGCCAAAGTCCTTTTCACCTCTTTATTCGATGAATGTGGAGCGTAGTTTACTTCACTTGTCGTTAGCATCTTATCAAGATAGGTGCTCTAACGGTATGTTAACCGGTCGATGGGACAGTGTTGTTCCATCCCCTTTGCACTGTTGGCGCCTTCCAAAAACTTGTACTTACTTCGCGGTTTCCAGGAAGCCTGATTCAGAAACTGACCCTGAATCGAGCTCCAGGCCCAAAACTAAACCCAAAAGAAGAACTCGCCTCCCAGAATCTGAGAATTCTCAACGAAGAGGTGAAGATTCTGAAAGGGTCTTCCCTACAATAATCCCAAGGAAACCAAGGCGTGGTCGGAAGAGTGAAGCAGCTGCTGTCGAAGATTATGTTCGTGGCACACTTGAGCGAACTTTTGCAGCAATTGGCAAAAAGAATCCGGAACTTTTCGAGAATAAGGGAAGTATAATAAAGGAAAGAGTTGACGATGAGGTAGATTCTGATGCAGATGAAGATGAAGAAGTTGGGGATGGTGATGATGATGTTGGTAGGGGAAAAGGAAAGAGAAATAAGTTTGTTGTTGAGCAAGAAAGTCCCAACTGGCCACTTGATGCTGATGTTGGGTGGGGAGTAAGAGCCTCGGAGTATTTTGATAAGTATCCAATCAAGAATGTTGTTGGGGAAGATGGTGCGGAAATTAACTGGGAAGGGGAGCTTGATGATACCTGGATAAAGGAGATTAACTGTCTAGAGTGGGAAAGCTTTGCCTTTCATCCTAGCCCCCTCATTGTTCTTGTTTTCGAGAGATATAACAGGTAACCTCCTTGCAAGGTTTGCTTAGTATTTTCTCATGCTGGAGCATTGATCAACTTCTAGACTTGTATATCTCGGCCTTTTGTAATCATCAAAATATTTTGTTTTTTTTTTTTCTTGTTTGTGAAAGTTCTCAAATGATTGAGAATTGAAAGCTGTAATTTTGGGTCCTAGATAATTATGCAATATGATTCTGAAGATGAATCCAAACATTAATAGCTCCTCTGAAAAGCAGGTGGAAGTTTTGTTCCTTTACATTTGTGATTCGGATACAGATCAGTTGTGGCATAAATATTTTCTAATACCACCAATAGAATTTCTTAAAGTTACTATTGGTTGTGTGCTTTTGTGCTGAATCCCTCACAAATATCATTTCTCCATTAGCTGTTAAAATCAATCTTGCAAATTCGAAAGAATCATAAATGGTAGATTTTTGTATGCAAAACTAAGATCTATGCCAATCAACTTTTGTGTGGTAATGAAGTTGTTCAAAACTTTTATGGTAATTAGAATATATACTTGAGTTGTGTCGATTTCTTGTTCAAACAGTCTCAGCTACTGAGACTTCAATGGTATGGAATTACGTTAGCTGTTATCTATTTTTTCCTTGCTCAAGTTGCATCGTAAATTTCTTATCTACTAGCTGCTTAATATGAGTTAAATGTGGATACTGATTTCAAGCTGCTTTTTCTTGGCCTGTCATTTCTTCATTTATGTGCTTCTTTCTAGCAATTAAGACTTGAAATTACACACTTATTTTGTATTTGGACAAATAAAAGGTATAAGCTCACTGTCTTGACTAATAGTAGAAAACTTGAGTTTCATTTGCCAAATTATTCTGTCACAGGGCAACTGATAATTGGAAAACATTGAAAGAGCTAGAAAAGGCAGCCTTGGTCTACTGGCAAGCCAAGGATCGATTACCTCCTCGGGTAATATAGAACATTGATTCTACTCAATTTAAATATTCAATTTTCTTGAGGTGTTATTTCCGTTTGTTTCACTTGATCTTTGTTGTTGGTAGATTCTGCTTCTTTGTTACCAACTTTATGATTTCACATTGTACCGTTAATTTTTCCTTTATATCAAGACAAGGATAGAGTCTGAGAAATCCTTGATACTGTGGGTCTGCTAAGCGTGCAATATCATTCAAATAGCTTCTTTTTAGTGAAAATAAGATTTTACACTAAATTTATTTTATATATTATATTTCATTGTCCATAGCAAACAAACAAATGACCTCTGGATTCTGTTGATTTCAAGCCACTTGAGTGTGAGCAATCTTACTTATCTTGAAATATGTCTACTTCAGACAGTGAAGATAGACATCAATATTGAAAGAGACCTGGCTTATGCTCTAAAAGTTAAAGAATGCCCTCAAATTTTGTTTCTACGTGGCAATCAGATTCTTTATAGAGAATCAGGTGAGGCATGGTGTTCTTCCTCTATAGGGTGATAAGAACCATTCTATGGAATCTATTTTACACCATTGGAAAAATGTTTGCTTTTGCAGATTTCCGTACAGCAGATGAGTTGGTTCAGATGATAGCACATTTCTACTACAATGCAAAGAAGCCATCTTGCATCAACAATGCATCTTAAACCATCCAATTAAGATGATGAGGAAATGTGTCGAACTGGAATCTACTGGAACAGTTAGGAGCATATCTGTGAATTCTGTCTTCATTGGTTTTTCATTTGATCTGCTCGTTGGATATATTCGAGATGCAGTAGGGAGAAGTTAAATGGAGAGGCTTCTTTCATTTGATTGAGAAAGATTGTCTCTTTGGTCAAGTTATAGAAACTGGGTCTACCTGGTCCTGAATATGGTTTCCTGAGGTTGGACTCCCACTCTAAACAACAACTGTGCATATCCTGCTTGTACTGCATGCCGAGATGAGAAAGGGAAAGGATTGATATGCTTATTATTCATCCCCTTCAATGCCTTACTCAGGATGGCTTACTGTTAGTGTATTTGGAGATTTGTGGACAATTTTTATGTTGCTAGTCATCTGTTATGCATTACAAATTCTGTTTTATGCCCTGCGTTTTTGTATCTCATAGCCTTACCGAAGGGAAAGAAAGAGGACCGAAGGGCAAGAAAGCATCGCCTCAGATTTTATAAAATTCTTCACTACTTGAAAGGAACTCCCTGTCCGTGTTAGACAATAAAGCCTTTTTAGTTTTTATCGTGCATGGTGCAAAAAAGTGTATTAAAAGAAGAAGGTGTGTGTTCAATTGCAATAAGGAATAGAATGCTATTTTTTAGGAATAAATATAATATATATTATTTAGTTTGATTTATTTCTAACAATTTTTAATAATAACGTAACGTTAAAATGTTTGGTTTAAAAATATAAATTTAAAATGATAAAGGAATAATTAACAAAAGACTAAAATAACATTATTTCTTATTAACTATGTCATTATTATCATCATTATTATTTTTCTTCTTCTTTTTATTATTATTAAATTTCTTATAATAATAATAATATTTTTTCTTCTTTTTCTCCTTATTATTATTTAAAATATTATTATTAATTTTCTTATTCTTAATTATTATTATTATAATTTTATAATTAAGTGATTATGTGCATTTCTTAAGGATATTATTATTATGATTATTAATTTTCTTCTTCCTCTTTTTCTGTTTCTTCTTCTTGTTATTATTAATTTTTTTATTATTTTTAATCTTCTTCTTATTATTATAGCTAAATAACAATGTAAATTTAGTAAGGATATTTTTGTTCAATAAGCCCTTATTTTTATTTCCAACTAAGTTAGAATAGATAAAGATAAGGTGAATTTACTTATTCTCTAACTCAATAAATAACTAAACTGTTGAATTATACATTCTGTATGTTTTATTTAACCAAACAAAATGAATAACTTATTATGAAGAATATGTTAGGTTGAAATAATGATTCTAATAATCGGCTTGGTTGATTAGAATCACCATTTCAAATCGGTCAAATGGTGCTGAAATGGATCCTATGCTATTGGATTGAATCTTTGTATTGAAATATATTATTGTAAGTCTTAAATACCATAAAATATTGAATAAGAATTATAAATTAAGAAAAGTTATAAAATTAAATTGACTAAAACATATTTTAAAATTTAATAGATAGAATTACTGATAAAATATATTATAATTTTAATCATAATACAGAAATTAAAATTTCAATTACAAAAACTATATAAAATTGATATCAATATTATAGGATGCCAACATAAAATCAATCCGAAATTCATTACAACCTTGGTGGCCAAAAAAATTCTCATCCAGGTAGGTATGATTGACTCTCAATCAATTTTTCTTACATTTGGAAAGTTTATGTTGAGAATCTCATTATGATAATTTGAGGTAAAAAAGACGACTTGGAAGATGTGTCACACCACACCACACCACACCTCATATGAGATGTGCATCCAATGTAACTGTAAGCCCCAACGTTAAGGGAAAAAAGAGAAGAAAGAAAAGGGAAAGTGGACACCCCGGAAAATAAGAAAAGTAGAGGGGTCAATTAGCATTTAAGGCAAAGATAAAGTGGCGGCTGAATAGTCTTTTTTTGATTCCGGCGAACGCCTCTCCCCACTCTCTCTCTCTCTCTCTCTCAACCCTTACTTCAAGTGCTTGCAGTACCTAGGGTTTGCAGTGACTGCGAAGAAGAATAAGAAGAAGAAGAATCATCATCATGAGAGGACCGCTTAGCAAATTCGTGTCTCGTTCGCTCTCCGTCGCTGGCAAATGGCAACAGCAGCAGCTTCGCCGTCTCAACATTCACGAATATCAGGTCACGTTACGAATGTGGTTGAGATCCTTGTGTCCGTTTGGTTTGCTGATGTCATGACGAATTTAGAATAAAAACAGACCTAAGTTGCTTTGTTTTTTAATTAATCCTCATTTTGCGAATAAATATTAAGCAAATTTACGACATTTTTGCTATGCTTCTTTTGATGGTAACTGTTGATTTCATTTTCTTTTGCAGGGAGCTGAATTGATGGGAAAGTACGGGATCAATGTCCCAAAAGGAGTGGCTGTTTCTTCTGTTGATGAGGTTAAGAAGGCTCTTCAAGACGTGTTTCCTAATCACAGCGAGGTAATCTTGAAAGCTTTCGTTCCACGAGAAATTTGAATTGAAGTTCTATTATGTTTATTTAGCTGGTTCATAATTTAGGGCTAGATTGATGGCAGTTTGTGTCCTGTCCAGCTCCTAGTGCTGTAGAGGTTACAAATGTAAACTCAAGGGATGTTTACTCATGAATGTGGTGCAGGTGGTGATTAAGAGCCAAGTTCTTGCTGGTGGAAGAGGCTTAGGAAAATTTAAGAACGGTTTTGAGGGTGGAGTTCACATTGTTAAGGCTGACAAGGCTGAAGAAATAGCTGGTAATGAAAGATCACCGTTTCGATATGAATTTGATTGGAAGTTCAATTTTCCTTTATCTTTGTTATTTTTTGTTTCTTATTTATAGTTTCTCATATTCTAAGTTTTTAATGGAATATGGTGTTTTTAGTACATTACAGTTTTCATTATGGATGATGTGCTGGAAAGTCAACCATGTTTATCACATGGCTTGGGACTTCCGAATGTTTATTTCTGATTTTTTGTATGAGTTTTTGATCAACTTTGATTTAGTATCATTGTCACTGCTTTTAAAGATTTCACTTATCAACTTCTGCTAGAACATGACAACTGGAAAAGCAATACACCGCTAAAGTTGACATGACTAGGGTAATTTTGGTTAGTTACTATTATGCTAAAGAAATAACTCATCTACTATAAACAAATAAGAAGAAGCTGAGGTCATATGCTTTCAAACGAAGTGGAGGGGGCATATCTTTGTGTTGCAATTGTTTCCTTTTCAACAAAAAAAAAAGGGGTGTTCCTTTCTTTCCTTTTCCTTTTATTCTAATTTTAATCATTGCAAGGTGTTGAGATATGGAGCCTGATAATCTTATTTTGGACTTTCACCAGGCCCACGATTGCAGTAGCCCCCCGAGGCGAAAATATGTTATGTCTTTTGTATTCTCTATATGTTCTATTCTTCTAGTGTACCTATGTTGAAAACATTCACAGTGAAATTATTAAAAAAAAAACCCTAGCCGCCGTGGACGTAGCCAAACATTGGTGAACCACGTAAATCTGTTTGTTTGTGTATTTCCGCTCTTATTCTTTGATTATTGTGATTGATCGTTCATAACACAAGGATTTATAAAATTGTTATTATGCTTGTTTAGTTTAAGCAATCAATGTTTAACTTGACTTGCAAAGTGTTCATACTGTCTGTGAAGGTTGGAATGGTGTCTAGAAATTGGACAGATCATCATAAAATATATGGTAAAATATACAGACCTCTTAAGTAGTTTAGGAAATCTTAGAAACAATCCCTACTCTTTAAAATTTTCGAAAAAACTCTTAGTTTTTAGTTTTTCAGAAAAATTCCTTCTCTTAGATTTCAGTTAAAACATAATAACGAAACATATGTGGTATGAACAATAGAAGTTAACTAATCAAATGCTATTTAAATGATGATTTGACCTAGCTTTTAAACTCAAAATGAATTAAGTAAGTCCAGCTTATATTAATAATATATTATAATTATCTTAAATTATTAATTTAAGTTAAATTTAATTAGTACAGGTTGGGTTTAAGAGTTGAGTTGGGTTTTCATATTAGTGGCATTTAATTAGTTCACGTCTAATATTCATATTGTGTATATTTCATCGTTATTTTTTAACCGAAGTCTAAATGAAGAGCTTTGTCTAGAAAATTGAAAACTGGGATTTTTTCAAGAATTTTAAAAATTAATCTTTTTAAGAATTTTTTTAAAAATATTGGGGATGTCTATATCTTTTACTCTAGAATATATTTTCAGTCTGATGGATTTTGTTGTAAGTGGTGGCTTTCCTTCTGTGTATAGTATCACCATGGTTTAATTCTGGTGTGTCACCACGGTTTAATTCTGGTAGGTTTACTTTAATGACCTCTCTGATATCACCTTACTTGTTGATTGGATGTAGAAAAAATGCTTGGTCAGATACTTGTTACCAAACAAACTGGACCTCAAGGAAAAATTGTCAGCAAGGTTTGGCAATAATTGATCGACTTTACGTGAAATTCATATGTCCAATATTAGTGCATATCCTTCTATTTGTTGAATATTTTGAATTTGCATGGGATTCTAGGCCTCATGAAATTTTGATTAAGTTCCTTTGTAACAAGAATTTTCCCTTTATGGGCCCATGCAAGTATTGCTCTGTTACCTTTTTCTTTCACTGATGCCTTTTACCTTTCCATACTGTGCACAATGAATGTAATAGTTAATTTCCACATTAGTTGCTTGACTTGGATTTAGCCCCATATAATCTTTGCACGGTTAACAATAGAGACCTTAACTGACTTATGAAAGTACAATCTATAGCTAGGATGGGTGCAACGAAATTTAGAATATCTAGTATGATATTTCAGATGGTTAATCTTTAGCTTTTTCAAATTTTTGTCATTCACTGCTGTTTACAAGGGAGATATTTATTTTAGATTTACATTAGTGTGATATGAGGTTCGGGATTACACTAGAAACTTGCCACATCTAGATAAATATGATTCATAGGGTTCCTAATTTATTTGTAACCTGATATCAAACATATCTTCCCATAAGTGCTCCCTAGAATTAATTGTTTTAGTTATTCTGTTTGAATTTTTTTCTCAATTTCTAAAATTTATATGGTATGATGGATAGAATGATTAAGATTTACTTATTTCTTGATTAAGATTTACTTATTTCTTTTTGTTTGGCAGGTTTACTTGTGTGAAAAGTTGTCCCTGGTCAATGAGATGTATTTTGCTATAATGCTTGATCGTACAACTGCTGGTCCAGTACGTTTTGCTAACCAAGATTATCGTATTAGTTTCTAGCTGAAACATTCCGGTCTAAAAAATGTTCATTATCAAAGGAACTTATATGATAATCTTGTTTTCAGCTTATTATTGCCTGTAAAAAGGGCGGTACCAGTATTGAAGATCTTGCAGAAAAATTCCCTGACTTGATTATCAAGGTTTTCAATCCTTTGTTTTCTGTAAACATATATTCCTGTGATCATCTAGCCAGTTTTTTGCCCTTGCTGATTGCTGTCTCACCCAGTTGATCCACCTCTTCTGGCTAGGTACCAATTGATGTGTTCAAAGGCATCACTGATGAAGATGCTGTAAAAGTTGTTGATGGATTGTCTCCAAAGGTAGCTGAAAGAAAGGAATGCATCGAACAAGTAAAGAAGTTATATGATCTCTTTTGCAAGAGTGACTGCACTTTGTTGGAAGTGAGCCTTAACTTCTATGTTTTATATCTCTTTTAATTCCAATATTTCGAATCTCCGCATCTTCCAATTTTGTTTTCTTTGTTTGCAGCCGTATCTAGGTATTAGTTTTCTCCATTCTGCATATTTTTCTTGATAAGGTTCATAATACTACTATCAAATTCCTCTCTCCTGCACAGTTATCTGAGTGTTGAGCCTTATGGTCCCTCTGCAGATCAATCCTATTGCAGAAACTTCTGATAAGAAGCTTGTTGCTGCTGATGCTAAGTTGAATTTTGATGACAATGCTGCTTTTCGTCAGAAGGAAATATTTGCTCTTCGTGATCCAACTCAGGAGGACCCTCGAGAGGTTTGGTTCTATTTATTTGATTGTTCTTTGTTTGTCTTAATGGCAAAATCTTCTGTGTAGTTGGCTATATGGAGAACTTAGCTTCTCAAGCATGCAAGTTTTGATCAAGGCTTGTTCTCGTTCAATGAGCTGTGCTAAATTGCACTCATGTAATGTAGGTAGAAATCAGGAAGAATCTTAGTGTTTTACTAAATTGCTCTTTTCCTGTGTTTTATTTCTCATAGGTGGCTGCTGCCAAGGCAGATTTAAATTACATCGGTTTAGATGGAGAAATTGGATGCATGGTCAATGGTGCAGGATTAGCAATGGCTACAATGGATATTATTAAATTGCATGGAGGAACTCCTGCCAATTTTCTGGATGTGGGTGGTAATGCATCTGAAGGGCAGGTAATGCTTATAATTTTAGCTTTTTCTGTAGGTGTTCTTGTTTTCCTTTCGTCAGTCCTTGTTTTGGCCATCTAAGTGAGTCTGCCTCTTCATAAATCAAGTGTGTGTTTTCTTTCTGCTGGGCATATTTAGTTGTTACGAGAATTTACCCTATGGCTTAATTTTCTCAAAATTCTTGAGACAGGTGGTTGAGGCATTTAAGATACTAACTTCTGATGAGAAAGTGAAGGCAATATTAGTTAATATATTCGGAGGAATAATGAAGTGTGATGTGATAGCTAGCGGAATTGTCAATGCTGCCAAACAGGTAAGATCTGCATTAAGTTTTGTTGTCTTCACCCAAAATTGTACGATCTCCCTGTCTGTATCTGTCTCTCTCCATCTGCCCCATTGTGGTTGCAAGTGCCAGAATAAATGGAGCAGGCTGTTCGAAAGGTCTTTCTAGAATTGGGAATCTGTGTTTGGATAGATGATCAATTGCTTGGTCACATGGTATAATGCTAGGAGTCTTGAACTTGCATATGAAATGTTGGAAAAGTTTCAATGTTAATGCTAGTTGCTGAATGCAACAGAGTAGGACCGTGTCTAAGTTATACCGCTTTCCATATCAGATACATAATAATCAGTCGACAGCTTTATTTTGCTTGTGACACATTATCTCTCTTGGTCCTCTCTTCAAGGTTGCTCTAAAAGTACCAGTGGTAGTCCGTCTTGAAGGCACTAATGTTGACCAAGGAAAGAGAATCTTGAAGGTAAATTATGAAAATGAACGTGATGTAAACACTTTATATAGCTCGCGTTCAAGTTGGTAATGTGACGTAAATTATTTGAGGATTTATTAATTGATGTTTTCAGGAAAGTGGAATGACGCTAATCACGGCAGAGGACTTGGACGATGCTGCCGATAAAGCAGTAAAAGCATCAGCCAGTTGAGATATCAAGGTATGCGCCCAATTGAATTTGGCAAATCAACTGTCAGAATTCGACAATAATAAAGCAAGGTTGAGGATTCGACCCCAAAATTTTTGTTTCTCGAGATCTAAATTTATTGAAGTATGGTATTGACAACTTATAGATTGCCGTGATTTATGTGCTGAAAGTTTACAAAGATTATTTTGCAGTTGCAAATGTAACTTCCCTTTCTCTGAGGAAGACAAGCTTCTCTCCAGATCATGAAAAACTAACGACTTTGCTCCAAAGCCTTTATTTGAACTTCTGAAATCCCGAAAGTAAGAAAAGAACTTAATAGTAAAAGGAAAGCCAGTAGAAAGAAAGTAAGATCAGGTATTACTCTCAAGTATGGTAATGAATTGTATATGCACAATTATCCCCGAGATCACGAAATAGTTAGATACCTTCCCTAGCTATTGTAGTGTGTGATAATAGGACACAGCTTGGCGCATTGACGTGCTTCAGCAATTCCATTGGTCGTAAATTTCCTTTGAGAACATGATGGTTTGTCAATAATTTATTTTGCAATGCCACAGAAATTGTACAAGATCCAGAATTACACACTCAAATTGAATGGATCCAGTCTGTTTTGGGTCATTTAAACATGGACAGTGCAAGATAATACAGACTCGCTGCCAGAATCACTGGAACAAAAAGATGTATGATTTTGTGTCTTGGTTGCTATACCAAAAGTGTTTGTAACCACGGCAAGGACTATAATTGTTTCTCCAATGATGTTTGCGCTCAAGGAGAAGTTCAACAGCAGAAACACCAACATGACATGCAATACAATAACTCCTTCTCACTATGACATCAAGTAAGGCTCCAGTTGCTGCGTCGGAACTTCCATCAAAATTAACCAGTATGTCAGCCATTATTGATAACCAAACAGGAGACACCCAAGTACGCCTGTGATAAAGAACAGCCCAAAGTACAAGCACATCTCCCAAGTTCATTCTTGAGTTTTATCAAGGGAAGTCTAATGATTCATTTGGCAAATGAAAGGGTGAAAAGGGGTGAAGGATATTAGAGAAGTGCTGAACTAACCTGGACCCACCTGAACAAAACCAGTGGAAGGATCACAAAGGCCAACACATAGGACTGCAAAAGCTCGTGAATGTCAAACCATTCTTGTAAGACACCAAGCTGCACCCATTCTTCTACCTTAATTGCCTGACAGAGTATAACCTGAGAAAAATAACAAATATTCAATTCGACCTGGCATAAAAAAAAAAAAGAAAACCGACTTGAAAAGAAAACGAAAAGAAAAAAATACCTCTAGATTCTAATCTTTGGTGTCAAAAATAGCTAGCGAAGTTTTGACATGAAAGTCAAGGTAATACTACCCCCTTTTTTGTTTGTTTGTATTTTACCTTAACATCTGAATGAAAAATCATAAATGTTGGAAATAAGTTCTTTATTAGTTAAGAGTAAGATTGCGTACTAAACCTTCTCAAACCTTGTGTCTTACCAGAATTTCTACCGGATGTTGTTAGAATTAAAATGAAAGACCTTAAATGCTGTTGAAGTGGTCGAGTTTATTATGTGAGACAAGTTATTAGTCATTCTTCATTGCTTAAGCTGACCTAACAAATTCTAAACTTCAAAGATTTTCAAAATTGTAAGCATACCCCTTGTGGTAACCAGTGGTAGTAACAATATTGATGGCATCCCAAATAAATATAAGAGGAATCCAATGAGGTGGATATTTGAACCGAGCAACGCCCAAGATAATAACCATGTCATTTCCAGCAAGATAGCCCTATGGAAAAATTATTTTTGGAAAAAAATTCCATAACACTATGAAAACCAAAACAGATATGTTAGGGTGAATTATAAAAAATTTAAACTTTACTTAATTTAGTTAATTTTGCAATCTTAGTTCATACTTTACAAGATGATGTTAAAATGTTTCAATTTTCAAATTTTCGTAAAAATAACTCGACATTGGACTTTAAGTTAAGATACTAATGTGATAAATCACATAAGCAAATCTACTAGATATGTGGCTGACACATTTGCTACTTATGTTATGTCAGATGAAAATAAAAAATTAAAATTAAAATTCCTAAAACCTAAAGCTTAAGATATTTGTCTGGTTGATTTTGGAAAAGAAAGGACAATAACAACTGTTGTGAACTTCAATCTAAATCTTAAAGTTCTAATTGCCTATGAGATATCCCTAAATGTTAAAATTTATTTGCTTTTAGATTCTTTTTGTAGTTGCTTGTCATTGTCCCTTTGCAAAATTTTTGTTCTTTATCTCTTTGCAAGTAACAACAAACTTCTCTCTTTCTCTTAATTCACTTTCTGTATGAGTCAAGAGAAACATGGTAACAACAAATAAAGTAGCCATTGAATCTTCATAACCAAGCACAAAGTGCTGCATGATTCTAAGAAGACGTCACATAATTCATCAAATTCTTATCATCAAATAGGAACAACAACAAAGACAGTAACAGAAAAGACAAACAGTTAAAAAAGGAAAAATAATAGTGAAAATCATTGAGGAGTGATAAAGAGTCAAAATAGTAATCGTCAATAGTAAGTTAACATCCAATTAAGAAGTAAAAGTCATCAGAGAGGTCAACATCAATGAGGAGGAGGATCATAACTCAAAAGTTAATTAGAGAAAAAGCATGGATATATAAGGTCCAAGGATATTGCCAATAATGGTAGTGGCATCAAAAGGTAAGTTTTATAAATAAGGTTAGAAGATATAAGCTCTTGCATGAGGTTTTCAATTCATTGACTATATACTCAATAAGGAATTGTAAAAAGAAATAAAGAAAAAAAGTCAAGTCAATTCTCATTTACACGTATATAAAAGAGAGATTGTCATGGTTTCATGTTTTTGATAATTTTGGTCGCAAAAGTTGATACAAATATACAAAAAAAGAATGATGCAACCTTTTTATGTTTCAATTCAAATTATGGAATAATATAGAATTCGAATGCAATGTTAAAATAGGGCTAATACGTAGTCACAATCTTCTTCCTTTTCATTATATAGGGCTAAGACAAGTTCATGTTCTTCTTCCTTTTTATTATGATGATTTCATAAACCTTATTCTCTCTTCATGATAGAGATAGAAGTTTGTTGTTATTAACAAAGGGATAGAGAATTTTTTTTTGTATTTGTCCTTGCATAAGCCTTCTCCATGGAAGAGAAGTATGTCTCAAAATTCAAGTAGTCTCCTTAAATCATCAATGTTCTGTACCTGGAATCGAGCTCTCCTTATCATTTTTGCAAAGCCAAGTTGTCTTAGGTGTTAGGTTTTGAGAATTTTAAATTTTTTTTATTTTTATTTTTATTTGACATAACACAATTAGAGCACACGTCAACCACTTTTCCAGTAAATTAGCTGCATAGTTAACCATGCTAGCATCATTAACTTGAAGTCTAACGATGGGTTGTTGTATGAAAAATTGAAAGTTAAGCATTTTAGTACCTTTTTTAAAATTCAAGCCAATATTTCAAAATTGAGATATATTTTTTTAAATAATTTACCCTATATTTAATAGTAACCTAAAGAACAAGATTATGAAAAACTGCTTAAAAGCTTCTAATTATAAGAACAAGTAACTATCCTCCGAAAAGGTAAAAGATGCCACATGTTTATGAAAATCATGACATAACTTTGGTTTATCTATCATATATAGGTCACTACATATTTATCCTTTCTATTAAGCTAATAACTGAAAAATAGCTATATTATTTCTCTTAACTATCCTCTTATTTAGAATTGCTACAAAGTCCTCTCAATTGATTTAGAAACCTCAAGAAAAAATTGTTGTAACTTTAATAAAATTAGAGACATGTTTCTTAAGCTAATAAATATGAAAAGCAAAGTGAAATTTGGTATTTAATGGAAACTCCAATCTATATGCAACTTGACCATCCTCTTAAGCACCTTATGAGGGCCATAGAATAATAGAGATAATTTATGTGACTTTTGTTGTTGAAACTAAGTCACCTACTATGAACTCCCAATGAATATGATGCTGATATGATAATTACTTCATTTTTTCTTGACTATGTGTTAACATCCCATCACCGATGGAAAGGTTATTTTGATAAATTGGGGCGACCTAAGAAATTGATTGCATATTTTTGATTTGTTCATTCAATTGGCTGACATTTTACACGTGCACATATAGGTACATGCATGCATGACTCTTTTCCGGCATTTGTTTGTAATTATGATACGATTGATTCTATGAATTCTGAGATAATTGTGAATTGGAATGTACTAGGAGTGATTTTCAGTTGGTAATGATTTTTAGAAATTTTCTGAAAATTTGGGAGAAAATGTTCGGACCCGAAAATTTTTCGGGTGACGGACCGATTGATTGTATAGTACGGGAATACTGTCCAATGGCAATGAAAAATTTAGATATAGGATTTTAGGAATGAAAATGTCGAGCCATTGGAATTTAGAGGCAACCTAGACTAGAAATGAAATTGAAAGGAGAAAGAACTTAAATGTTGAGGAAAAAGACAAGTGGCATGTTATAATGTTATGAGAGAAACCCTTTAAATGCCTTAGGTTTTGAATCTGGTTATAGATACTTATCTCCTCCATCCTAGGGCATTTTCTTCTTCTTTTCCGATTGATTCTTGTTTCCTCCTTCCTTCACGATTTTTGCTTGTCCATTTGCTTGCTTCTTCTCCACTTGCAAAGCCAAGCTTAAACCTTAAGGAAGATGAAGCTTTGCATGGTTTTGGGGAGTGAGAACCGTATGTATTAAAGAGTTGGAGATTTTCGGGTGTTGAAGAGAAAAGCTTGATTTGGTAAGTAAATTGCATATATGTTGCTTATTGAATGATTACTTGCATATATGGTGTTAATTGTGGAAGATTGTGGTAGTTTAGGCTGAGTTATGGTTGAATTTGGTAGAGAGAAAAGTGAGAAAACCATTGGAGAAGAAAGGGTCTGGTTCGCACGTCGCGGCGTGTGCATGGGTCCTCGTCGCTGCGAGCTTTAGCTTTCCACGCCGCGGCGAGTTTCTTGTGTGCGCCGCGGCGTGCTGCTTCTTGACGCCGCGGCGAGCGTCTCTTGCGCTGCGGCGAGCTGCTTCTTGCGCCACGGTGAGTTTCCTTCTTGCGCCGCGGCGAATGTCCTTTGGCCGCAGCGAGACTGGTTTTCCTGAACTGACATGGTTTAGTTTTTGAGTCATAACTAATGGCATAGAACTCCGATTGAGGTGAATTTTGATTCGTTACAAACTAGAGACAGAGATCTACAATTGATGTGAAGAAAGAAAGTCTGAATTTAAGTCTTTAAGATCTCCATTTGTGAATGAAAGTTAGGTTTAGATTGTTATTACAACCTAAGGGTCGTTTCATGATAATTGGAGTATAATTGTGAGATTCGGAAATAAAATCGGTACTTTTAGAAGTTTTCTTGGGAATATTTAGTGTATATGATATGGTATTGAAATGGCATGAGTCTTATTTGACCAATTGAGTGAAAGTGAGCTTCGAGATCAAGGAAAGTGGAATTTGGGAATTAGCGTCGGGAAGGTCTTGAACATGCATCGTACATCTTTTAAATTGCGTCATGTGCATCATTGAAT
>JANZLD010000009.1:20997235-21012796 GCA_026413575.1 Erythroxylum carthagenense | reverse complement strand
TTTTAATTTTAGGGGGCCTAATATACCACTGACACTTAAATAATTCCGTTATATATATATATATATATATATATTAAAAAAATTTAAAAAACCTTGGAGGGCCCAATGCCCCCCCAAGGCTACATGTGGCTCCGTCCCTGCCTAGAGCCATGAACACAGAAAACCGAAAGGTCTCCACAAATTCTAGTTTCATGAAGCTATAGATTTTAATCATAAATCTTGCAAAAGGTGGTGATTTATTACTATTTTCTTCCACAAACTAGAGCCACTAGCTGTTGCTAAAACTTTCATCGGTAATCAGTAACCTAAAATTGAAAGCAACCTTATGTGATCCCCACTAGAGTCTTTACTATAATAACTACTTTTGCTCTTGTAGCCATCTGGATATTTATAGGGAAGCATCGAATGCAAATATTTTTCAAAGATGCATATCTTAAGAATAAATCTTGAACACAATCATAATAGTGGAATTCCATAACCAATTTGACATCTTTGTGGTATAGGCTATGGTTTTTCAGTAACGCTGAATGAGATAAACTTATAAACATAGCTTAAATGTTTTTTCTTTTCATTTCCTAACGAATCCTGAGTCTCCTACTCTAACTATCAATTGAAAGCATATATTTAAAGTCTAAGACGATTTATCATTCTAAGCAATGGTAGGCAAATCCAAAGAAAATATATTTATGCTCATAGACGATAAGAAATTCGAAAGGACGTCAATGAATAACAAAGTCTTAAGTTTCTAGATCAATTTAAGAAACAAGCTTAAGAGGGTGAGAACAATATAGATGAACTAGATAACAATTTGTTAATGGCAAGCCTTATATAAATACCCACCATTCATATTTTTGTATCTACTTATTTGAATCATTCAAAGGTATCTCTCTTATAAAAGAGTTTTAAAATAAGTTTGGTTCTTCTTTCTTATAATGAAGAGAATGTTAAATGGAAAATTAAAATCAAATTGTAAAAATAAATAATAAAAACATATTATCATTTATTTATTATTATAATTATACTTTTAAGATAATTATGTATAAAAACAATTTGTATTCTCTTTATTTAAATAAATATATCAAATGAGCAATTATGTTTAGTTTGTATGTTTTAATTAAATTGATTTCATAAAAAAGAGTATTTAAATCTTTCAATCTTATATTAACTTATATTAGACACTATGATCTTTATTGTTTTACAATAGACTTTTGGAATAATGAGTTAGTAGATAGATCCTTTTTTTTATAATAAAATTTTGGAGGATACAACATTATATATCAAATAATTAAGTACAATTAAAAATTATAGGATGACTCATTTAAGTAGGTAGTTATTAGGTTTTGTCCTTTTTTTCAATAATATGGAAAGGGGTTTAAAATGATAAAAATCCTCTTTATTATGTTGTACATACTTGAGGAAATTACATGATTATAAGTTTAAGTTTGCGTTGATAGCATACAAAGAATTTAGTCCATTTAATTCAAAAGTGAAAGGGATCGCAAGGTTAGAAGTACTAGAAGATATTTAACAAAGAATTTGTGGATGTAGAATCAATTTAGAAGTTCGAGATTCAAGAATTGTAGAGAAATTATATATAATTGACATATGTTTTAAAAACAATAGTGCATGTAAGTAGTTAATTAGGATTATCTCTTTCAATTTATCAATCGAAAGAGATAATCTTTGGCTTTATATTATCTTCGGATTGAAATTAATACACATTGCCTCTTTCATTGATAAATTGGATAAAAATAGCAATTAAATAACTTTAGACCTCATTAATATATTTGAGCATGAACTTTAGATATGATATTAGATCTTCTATGCTATCTATTTTGTTCCAATCCTCTTTCTACCTCTAAAATGACAATGTTTTATATGTAAATAGACATAAAACGACTTCATTTAGAGAAGAAACATGGTTAGAATAGAGTAATGAGCATAGAGCATATGAACCCCTTTATTACAAGTTTATCACTACTATCATTGCTGTCTTATATTAAGAAACATCAAGAACTAGAGCAAAAGTTCTTGAAGTGTTGCACGTATGTTTATTAGCAACAATACTATGAAACACACATGCATGTTTTAGATATCAACCTATTGACAAATTTGGCAACAAACAATCAAGATTTTTTTTATTGCTAACAAAACAATCAACTTTAACTTAAATGCTGGCACTACACTAACAACAAAAGTAAATGTAATGAATTCCTCTACATATCTTCTTTCTTTTTTTTAATATTTTTTTACCACTGTTCTTTATTTTTTACCCTTCTGATTTGAAAATTTACACCTACTTAAGATTCCATCAAGCACACAAAGATTAACCTAAAAGAGTTTTGATAATTTAAGGATCAGATTCTTTGTTCTAGTTAATCAATTTCTGCCATATTCTATTAAATCTCATCTATATATTTATGTAAGATTTACATAAATGTATTAACAAAATTAAGTAGAACAAGATTAAAACACCCTAATGACACCGCGATGCTCCAATCCGATAATCTAGTGACTTGTTTCCACAAGCAAACAACGATTGTATAAAATAAGTCAACATCGTACTTTGGTAGCATAATCACAATCACAAATTACGTACATTCACGAAAGTAAATATAAATAAAAACCACTCACTAGAATAAATAAATCAAAATGGAGAATAACAACTTGTCAGATACACATTGTACTCAAATTCACATTTAAGTTAAAAAAATGAAGTATATGTTGAACATAACCAAAATATCAACATCATAATAGAATATAAAGTTATATTTATGAACTTGAAATAAACAATTTCTACTCATATTAGAACTTGAAGATAAAAATATCTTTTGATTTACAAGCCTACCCTTTATGTCATCGTCTGGTCCAACAATCTTATCCATAACACCCAAAGAAGTGGCAACGAACCTAGTCAAGAAGGTATTTAAAACATGTAACGTCAAAAATTAGTGTCATAATTTCAAGTATGATAACCTCCTATAACTGTAAACTGACTTGTACTTTGACTGACTTCACATAATTACCACGAATGTTTTATTGTCAAGAATGAGATTAGCTTTCCCCTCTTCAAATCCAAAAGATCATTCTCTGGAGATGCTCACTAACTAAGAAAAGCTACGGATTGCTCTATGTATGATGTGTATTATTCTCAAATCTAAGGAAAAACAACCTTTTACAACACGAATGTGTGTAGAATACAACCAAAGTGAACTGGAATTGGCAAGTGCATAACTTGAGCAATTCATGCGAAACAGTTACTTTCAAATTGGTGGGACACTTCACTGCTTATGATTCTTGGAAAATTTTGCCGAGTTTAATACGTAATAACAATTAAAAAAAATTTATCTTTTCCTTCGGAGTGTTTATGAGTATGTCAAATTTTTGGAGTCAATAATGCCAATTGACATTAAAAGAAAAAGAAGAAAACATTTCTAGCAGAAAAGAAGATTCAAGTTCAACAAAAGACGTGCACCAAATGTATAGACTTTTACGATTGTTTCAATTTTAAAAAGAAGAAGAAGAAGAAGAAAGTAGGACATGAGGCAACTCATTTTCTTGAACTAGAAGTCAAATACTTAATGATTTTGGACAACTCACCTGAACTAGAAGTCAAATACTTCGTTGACGGTCTTTTACTTTCTCAAGTCAAATATGCTCATAATCTCCTCAACAAAGCTGAAATGCTTGAAGCTTATCCAATATCTACACTAATCGCAATAAAATTGAATCCCCTTTATGATTGCAAAGAGCTAATTGATCCCACTGTGTATCAACATTTATATGGTTCTCTTCAAGATCTAACCTTTACTACACTTGATCTCATACATGCTATTAACCAAGTGAGCCAACATTTTAAAAATCCCACCATAAAGGACATTCGAGTAGTTAAATACATTCTACGCTATACAAAAAGGGCATTGACTTATAGTCTTCATTATATATCTCAAATTTCTCTCACTTTAATGCTTTTTATGATGTAGATTGGATAGGTTGTCCATAAATAAGGAGGAGCACAATTGGTCTTTACAATTTTCTTGGCTTAAATTATGTGTCTTGGAGTTCTAAGAAATAACCTACTTTTCCTTTTTTATTGTTAAAGCTAAGTATCGTTAGCAACCACTGATGTAGGCTTAACTTAGTTCCAATATTTATTTCATGATCTTGGCATCCTCCTTGACAAACTTTCTATTCTTCTTTGTGACTATAAGCTATTAACCTTCATTATATTTATACTATAATGCAAATTGTTGACATTTTTAGTAAGGGACTACCCAAAAAATCATTTGAAACTTTTGAGAATGTATTTGTTCTCTTATACTGCCGTCATCGATGGGAGGTGTAACTCAAGAAAATATTCATAATCTAAATCATAGCAAAATATAAAAGATTTATTATAGTCAAACCTTAGTTATGTATAATTATATCTTATACATTAAAGTTGTCAAGATTATCTTAATAGTTTTTACAAACTTATGGTAAAACTTTACGTGCTTCAAGTTCAACATATTACCATTGAACTACCTGTATATATATACATCTATAATTCTTAATAAAAGAGTGTGGATTGCTTTTTTTTCCTCAAATCACCATATTCCTAAAATTCTATTTTTTAAAGCATTAAAGTTGTAAGTGAAAGAACTTGCTATGTCTACTAATCTCTTCAAATTCCTTACAAGCTCCTATAATCACTCACGAAAACAAACTGATAAATAAAGTTACCACTTCTTCATCTGATCATCATCACTTAAAGAAGATACAATTTTTTTGGGTTTGATGTTAGACGAAAACTTACTTTTGCTTTTTGAAAAGGCTATAGACATGAAATTATAAAGAACATGAATATGTGAAGTTGATGACTTCCAAAGTGATGAACTCCAAACTATAAGATCAATGATATTTTACCCTGGAGCCATGACATAGAAAACCAAAGGTCTAAACAAATTCCAGTTTCATGCAGCTATAGGTTTTAATCATAATTCCTGTAAAAGGTGGTGATTTTTATTACTATTTTCTTCCACAAACTAGAGCCATGCTAAAACTCTCTTAGGTAAACAATCACCAAAAATGAAAGCAACCTTGTGTGATCCCTGCTAGAGTCTTTACTATAATAACTACTTTTGCTCTTGTAGCCATTTGGATATTTATAAGGAAGCATCGAATGCAAATATTTCACAAAGATGCATATCTCAAGAATAAATCTTGAACATAATCATAATAGTGGAATTCCATAACCAATTTGACATTTTTGTGTTATAAGCTATAGTTTTTCAGTAACACTGAATGAGAAAAGCTTATGAACATAGCTTAAATGTTTTTGACTTTCTGTATATGCTGTGTATTATTCTCAAAAAAAACAACCTTTTACCACACGAATGTGTGTAGAATACAGCCAAAGTGAACTGGAATTGGCAAGTGCATAATTTGAGCAATTCATGCGAAACAGTTCCTTTCAAATTGGTGGGACGCTTCACTGCTTAAAATCTCTTCCTCCGGACTGCTTATGGGTATGCCGAATTTTTGGAGTCAGCATTCAGTAATGCCAATTGACATTAAAAGAAAAAGAAGAAAACATTTCTCGCAGAAAAAAAGATTCAAGTTCAACAGAAGACGTGCACCAAATGTATAGATTTTTGCGGATGTTTCAATTTTAAAAAGAAGAAGAAGAAGAAGAAGAAAGTAGGACAAGAGGCAACCCGTTTTATGTTGTTTCAACTAAATACTCTAAGCTATCAAACAAATGTCGCAAATGCTTCATAAAATCCCATTAAATTCCTTTTCTGCACTTTCCTCTAAGTTACTTAAAGCTGAAGAACTGTGAAGTATTTCACTGTCGTTAGACTTGGATACGGACCCGTTTTCCGACCCCGCATCACAATCCGGACCACGGGCTTTCGATCTGGACCTCGTTGACACCTCCTCTTTGGTTTTCTTTCGTCTGGTTTTTCTGGGTATGTCAGGCAAATTCGACGAGGGCTCGCTGCCTTTGCTTGGATCTTTTGGAAGCCTGGCTGGTTTGGCACCGTCCGGCAATTCTCTGGGTACCATATTCTTTGAGGACCTCCTTTGCTTAGGTTTGTCGGTTTTTTCTGCTGCTGAAGATTCATCAGCTTTGTTTCCGGTCGTCGAACGACGTCTTGATGGTTTGGGTATTTCTGTGTCCTTCGACGGCGAACCTGATGCTCTTGTCGGAGACTCAGGCTCGTTTGCTTGTCCATTTTGCGATTGTGCTCGTGCTCGTCTCCGGTGACTTGAGTCTATATTTGTGACATAGAGAAGATTCAATTTTAACGTAGAACACATGTCATGACGCATTGTGAAGAGTTGTTAACTCATGTTTGGACAGGGTTTTAGGTTATACCTTCGGAAACCCACTTGACAGGGGCATCCTCCTTCATCTCACCATTGATACTCAGAGGAGCCGACGCAAATCCTGGCGATGCTTTAAACTCGCTCATCTACATATGAAACCAAAGTACGTACATGTGATTGTATGAATCAAAACTTTTTTTTCTAAATTTTTTTTGTATATAACGTATATGTATGTATGTGTGTATATATATATATTATTTGTATTCAGGACGTAACATGTAAATCTTAACATGAGTTTCTTACCCAGCTTGGCTGATTTACGGAGGGACCACCATCCCATCCTATATGGGCCACATGCTTTACATCTGTGGGAAAACCAATCTGCATTTCTGGCTCTTTCTCATTGTCTGCACCATGTAATTAAGTAGAATCTTCTTTAAATTCTGTTTCCAAACAAATGATTATAGTATTCTAATGTACATACAACTATTCTCAATCCTTTTGGCCTAATGATGCTCTCTGTGGATTGTCAGGTTAACTTTTAATTTTAGGGTAAGAGTGACTTTGAGCTGTGAGTTGCATGCATGCATACGTATATAATTTTGATCTTCATTTATTGGTTTATAGTTCAATTGTTACGAAGAGATGTTCAAACGAATGGAGAGAAAGGGAGGGCGTACTTACCAAATATCTGAGATATGTATCTCAGGCCTTTTAAAAGGCCTTTCATCTTACTGTTTGACATATTCAAGACAATTTTATCTTGGTCTCCGGTTTCTGACAAGTTATAGATCTTTTCCTGACTAAGCTTTTTCTGGAATTTGATTCCACGACGTTGCACTTTAGAATCTGAGACGGAGAAATCAAGAAATAAATTGTATATCCAGGAAAAAAGAAAAATGTTGATATAATGAAGATGATAGAAAATCTGGTTTAATGGGAGAAAGTCACACCAACCCAACATGAAACGTTGTGCTCAAACTAAAATTGCTTGATAAATCCAACTGAAGCGAGCTTGAATGACGAACAAGAGAGAACATTACACTGGTTTGTCAAAAAGGTGGTGGGGATGACTGATGAGAAAAGGGGCAGAAACAACAGGGCATTGTTGTTTAAAGGAAAGAGAGCGTCCATTTAATGGCCATGAATCTCAGAAACCAATCGGTGTTTTCTGGTTTAAGGAAGAGAAATGTATCAGATGAAATATGCTAATCTTAGCAAGGCGTTTTAATCTTATGAAAAACTTTGCGCTGGATGGCCATTGAATCAATGTGCTTGCTGACTACCCGAACCCAGTTAGTTGCTCCAAAACTATAAATGTCCTATAAATATAATAAGCCACGTTCTCTATCTTTGGTCTGTTCCCTGTTTATTGTTTTCACTCACCAAATATCATAATAATAACAACATTGCCGTGACATGAATTCTAGAAGAACAGGTGGATCCGTTTGTGATAGGTTGACAAGGGGCATGATTTGGATTGAAGAGGAAAGGAATATTATGAACAATCAAATAAGTATAAATGAGACTTCCTTTACATTAATGAAACACATTTTTGACCGCTCTCTGCGGAGTTATATGGAGTCGTCTCGGGACTCCAGCTGGCCTGAGATATGAGCTTTCAACGTGAGACTCCAGCTGGCCTGAGATATGAGCTTTCAACGTGTTATTTTAGAAGACGACTCTTTTGAGGTTATTAATCTGCTCTCTACTTCTCTCGGGATACTGACTGAGTTTTCTATTTTGATGACATGTGTGCACCAGCTGTTGCAGCGAGAGTGGACTGTTCAACTGCAGCATGTGTACAGGGAAAGCAACCAGTGCCCGGACAGCCTAGCTCAACTTGCTGGGGTATACAGTCCGGGTCTCTATCTACTCCCCGAGCCTCCTTTTGGCATTCAAGAGCTTCTCCGCCGAGATGCGCAGGGCGCTCTGTACTCACGGGTTTTAATCTAGTTTTGTAATCCCCTTGTGTAATCAAAAAAAAAAAAAAATGAAACACATTTTTGTAAGAGTTGATTGCATGATCCTTTTATGTGATTTGAATTTTTCTAGCTTCTTAATTATCACCAACACCACTATTATCAATCTTTGACTGTGGATGACTGATAAAAATGTCTGAAAAACTTTCAATAGATTGTTGTTATATGTATACATAACAACTTCATTATTCTGGAACTCGTTTTTAAAGATGTTCTGTCCTAACATGGGGTTTGACATACGTAAAGAGATACAAGTTCACACCTATTAGGCTTGCGGTCGCGAATGAGACTTGTAAATTTCATAGAAAACAAAGTAAATGTGAAAGGAGAAGCCAAGAATTATGTGCAAATCAACTAACTATAGCTCGTACTGAAATCGGAAGCAAATATCAACAAAATCTTATACGGTTCAACAAATTTCAGTGGAGAGACAACATCTCTTCTTCCTAACATCAAATATGTAACCATTGTTGGGTTTAGAGGCTGGACGTCTCCAGCAAAGCAAATAAATTCTATGACTTTTTGGCCTGCAAGCAGAAGAAGACAAAAGAAGAGACCTTAATTAAATAGCTACGCAAATAAACTTCTCTTCTCCCACTCGTTTTGGCAGGAAAAACTGGAAAGAAGAAGAAAAGCTGAGCGCACCTTGCTGAGGTACTTCTTGTGAACCTTCAATGCCTCGGTGCAGACCTTTTTGGCATCCAGATTTCCAGTGATATCACTCAGTATCTGGAAAAAAAGCATCCATCAACCATGAGGGTAAATGCAAAGATGTAACCAAAATACATTGAGACATGACAGAGAGACAGAGCTTTTAACCTGGACGACATCATCCAGACCCTTGGCCTCCTTTATAATGCGTTTGTTCTTGGCCTCAAGGATACCAGCAGCAAGAAATATTGCGAGTGCAGTGTTTTGATCATTACATCCAGTCTTCATATTTTTCCGCTCAAACTTGCCACACTGCTTTAACAGTTTGCTACTCAGGACACGCTGCATACTCTTATCCACATTGGCATTCGCCTCATTATACGTCGAGAAGGTGTTAGGATTATACTCCATAGCCCACATCAGCTGAAATCAGTCCAACTGTCTCACTGTAAGCCTCACTATAATAAAAATCTAGGATGTCTGATCACGTTGCTTAAACCTCCTAGAAGAAATGGGATTCTAGTGAAGCCAGCTATTCTTCCTACCTCCCACAGGTATAGGGAATCGACAAATGAGAATTCCCTTCGAAAGAGGACCATCAGCATTCGAAATGCAAACAAATATTCACCTCCATCTAGATCCTCTGTTTATAAAAAACAAAAAACAAAACCAAAGAATAGAAAACAAAGCTTTACTGACAATGCATAATTGCACATGGATAAACAACATGTATACAAACAATTTACTTATTGGATTTTTTTTTTAATTTTCATAACAGGCAAAGCCACCATAATAATCAATCTCAAAACTACAACATCGTGCAAAACATGAAGATGTTGGAAATGGAACTACCAAGGTGTTGATGAAGCTTTGGGTCAATTGTTTTAATTACTTCTGAGAGTGTACTGAGCTGAGATTGCACCCCTATTGAACTTGTGCTACATCTGAAGTTTTCTCTCTGTTGTGAGACAAAAGTACTATTAGATCGTTAGTAGCGGAATCACAAGGAATGCTCTTAAGTAAATTGCTATGGAAAGTTGGATAAATATATATCAGAATACTGAGTAGAAGAAAGCTACATAAATAATGTAAGTGAGTTTTGAGTTTCTAGTCATATCAGAATATGCAAATCAAAATTCTCTTCAATCAAGCACATCAAAATTCTACTTGGAAAAATAAGCCTGAGGTTCTACAGTTATTGGAATGGTATACCCTTCTGCAAGAAGGAAAAAATCTTCAGGTAAAGAGATTTAAATTAACAAAAGAAAAGAGGTCAAAAAACATGTAGATCTACAAAGCATGACGGAATAAAGAGAGAGAACCCACAAACAAGATTATCATATTGTCATCTAAATGAAAGATGATCCCCCAGTATTCAATTTGAATAACCAACTCAGTTGGGTATTCAATGACTGACTAAGTTTTCTGAACACCCAGCTTCCACATTTGCAGTGTAACCTAACCATTGTGGCAACTTTCTTTTCCAAATTGGGGCATAAGTTAACATTCATCGGCCGTGGGCTACTTGTGACTTTTCCGGTAGGTACAAAAGGGTTTATCATGGGAGTGAAAACTATACAGAAAAAAAGCATTGAATAAAAATGTAGCTTGCTCGAGATCAACTCTTTGTTTTTTTCATTTGAATGAGATCAACACTTTGTTTTTTCACTTGACTCGTGTCTATAAAGTCAATCAAGTACATACCAGTCTCCGCATTGCACGATCAAAGCACCAAAAAGCATCTGCTTCATTTTCAAGAAGAACTATCATGGGAGAACAAATATCATTCATACCTGCTCAAGAAATATTTCAAATAACTCTAAACATCAAATGTATTTCAATTTGATACAAACAAGAAGCATTTTCTTCACCTTGCACATAACCAATGTCATTATCAATCCATGAATAAACTGCAAGAACATCCCAAAGTTTTGCCTGATTATTTTCATTCTGATAAAAGACCATAGCTTGATCTGTGCGTACAACATCCAAACCTAGAAACAAGTTCACCAACTCCTTTCAGCAGAATTCAATTAAAAGAAGGTTATACTGCAAAACAAACTTTAGGCACCCCTCAGCAGTTGATGAAAGGCCATGTATCTGGAGTCTATATTTCATAGTATTCTCAGTTATCTCCTAGAAACTTATGAAATACTTGCTGAAGGGGTACATGAGTGAAATCTAGCTTGCAATTGATGATCATCCAAATGACTACCCTAGAAACCTAACCAAAAAAACAGAAATTTCCATGAATTACAAAGTGAGATTTTAAATCCTGTACTTACCAATTTGATGCAATGAAAGCATCCACTGAACAACTCTTTTGTCTGAAATGGAGCTACTGACATGCCCTCCAGTATTTGTCGAGGGATCAATTATTGGTTTGCCATCATCTGTTATGATAGGCGTCGTAATAAACTTTCCACTACCAATAACAGGAACCATGTTTCGACATTCTGTTTTCAATCTGCTATACTGCTCCCTGAAAATTACCAAATGATAACTGAGAAAACTTGTTTCAGTTTAGAACGAATGGTGAAGGGAAGAATCAGAAACATGCACAGCAAACAGAATCATGATATCAATCAAATCCAAGAAATTGCAAAGATTAAAACAAATCTGTGTAACATACAAGCTGCTTTAGTTTCATCTTGGAAACAATGGTCTCATTCTATAAACCAAGGTCCAATGAGCTGCATCAAAAGACTCAGTAGGTAGACAAATCTGTTAGATACTAATAATGCATTATCAACTAACATAGAACTAGAGCTCATCTAACAATGGATAAGTATATATATGGCATGATCTTGGGGTACCAATAGTAGGAAACATACAGAACTGCTGGAGTGGTAGTTTACTATTGCCACTCATTGACATATAAGAAACCTAAATGCAACAAAAGTTGTTTTCAAGGTCTAACCAAGCTCAGATTAACAAATAGATTGGCCAGAAAGAGGATAAATTGCACTGCTTTTTCCCTTCAACATGAAACTTTGATTGACTTGCAATAGTGAAGAAAATGTTACCTCCGTTCCTCTCTGATCTGATTCCTTTCATCAAATGTGCTATCAGGATCAAAACATCCTAACAAAAACTCCCAAACTAGCCCTTTAATTGCAGGATGAATACCCTAACATGGAAAAACAACAATTTTAGTTTTTTCTCCAGTAAATTACACATTCCAGCTACCAAGGAGATGAACAGACATATAAAAAACACAAACCCATTATTTATACTGAATATCAAAGGATGGAAATCCTACCAATGATAGCAGTGAAGTACCTGGGGACTGTATGACATTTGTATGTAAGGATTCAGGGCAGATTTAGTACTAGTGATAGATCTAGTATTGCTCCCCATAGAAGGAAAAAAAAAAAAGAAAATAGTGAAAAGAGGGACATACTCCTCGTTGGATCCGCCTGAGCACTTTCGCAATGTCTAAATGACCATCATCAGAGAATGCAGCATGCCACCTTCTTGCGCTAAGAGTTTTACCAGCCTGTGAAAACTCGACAATTTACCAAAACCAAACTAACCTATTTAAGAATGATATAGAATGAAATTACATACGAGAGAAAAAGAATGAATTAGGAAGCTGAGAACCAATAACCAAGATTTATATACATAAACATCTACATCAACATTTACTCAAACACAAATATAAACAGATATTGGCTCTTAGCCTTCACTGTTCAAGCCTGGAAGCTCCACTGAATCAAATGAAATAGCATTGTAAAACAAACGTAGAATTGGGAACCGTACTCTTGGCTTGAAACGGGTTTTAGGAACTTCGCAATCGGGTCTAACAGGATAGAAAGTTCCGTAGTCATCATCTCCTCCTTTTGTCAGTTGATTCCCTGCCAACTTAATCACTCATTCGTCGCCACCAAAATACATAACCGAATCGAAAAGCCAAATAAAATTTCCAAAACACAATGGTGGACGTTATACAGGATATGAAAATCACTACAAGTATTGAAACAAAGACTCTGATAATGCCAAACACTTACAAGCTGGATTCACAATGAACTTACCCATGTTCAATGAAACATTCAATGGGATTTCTAACAGAAACAAAAGTTATGAATTTTCCAGTTTTTACAGGACAGCTGTTGTTTTCTCCTGGTCCTGGTAAAGCATACAGAACTGGACAGACAAAGATATATTAACTGACCTCACAGTAAAAGTGAAGGTAGAATGACATAAAAATTAATCGGACGTCCTATTGCTAATAGTTAATACATAATTACTCGATCAAGGCTTGTTTCAAGCATGGTCTTTTGCGTGCAAAAAGAGAGAGAGAAAAAAAAAGACAGGAAAGAGAAAGAGCAAAGACAGGATTAGGAACGGAATCTGTTCGAAAATGACACGTCTTTCTGTTGTCCTAAGTATCCGGTCCTCAAGTGGACAAAAGCAATCCATTTGAACTGGAATTTCTAAAGCAACGACTTTTCTCTCTCTTTTTAATCAACCAAACCTATCCCGCATGTCATTTGATCGAGTTACTTGTACTTGAATGGCTAAATGATGCCTTTTTAGTCTTCCTAATCAGGAAAATAAATACCAAAACAAAAAGGGTTGATGGTTCAACATCTCACCTCTTAATCAGAGTTCTCGAGCTCGAGTCTTGAAAATGGAAAAATTTGTTTGACCAGTACTTTACTTTTTATGAGTTGACCCGATGCGAGCAGGAATTAGTCTAAAAGTAGATGACTTAAAGGCGTCTTCTCACAGTTGAAACCCTCATAAAATATCTCGTGGGCTAACCATAAAATAAATACCAATATGTTAAAATATAAAAATATTACAGTTATACAGTTATACTTGCATGCGTGGGTAGTATATCAGTACCGGTAATCGTTTCATTAGAAGGGGGATGAATATTAAGGGTTGGAGCACTATGAACTCATTAGGATGTTTCAACCCTGGGTACTTACTCTATTTTATATATTTGTGTGAACTCTACATAAATATGTAGATAAGATTTAATAGAACAAGGTGGAAACTAGTTAACCGGAACAGAAGTGCTGATTCCAAATATGAATTAGTTTGTGAATCCCTCTCTCTCTCTAAATCTCTATCCCTTATCTCTTCCTCCAAAATTCTTCTCTCTTCTATTCCTTATTTCTCTCTTTACCAAAAATTTTACCACACCACTTAGTATCGAAGCAGTCGATTCAGGGAGGAATCCATGACGGAAGGTACAAGGGGTGTTGAGATGTGAAGGCTCGAAGAAAACATGAGAAACTTGATGGAAACACAGATCAGGAACAAGAAAATGTTTCTGGAATTACAAGCTAGGAATGAGAAAATGCATCTAGAATCTCAAAATAGAACAAAAAAGGTGGAGAAAGTTGAAATGGAGTTGAAAACTATGTTCGCACAATTTCTGCAAAGGCAAGGAGTAGAACCAATAGCTTCTATGTTAGTCCTTTCAGAACCTACCCCTTAAAGTGAGCAAATCATGCAGGAGAAGGATGAAAATGGAGTCTAAAAGATCCTGGACTCCTCATCCGCATATACTTTGCCCTCAGAGTCCACCTCTCTCATGACTAACAAAGATGTCACCTCCGGTGGTTCCTTCGTTGTCCCCTCTCTCAATAAGCCTAGTAAGATCAAGATGTACTCTCAGACTTCTTGTATGACTGGTGATATTTTCAGCTGCAGTCTATCTCATATGACAGTTACTCCCTTTGAGATCATCAAGCGTAATATGCAAGTTGACCCTGCAAAGTATAAAAGTATTTTATTTGATTTTAAAATTGTGCTATAAGAGCAGGGTGTGAGCTTTGTGGATGGTTACATTGCTGAATTTTTTTGTGCGATTGTATCTCATCCTACTGATAATCTTGTCTCCTTCCTCAATAATGCTAAAGGAGCTACTGTTGGTGATGTCATGAAGGAGATGGGTGATAAAAAGAAGTTCAATTTTGTCAAAAAGAAAATATGCTTATTTCTTTTTTGTCCATTCAGTAAATCTCCTTAATACTTTCCTTATTAAACCTTATGGACAAGATTTGCTAAAGGAGGCATTGATATGTATAAAAAATTACAACTATTATACAGTTGTACTTGTCTGTTTAGGTAGTACAACTATACATGTAACTATTTCATTAAAAGGGGGATGGATAAGAATTAATTTGTGATTCTCTTTCTCTGCCTTCTCTCTTCCTCTCGAGTTCTTCTCTCTTCTATTCCTCATTTCTTTTTTTATCGAAAATTTACCATAAGACAATAACTTTGTACCTAGAAACAATATCAATGCAGTAATATATGATTTCATTGCAATGTTTGTCCACCCTTGTGTTGCGAGGAATTATTAATAGAGTATTTTTGTAGCTATCTTTATTATCCTTGAGTTGAGGAATGATGAAACTTGTATAAGTCATATTAGTAAACCTTGCATTGGTTTATAATCTAAGTAGTCATGATGAAAACAAGGAAGTTTTTTTTTTGTTGCCCATGAGGTATCCTAGGAGGGTCTCAACTATGGGAAGGAACCTTTAAGTCACCCACCTCTAGATTAATCCCCGCTCGAGCGGGGTAGGTCCCTTATAAAAGGCAAAGCTCTAGTCCTAAGTTTTAAACAACTACATACATGAAGGGGGTTAGAACA
>JANZLD010000009.1:20963945-20975757 GCA_026413575.1 Erythroxylum carthagenense | reverse complement strand
AGAGTTATGATTTTTGGGATTAGGGTTTAGAGCCATTGGAAATTTGGGGGAAATGAGAATAAGAAATTGGATTTAGGCTGTTTGGACTGGTCTTGTGGAAATTTATTTGCCAAACAAGCCCTTAGTTTCTTAGTTTATAATCTTTATCCTTTGAATTTTGTCTTCTACGATGCTCCTCGATTTTGAGAGAAGAAAGTTTGCCTTTTTCCTTCTTCGTGATCTCCTCCTTGCTTGCTTCTTTCATTTCCTTCTTGCAAAAATTGCTCTTTTCCTTGTCTTTGATCTGTCCCCTAAGCTTGGTAAAGAGAAGATAATATTTGAGTTGGTTTTTGGTGATTGCCGTGGGTTGTGAGAGTGTCAAAGGTTGGTGATCTTTGAAGTTTTGAAGGTTTAATCAAGTAAGTTCTCTTCCTTCTTACTTTAGATAGTTGGATTTTTGGATTAAATTGAGTTATACTGATGATTGGTTTGAATATTTGATAAATGGAAAATGTTAGGTTTCGGATGATGAATTTCTTGCTTTTGGTGTTGATAATTTAGGGATAATAGTTATTTGATAGAATTGAGATTAGGAATTAGTTGTTTTGAGTATATTGAGTTGTTTGGGAGTGTTTTGAAAGGTGAAAAATTGGTTTGGAAGTTTGCAGAAGTCGGAAAATCTGGAAAATCTAGATTTCGGGCGTGTTGCTGGAGTTGCACACCGCGACGTGTAATGAACACGCTGCGGTGAGCGAATTTCCTCTCACACGCTACGACGAGCGAATAACGCACGCCGCGGCGAGCGGGAGAAGGTCACGCCGCGGTGCGCGTAACGCGTACGCCGCCGCGTATGCGAGAGGGCTCGTCGCGGCGAGGACGCTCTTTTTCCGAGGATTGTTTCTAAGTTTGGGATTGAGGAGTTATGCTTATTGAATTAGTTATTGATTTATTGTAATTTAGAGACTATGAATTACAGATTTTTAAGAATGAAAGTTCCGAATCGATTCCGAAAGTTTGTGAAGTTAGATGGCAATTGAATAGTGAATTTGATTCAGAAATACTAATAGTTTCCAATGTCTTGGAATTTGATTTATGAGGGTTATAAATTCTACCGTTAGAGAGAAAGAGATTGAATTGGGAAGATTTTAGGCTAGAGTCGGGAATGTCATAAATATGTAATTCGTTTCATGTGAATAATTGACTTCGATAAATTGCATAATTAGTAATGTACGTATATTCTGATTGTTATAGAGGCACCAGTGGAGCGTCGATCCTCCGACGTGGCTGAGACTTCCCGGCATTAGCTCGGAAGTTACAGGTGAGTAACCTAGTTGGTTCCTCAATATTTGTGTGTTAAATTATGTGCTTATGCCATGTGGACGAAATGGAGGGTTTATGTGTTTGAATGTGATTTGGGCATGAATTACTTAGAACTGGAACATGGGGCATTTTATGCATCAAAGTATGATCAGATAATGAAAGTTGTGACCGGAGCAGCCAACGTATTTCAGAGCTTCAAGCTCAACACTTCAGGGCCTCGAGCCCAACGTATTTCAAATCCACCGGCTCATCGTATCAGGGCATATCAGGCCCAACGTATTCAGAGCCACAGGCTCAAAGCAATGTGCCCGTCACTGGGACAGTTCAGGCGCACGGTCACAACAACGTCATAAAATGAAAGTGTCACATGTGCATCACATATACCAATGATTAAATGTGAACTTTGTGAAAGGCGAAATGCCTTATATGTGTAAACTGATAATGCATGTGACGTTTCTAAATATGTTATTGTGTGAATTATCTGTATACTGTTTGCATATGCATGAGTTGGGTGAACCATCGATGATGGTTTCTCGCTGAGTTCGCAAACTCACCCAACATTGTAATATTTTTCAGGACAGCGTTAGTAGACTCCTAGCTCCAGAGTGTGGGATTTTCTCTGCCTTGTAGATCATCGGCAAGAGAAGTTATGGCGCAGAAGTGGGTCAGCTGGGACTTTTTTGGGGATGATCTAGTTAGGAGTTGTTAGTTTCTTTTGGTATTGTATGGATAGTGATTTTGGACAGAATTTTGTAATTATGGATTCGAGAAAATGAACGAAAGTGTATTTGGTTTCAGAAAATTTGTGATATTTATACTGATGCCTTGTGTAGTGTAGTTGGGTTGCTCGGTAGTGCACCCTTATCGTGGGTTATGTGTCGGAACGACCTACAGGCGTCCCGGTATGTACCCTACGGTAAGGGGGCGCTATACTATTCCTAAGTCAGTGTTCACTAACATTACTATAGATTTTGTAGAGGGACTACCCAAGTCTGGAGGCAAGGAAGTTATATTAGTTGTAGTTGACAGATTGAGCAAGTATGCTCATTTTCTAGCTTTATCCCATCCTTAGACAGCCAAAGTAGTGGCTCAGGTGTAGTTAGACAATGTCTTTAAGCTGCATGGTATGCCAGCAACCATTATCAGTAACAAAGACCCTACTTTTTAAAGCAATTTTTAGAGGGAGCTGTTCTTATTACAAAGGGTTGAGTTGCACTATTCTACTGCCTATCACCTGCAATCAAATGGTCAAACTGAGGTGGTTAATCACTGCTTGGAAATGTATCTTCGATGTATGACAGGTGAGGCCTTTAAGAATTGGGTGAAGTGGTTACTATTGGCAGAATAGTGGTATAACACCACCTATCACACTTCTATTAAAGTCACTTCATTTGAGGCCTTATATGGGTACCCTTCCCCTCTTCATATTCCTAATGATTCTAATGTATATACAGTAGATGATCTGTTGACTACCAAGGAAGCTAAAATTGAAGAATTAAAGCAAAACCTTGTGCAAGCTCAAAACCATATGAAACGGGTTGGAGATAGGAAAAGGACAGAAAGAGAATTTGAAGTGGGAGACTAGGTGTTGCTTAAACTACAATCATTTAAACAAAAGTCTGTGGCCACCAGGACTACCCAAAAATTGGCGGCAAGATTTTTTGGACCGTACCAAGTAATGGAATGCGAGGGAAAATTGGCTTACTATTTAAAATTGCTTGCTGGCGCTTCAATCCATCCAATTTTCCATGTTTCCAAACTCAAGAGATTTGTTGGAGTTCCAACTATGCCTTTTGATCTTCCTTTGAGCATGCCTGAGCTCCCTTGGACTCCAAATTACATACTTGGTAAAAGGATAAATCGTAAGTGCAACAAGGCGACAATGCAAGTTTTGATTCAGTGGGACGGTGGATCTCCCAGTGATGCTACTTGGGAATGGTTTAATGACATAAAGGCTAGGTATCCAAGTTTTGTCCTTGAGGACAAGGACATTTTCGAAGGAGTAGATACTGATGCCTGAGTGGGAATTAGGGATGGGCAGCATTCAATTTAAGATTTTATTTGTCAATTGGGTCAGAGAGTTGTTTCAAGTTCTTGGGCATTTTGTTGGATAAGTGGGCAGGTTAGTGGTATAGGCCCGGTCTTATTAGGATAAATATTAATAGTACTAATAGTTAATGAATTACCAGCATGGCAAAGGTGAGTGGTCCTGCAAGTCTACAACGGATTTCCATCATTCGCGCTACACTCCAGTTGCTAATATACATTTGTGACGAACTCACTTGACAAAGCAATGAGAATTATCATAATGTTATGATGTGGTGTGAGTATAGCCTTACATTGTTCTCTTTCCTTACGTAAATTTCATAGTCACAATTGATACCTTCAACGTTCCCATTCAATTTGGGACGTATAATCCCTCACCCATATTAGTCACCTCTCAAATGTTAAAGAACTAGCGTAAGTATCTTTTAGAGCTAGGGCATGTTAAGACCTACACTCTTCTCTACCATAAATTTGCTACACAACATCATAACGATTATATCCTAAATTCTTTGTTATTTACAGCTAGTAATACCCCAATGAAGAGAAGCATCCACATGAGTCGTGCAATGCATAAAAAAGCAATAAGTTGCAACTAAAAGTTCACAAACACCGACAATAAAATTCTGATACATAATTCTCGTTTTCTCTTGGATGTCCTGAACCATTACAAAAGGGTCAGCATCAGAAACTCTCCAGAAGGGAAAAAAGAGGAATCAGGAAAGTAACATGAAGTAATGTTTAAAGGCAGAAAATGACCATGGGCATCCAAATGCTGGCATACGTCCCATTTACACGGGTGACAGCATAAAAGCACCAATCATCGTTCACATGGAAGAGTTCTGCCATCATTCTTGGGGCATGAACCATTAAACTTTGCACTCTCTCCACCTCCTCGTTACTTCCTGATTGAGAGAAACTCAAAGCTCCTGAAGGTGTCATCTCGAGTGCCTTTGCTAGGTGTAGCACGAGCTTGCAGTGATTTGTGCTCGTACCCAGGCTGCTGCATTCTTTGTGACAAAGTCACACGTCCACTGTTTGAAGTTACTTTGCCTGATCGACTGTCACTAGGTTCACCAGAGGAACTTGGCCGACTACTGGAGATGATAGCTTTCCGAGAGTTGCTGCCATACCGAGAGGAACTCCGCCCTTTTTCTGGTTCAGGTTGCTGCAGCTTACAACATTTTTAGTGATTATTTAAAACACAAACACAAGCTTTCTTACTTAAACAACAATTCTGCTCTTGTTTTGCAACAACATCCAGAAACAATTGCACAATGACAACAAGGTTTCCGCAAACACGCGTATGGAGCAGGTTCAGGATTCGATCAATCACATCTATCAACTAGATGACAATGCTATAAGCCATTCAAACCCGAGACACATCTTATATATTTTCCTTCAATTTTCACTGTCCTTCAACAGCACAAATTAAAGACCATATCTGCAACAACTTAGCCCTCAGAAGTTCATGCAAATAGTCATACAAACAATCTCAGCACGGTAAAGAAAGAGCTTTATTCTTGATGTACAGGGAATGTTCTTGCTATAATCAGTTTAAATTGATGTTTTCCAAAGGATTGACAAGAAAACAATGAGCTACATAATTTCCCTTCATAAAATTACTGGCAAACTTTAAACAGAACCATTTGTAAGGGAAGCAGAAAGGAAACGATAAACTAACAAAGTAACAACTAAAAGGAAAAGAACTCATGTTCTCAAAGAGCTGCGACATCTTTTACGTTTTGACTGCAGCAAAAGCACAACGTTCAAATCAGCCTAATTCATATGTGTAAATGATAAGACAATACTTTTGAATTCCAATTCAAAACATATAAAGTAAAAGGACAAGGTATGGAACTTACATTATCCAAACCCTTGTGTCTGGAATTCTCAAATGGACTAGAACTAGACACCTTTTTTGTTGAGAATGCTTCAACTGCACCTGAAAATCTCTCGCGAATCTCCTTCCCAACTGCATACAGTTTAGAAAATCAAAAAGTTAGCACAAAAATTTTCATGAAGTCGATGGGAACTTGGAGCCACAGCTCTTAAAAGAACGAATTTATACACCACCAAAACGAATTTATCCACCATTGTTGTTTGCTCCTCTCTTCGTTTCCTTTTTCTTGTTGCAACTACTAGAGACAATGGTAGGTGTATTAGTTTGTGCCCTTGTGGTTGTTTAGCTGTTTTTGGAAGTTCCAAATCTGGTGTTTGGGCAAGATTGAAGGAGAGGTGATGGAAAACATAGGAGAGGCAATGGAAAGAGGGAATTGGAGAGGTCCAAAGGCATGGCCGGGATGAGTTTTAGGCGGGTTGGGTCAGGCTTCAGAATCTGACAGGTTAGGTCCAGTTTCGTGCAGGCTTCAGACCAGCCAAAGACCAATCAGGCTCAGGCTTAGGCGGCATGAGCCAGGCCTGGTCGAGCTTCAGGCTGGCAATTGGCCCTACCCATTGCTATTCCTAGAATAGGTGAAATCAGGGGGAACTATTGTTTGATATTAAACCATATCCAAACCTAGCGTTGACAGTTTACCGAAATTGTTTATGGCAGTCAAACCTTCAAAAAGGATCTCATCTTCCGATCACAGCTTAGACTTCCACAAAAGCAACAGTATTTATAGACCCATTTTAGGAGAGTTATACCTGAGACCCTTTCTACTGGTCTTTCTGCAGATGGTCCTACTTGACCAGGCCTCCCACTAGAATGCTGAAAAGAGGCAAGAATTAGGGCATGTAAACATCATGGAGGGCCAGAAACTCAGGGTCATTTTACTTTTTAACAACTTACTCGCCCTCTGGAGCCGCCACTGATCTGAGGATACTTCAGAACAGTCCAGTCAAACACATAATCAAACTGATAACCTGCAGTATCAATATTTCAAATAGCACTCAGAACATTGCCAAAGAACCTGACTGTTATTTTGAATCAGAAAGAGGATATCTGGGACAGAAATCCAGAAATGTTGATCAGTAAAAGGAAAATAACCAATTTTGCAGTTCACCTTCCCGAATGAACAAGTCTCGAAACAGTCTCTTCAAATATGAATAGTCAGGTTTGTCTTCAAACCTCAATGATCGGCAGTAATGGAAGTATGAAACAAATTCTGATGGGTATGATTTACAAAGCACCTGTCATACAGCAAAAAAACTATATTGACCAGCAAATTGCAGAATATTTCACCCTAACTTTACCCGATTTAAATAAATGTGCATTTCTATATGTTGCAAAAGAGCTTATAGTCGATAGAAGAAATAAAGGAAGAAAAATTAATCAACCACAGGCCTTAATTCAGTGGAATGAAGGATGAGAATTGAGTTGACAGCAAAGATAACAAGGGCTAAAATTTAGATTATGTTAAGATTTCTTATTAGATAGGAAGTAGTAGTAAGATAGCTATGTTATTCTAATTTTAAACACATTATCTTCTGTTTAAAACTTAAAGATAAAGAATTTTTATTAGAATAGGATTTAAATTTGTTAGGGATCTTTCTTACTAGAATAAAGTTTATAAGAATTTCTCTGTAAGTATGTGTACTCAGCCCTTCAATAAGAAGAGATCCTGAAATTTTTCCTGCAAACTTAGAGTTTTCAACTAGAAGGTGTGATGCTATCTTCTAAGAGTGATTCCTAATTTCCTACCTTTTATTATGTTCTTCACTAAAGTTCCACCAACCAAAACCCTAATTTCTAGCCATATCAACCTCAAATTCCAACCATATTAAACCTTAAAATCCTACCCTAAATTTTCAGCAAACCCTAAAAGCTCAGCTATACCTATTCTGAAATTTTAGCATTCCAAGCTAAAATTTAGATCTGAAACTTGATATTCCAACAGCCTAATATCAGTCATATTTCCTAGTTTATGATTTTTAGCTACTGGTTAATGCTTCTTCTATTTGTCCAGCACCACTATACAAACATGGGTTGATGAGGAAAAGACATCATATAGTGTTGAACAAAAATACACCAACAAACTCAAAGAGCTCATTTATATGATTCATCCATGCAACTTCCAAAGACTCCAAAACATGCCGTCTAATGCATAAAAATGTAGTATTCTATGCTAGAATTGAATGCAACAAGTTCAGGCTTGACCAGTATATTCGTTAACTTGTGTTGAATGTGCATTACAATAAGGATCTTGACACCATCAAAAGATATAAGATCACACCTCTACAGGAGTTGTAACTTTCTTTTCACTGATCTTGTCGTATTTTTGCTTTTTTGTCCCAGCTTTTAATCCTTGCCATGGAAGACTGAAACCCAAAAGGGAAAGAAATAAGTCAGTGAAAATGTAGGAAATGTATTCAACGTCAAGTAGATCAATGTTCAAGGAATAGAAGAGATTGAATTAAAATGGGGTAATATAAACTCAACCTTCCTCTTAGGAAATACATGAGAACATAACCAAGAGATTCCAAATCATCACGTCTGCTTTGCTCTGGTAATTGGATCATACCAATCACATTAGAAACAGTTAACAATTCTAAGTTGACATGAAATCCACTTAATTGCTTGAAATCCAGAAATGAAACTCACCAACTCCAAGGTGAGTGTTGACACTGGCATAGCGGGCTGTTCCTGTTAGGTTCTTATTTTCTCTACAAACAAAACTTATATGAGCTCCCTCTATAATGAAATGAAACAGTAAATACAACAAAAGTAAAGTGAGAATTTGAATAAGTAGCCACGAAAAAAGAAACAGACAAGAGAGGGGAGAGACAGAATCACAATTGAAATGCTCACACATAAGCTGACAGGGAGGTGGAAAGTACATGGATGAAATTTTATGGGACAATAATGAAGATGCATAACCACAGAAAAAAATATTACCTATATGGGATGTGTTTGTGAGTCTGAAGATCTCTATACTTTTTTGCAAGGCCATAATCAATAACGTATACCTGCAATAAGATGATCAGAAAAAATTGCAAATATAAGAAACAATCAGGCCACAGTGGCAGTATTAACTATTTCTCATCTAAATATAGAAAATTTATAGTTCGGAATTTACAAAAAGATTTATCACAGAGAACTAGTAATGCAGGGCATAGTTCATTAATATGGTCCACAGTAAAACCAGATAGAATAACAATACTGCATTGCATGGCTAATAACCTCCATTTATTTTTTCAAAGGATGGTTGCTTGAAATTTGGTTGGGAAAAACCGATAAAAGAAGGCTCTGCTATAAAACTAAGAGTTTCTCACTCACCCACTCATTTTGACAGAAAATTAAAGGGAACATTGGAAACTTTTAATACAATAGCATATAACCTGGAGGTGATATGTTTATGATGGACATTTCTTCATCAACACCTCAGGCATACAAAAGAAAGGAGGAGAGGTTACAGCAAGGTGCTTTGTAAGATTTACAAAAATGCAAACAAAAAATTGGAACCAAGAGATCCAAAAAAATAAAAAGTACCACTGACGGATGAAAAATGTTCACCATTGAGACAAAGAAGATTTCTTTGAACAGATTATATTTCACCTCATCATAGAACATCTAACAAAGCTAAAGTTTGCCTTACAATTAGATGTGCAACAACTCTAATCTCTTCAATGCAACAATTAAGTACAGAAGTTATCCAAGAATAAGTACCTGGTTGGCTTTGCGCCCCAGGCCCATCAGGAAGTTGTCAGGCTTTATATCACGATGAAGAAAGCCTCTAGAATGCATGTATTCAACTCTGTTGATCTGAAGATATTAAAAACAGAAATACATTATTTCACTGTTAAAGAAATATTGTTAAACATAGATTGAACTCATGTACTAAAGAAATAGTGTTAAACATAGATTGAACTCATGTACTAACTAGTTGATCAGCAAGCATCAATACTGTCTTCAATGAAAACTTCCGGTTGCAATAGTTGAACAAATCTTCCAAACTAGGACCAAGAAGGTCAATAACCATGACATTGTACTCTCCCTCCACACCAAACCACTTCAGATGAGGAATCCCAGCTTCATCACATGAATCACAGCAGATTATTAGTCAAAAATTAAAAATAAAAAGGTTCCTAGAAACCAATCAGCACCACAAGCACACTATGTTCACAAGAACCATGACATGCAGCTAACACAAATTAAATGGCATGTACATGTTTGTGTATGTGTGTGAGAGAGAGCGAAAGGAGAGAAAGGAGACTTACTTCCTCCCTGAAGAAGCATATACAATTTTGACTCATAATGAAGTTGGGGATGTTTGGTCTTCACAGGTTCCTGGAAAATTGCAAAAAATAAAATAAAATTATAGTGAGTGTCGGAGCATGATCATGGGACAATCTGCAACTTCTATATTAGAATGAGAGAGATAGAAATAGATACAATATTTTACACACACACACACACACATAAAAAATGAGAGAGAGAGACCATTGTCAACATCTAAAGTTCAATTACTAGTTACTAGTAAACAAAATAAAAAAGATGAAACATTTTAAATCAGTGTAAGTTTCTGCCATTCTCACGTGAGACTCCTTGTACCTAGAACTGTTCTAATTTCTACAGACGTCCTTCAAAAGTTTTTAGAAGTAGATCACTATTAACTCCTAGCGTGCTTCAGAATTTGTGACACACTATTACCTCCCGGCGTGCCTCAGAAGTTGTGACTGAAATTCAATTACCAAGTTCAACAGGCAAAAGTCTGAGAAGTCGTAATGAACAAGGAATAAATGGAAGCACCATAAAAGAGAGGTAAGACGGGCAACAACGGTGATATCATCATTACAAAGATCATATGAATATTCTAAGCTTGACAGTTTTTCATCCAAAAACTATCCATAAAATCAAATTCATCTTGCAACAAAACACAACTACAATGTAGTATAATCTATAGAAACGAACATATTGATTTGAATGAACAGAAAATGCCACTTACCAGTTTGATCGCAACTTCCTCTCCAGTTTGTACATTAACACCTAGACAACATCCAAATCAAGTGATCAAATTACTTCAAACCCTAAGACCACATACAAGCAAAAAGTTGGATGTAAAATAAAGAAAAATATGAAATTGCTAAAAGTCAAGCATACCCAGACACAGCTCTCCAAAAGATCCACTCCCAATCTTCCTCCCCAGCTTAAATTTGCCACCAATTATGTGATCAATTTTAGATTTCTCCATTGATGAACAAACCAACCCAGAAGCTGAAATACTGCTATTTCTCCGAAATTTATACCCGATTAGCCTTTTTCAACATATCATCCCCTAAAGGCCAGACTTTCACCACCCAAAAATCGAGAGATTAATGAAAAGTCAACACATCAACGGATTGTCTTTTTCAGAAGTAAAAAGTGGAAACTTTACTCTTTTGCAAAACGCAGCATGCAAATGGGTATTAGATTAAAGCTAGAATCCAATAAAACAACAACCGCAAAGAATCAAACAATCGTAGAAAATGAAATCTGAAAAACAGATGCAAAATTGAGGGGAAAAAAAAGAAATTTTTTTTCTTTGCCAATTACATACTTTGATTACCGAAAGACGGAACCCAGATTTTTCAAATACCCGAACAGAAATAAAGATACCCGATTTCGGAGGAAATCGGACTATTACAAAATGAGGAATGAATTCAGAATATTATTTTTTAAAAAAGAATGAGAGAAAGAGAGGGAGAAAAGAGAAACTATACGAAACAAAAATTGAAGTGCAGATCGAGAAGCTATGTCCAAAAGGGAAGAGAATAAAAGTAGAAAAAAGATAGAGGTGTGTATGCAAGAATGTGTTTTGAGGAGGATACGAGGGAGATGAGGAAGAAAGAAGAAAAGATAAAAAGGTAAAAGCAAAGGCAAAAACAAAATGAGGCGTGGGGTTACTGGGATAGTGGGACGTTGATTTTTTATTTTCTATTTCCTTTGGCTGATGGGTCATGAAGGGGAAACCGAAGGACACCCTTTCTCTGTGCCGTCTAACCTAACACGTTTATGGATCGCCAGCTCCAACTCCAGGACGTGCCTTTTCCTTGCTCTTTCTATTTGCTTTATCTCCCACTGCCCACAATCATATCATTCCGTATTTAATATGAACTTTTTTATTCAATAAAAAGCAATTATAATTCGTAACGACAAAAATTGTTAATCATTGACGGAATTTTTTCGTTGTATTTTTCTACGAGTTATACATTTTATTATTATTTTTATGCTTAATGTCCAATTCAATGGCAAACTTTATATATATATATATATATATAATTCAGTAAAAAAAATTATACAAATAAAAAAATATTATATACACAACTAGCGATTTTCGAAAAAATCTCTAGTTCAGCCTGATTCTGACGGAACTGTACATTGCTGTTCGGATCCATGGAGTTGGCTGCTTGTCACTAAAGCTCCGGCTTGAAGGTTCCTGCAAAACAAGGAAGACGCGTCGGGGGTTGTATCCCGATAAGCCCCTCTGACGCTCAAGTTAGTCTTTTGGTGAAGGTAGGATCGCTATGAGCAGAGAAAACTAGGGTT
>JANZLD010000009.1:20916182-20930004 GCA_026413575.1 Erythroxylum carthagenense | reverse complement strand
CATTTATGTGCATATATGCTAACATGATGCATGAGTAAGAAAGATGCATTCCTTAATCTCAATTTCTCTTTGAGCTCGTATGTACTGAAATTTCAGGTCACAACCCTTAATATGGGGACGGGATGCTACAGTAGGTGATGTCTCATCTGTAACTGTAGGCCCTAGAGGAGGAGGAGGTGAGTTAGTGCGAGTTGTAGACTATGACGATCCACCTTCATAGTAAGTACCTCCGAACATGCCTCTAAACCTGGGCCGCATTACCTCAAGTTGTCTCTTTGGTCCAATGTTTTTACTTGAAATTCATTATTTATTAAAAATTCTACAAATATTAGAATTTGAATTCAATATTTTGCACAATATATGAAAAAGAAAATAAGGCGATTTGTTGGATATCATATTCAAGTACAAATGACGAAAAAGAAGGTTAACAATTGTTAAAGTCGTAAAACAAGAACAATAACAGCCCACAGTGAATAGGACATAGGTTGATCTCTAACTAGTAGGGAGGTTGTTGACAAATTCTTACAGATACAACAATAAATTAACTTTAATTACAGATATAATTATTTTGTTTGATTCCATATGACATGGGAGTCGATAAAGGTAAATGAGTCCTCAATGTCTGAATTTTCGACAAAGGTCATCGCATGTTCAAATGCATCAATTGAAACAGTGATACTTCTTCCCTCAGGTGTAGGCTTTTGAACACCTTCTTGCAACAACATTTCTACTATAGCTAAACTTGTAGATGATACAGTGAATGAGTTGCCACTCTTAGTATAGAAGACTAACTCTCCAGATGAACTACTAGCGGGAATAGATTTACCTAAAACACAATCAGTATTGAACTTTCATAATGTCATATTAGAAAACTGTTAAAAGAACCAAAATTGGATATTAATGCATACGTGAATGTCCAGACGGGGTTTGTGGAGTTGACGAATTTTCCAAAAGAACTGATCTCCCAATCTTCATCAAAGGAAATAAGATGTACATAATAAGGAAAGAGATGCTGTCTAGATCATACTAGACACCTTGAAGTAGAAGATTGACCATGGAAGGCAAACGATCCTTAGTGTATGAAATGGTGATTTTTGCTACATTCTTTATTCCTTGGGTTGGGACAATTTTGCCACATTCCTCCCAACTAAAAGGAATTACTACCATACGGAACCAGTCACCATGTCAACATTCCTTGAATAAGATTTTAAATGAAATACGTTACATAATATACTGAAAAGGAAATAATTTATTTGTTGACTAAAATATTCAATTACAAACACAAATTAACCATTATCATAACTTAATTATAAATTGCAATCATCTTCTTCTTCGAAAGAATAAAAATTAAACTTCGGCTCCTCTTTAGATCTCTGACCCTCGTCATTCTCTCCAGATGAAATTTCAACGTACTCATTAGATGGATCGTTCAAAGGTTCATTATTTTCATATGTGACAGATGCATTTATAAAAGTAACATCTTCCTGAAATGCTTCACTTTCAATTCTCTGCTCTCCTTTTCCATGTGATTCAAAAACACCTCTAGGTTTAACTCACCTCTAGGTTTAACTTTGCAAACTGCCAACCAGTCTGCCTTATCTCCTCGTAAGCTTAGAAAAGGACATAACACACCTATTTTGCTTGCATTGCTAACACAAAAGGTTTAAATTGTCTCAATCTTTTTCGGTAGTTGATTTCAACTGGATTGTATCAGCTATGCACTTTTGTTCCAACATTTGGAGTCAGGTCATACCAATCACATTTAAATATCACACATCACTTAATTGGCTAAGCGAGGTACTCAACTTCAAGTATTTCAATAATTTTATGATAGTAATCTATAAATTATCCCTGTATAGAAACTCCATTGTTTATTGTTGCCATGCTATATCCATGATGTTCTGTATGATATTTGTATCCATTCACGAAATACACCGGATATGATTTAATAGTTTGTAAAGGTCCCTTTGCAACATCACAAATGAATTTGTTCTCTATTGGATTTTCTAAGTCCTACATAAAAGAAATTATCATATCAAAGAGTATAATGTCATGAGAACACTTAAATATCGTATTGAACTATGAGAATATTTGTAAGTAAAAACTTACATATCTCTCGAACCATCGAGGAAAGTGTCCTCCAACTTCTTTATCTATATCATCCTATATACTGACTAGCAGTATCTCATGTAACAATACCTCGTACAATCTAAATACATTATTATGTATTTCAGTAATAACCAACACAGAATTTTAAAGGAAGAAATAACCATGTTTAACTTACTGCACGAAGGTTAGAACCTCTTGACATTTCAATAAAATGTAACCATGTGTATAATCAATTTCTTCCTCTATTAACATTCTTCTTATTGCACGTCCATATGTTCGTCCATGATATGTTACAATGGACAAGTTACCATCAGCATCACTTGTTTCTCCCCCATCGTCATTACGAGGAATTTTTCTCTCTCTTATGTGAACATGCGACTCAAAATAATGTCCATAAAATGTACTAACTTCCTCCACATTGATCCTTCAACTTTGGCCTTATTTTTGACTTTTTTTTCAAGTGATACAAATACCTATATTATAGAAAAATGGTTATTACAATTTTGTAGTTAAAACATAGTAATATGGTTATTGCAATAATTTTTATGGAGTTACCTCTCAAATGGATACATCGATCGATATTGAACTGGATCGACTAGTTTTGCTCATGTGCTAAATGTACAAGTAGATGCTCCATACAGTTAAAAAAGCTTGGAGGAAAAATCCCTTCTAACTTGCACAAAATTACTAGAATTTCCTTTTTTAGTTTTTCATTTTAACAAACTTGATTTTAAATGATATTAAAATTTTGAAAAACAAACTTAATTATGTTATTACTTCTCAAACCTTATTTGGTAGCAACTCCCGAAATGCAATTGGAATAGCCTTTGCATAAACACATGATAATCATGAATTTTCATTCCAAATAATTTGCAATTCCTCAGGGCCACACATCTAGCCAAGTTTGAAACTAAACCATCAGGAAGCTTTAGACTTTTCAACCATTCACACAAAAGCTCCTTTTGTTTTTTGTCTAAAGTGTAATATGTTTTCAGATATTTATCGGTGCAAAGATCTTTACGTAACTCATTCCTTCTAAAAAAGTTACAAATCAGCTCGTGATTTTGCATTGTCTTTTGTCCTCCATTCAATGTTCATAATGGTATTGAACAAACTGTCAAAAATATTTTTCTCTATATGCATCACATCTAGATTATGACATATCAAATTAGTTTTCCAATATGGCAAATCCCAAAAGATGCTTCGTTTTCTCCATCCAAAGTTTTGACTAATGCTTGTATTTACTTTATCGATTTTAAATTCTATTACTTTCAACAAGCCAAATTCCTCAATCTCTTGCAAAATCTCTTCATTAGCTTTGAGAGGAGGAGGAGGTGCTTTTACCATCCTATTCTTAATGAACTTTTGTTTATTATGTTTAAATGGATGATCTAGAAGAAGAAATTTTTTTGTGATTGTCAAACTAACATATTTTTCCCCTATTTGGAAGATAAGAGGCATCAGAATCATTGGCACAATAAGGACAAGCCAAATTTCTAGTTTCTAGTTGTGCTCTATCCAGATAACATGGAAAATGCTGAAAAATCACTAATAGACCACACCAAAGTCGCTCTCAACACAAAATGTTGTTTTAGAGAGGCATCATATGTTTAAACACCATATTCCTAAAGATGCTACAATTAAGATATCAATGGTTGTAAGAAAATATCAAATTTATGCTTCAGATTTGTAGGCCCTGGCACTATCATTGTCAAGAACATATATGCCTCTTTCATACACATCCAGGGAGGCAAATTATAAGGAGTAATTATGATTAGCTATGATGAATAAAACTGGACGGATTAACCAAAAGATTGGAATCTATCCATTGACAATCCCAACTTAAAATTTCGATATTCAATTGTAAACTCAAGATGGGTGTCATTGAAATGTTTCCATGCCAGTGCATTTGATGGATGACTCATTACTCCATCTTCTTGTTCATGTTCAGCATGCCATCTCATGTGAGATGCAGTAACATCAGAAACATATAGTCTTTGAAGTCTCGGAGTTAGCGGGAAATAATACATCTGCTTCTATGGTACTAATTTCTATTTCACTAAACTTCTAGGCTTAAACCTAGATTGACCACAAAATTTGCAATCTTGTAATTCCACATCATCTCCCCAATACATCATACATCCCAATTTGCAATAATTGATCTTTTCAACAGGCAAACCAAGACCCCTAATAAGTTTCTTCATATTGTAAAAACTATCAACCATTGTATGATTAGGAGGCAATAATTCATTATACAATTCAAGAATTTTATCAAAACTACAGTTTGAAATATGCCCTTTAGACTTTATGTTTAATATTCAAGCAATTGAAGATGATTGGGCCATTGCCACACAATTTGGGCACAATTCTTGGTCAATTAGCTGTGGTAAGTTAAAAAACTATTTTGCTTGTGGGTTAGGTTCTTTTTCAAGATTTTTCCTATTTTTCTCAAAGGTATAACCGCCCCTATCATAAACCATTTGCATGTACGGATTTTCAGTACCATCCACATAATTTGTTATAAATCCAATCCCCCTTTATATTCATTTAAGTTGATAGACAATTGTGCTTCAATACCCCTTGAAGTGCTACAAATCAATGGTTCCCCATATTGTGTCCACTCAAAATAATTAGGGACATACCCTTTTCTCAACAAATGCCTATTAACTTCATCAATAGTAAGGAAACATTTATGCTTGCACTTTTTACATAGACATCTGATCTTTGGCCCATCCATATATGCATGTTGAGAAGATGCATAAAGAATAAAAGCTTCAACTCCCTCAACAAATTTAGGATTAATGAAACTATTAGGGGTTAATCATCTATACATCCAAGATCTATCCCAGAAACTCATTTATGGAAAAATTTTATTTAAAACAGTGAATCCATAGTTAGTATCATTCATGTTAGCCAAAGATTACAAAACAGCTAAGATAAGACATATGAATCAAGACAACAAGTTCTCGTTGTGACTCCTAGTCTCTTTGTATTTTTCACCGATAAGCCTCACAGGTGCTCTATCACGGATTATGGGTTGAGATCTAAAATATTTGTAAACCTAAGATCGAACATATATGTTAGAAGATAATTAATGTTAAAACTCCTATATTAAATATGTACCAGTGCCAAATATAATAAGTATTCATAAAAATATGAATACTTATTTTAATAAATTATTTTAACATAGACAATTTTAAAAAGATACGTGTACAAAATTGCACATGAAAAGTAAAGAGAAGCTAATCAATTCAAAGAGCATCAATGAAATTACTTAGATGTCATATTAAGGTAATTAAAACTATAATATTAGTCAAACTCATACTATATTAATTCAATGATAAACGGAAGTTTATACCATAAACAAGTTTCACATCATGCAGGCCATATCAATTAAAAATGTAGGAAGTTTAGATGGGAAGTTCAAACCGCAAACAAATACCCAAAGTAAACCAAGTTCACAAAAACTTAGTAAAAAATAAAATCACTTACCTCAATCGACAAGCAGAATGATCATCCTGAAGTACGTGAAGGAAGATGATGATGATAAACCTACTCTAAAAAATATAGAAACTGATACAATTTTTATTAAAATGGGTGAAAAATCATTGTTGACATTGTTAAAAATATGTTCAAATGAATTTCATTTGAATACCTGCTAAAGCTTTTTTTTAATATCCTTCAAAATATAAATACTGCCAACAAATGAGTTCCTACAATCAAGAACAAAATCGTTCACAGTTTAGAAAGCGGGATATATTAAAACAATTGCCATGAAAGATTATAATTAATCAAGGTCATGCATGAGCTATACTGAAATAATTCATTAATCATTATTATCCTCAATAATTTGCATAATTATAAGTCTTATCATTTGCACTAGCTTAGAAATTTGGTTAAGAGTATAAAGAAGACGATGACAAACTTTACTTAGACTAAGAAAAGAGCATAAAGCATCAAAGGCAAAAGTTAGTTGGTGAGATGTATGCTCTCTGAAAGTTGAGAGAGATCTAAGAATCAAATATGTCAATACAACTTCTCTTTTAATCTTCGTATGTGGGGTCGTCTTCCCACTTAATATATCAAACTATTGATCACATTTTACAACCAACCTAAAATTTCCTAAGTGCTAGGGAGGAATTCTAAAAAATGTGGGATTTGGAAAACTTAGAGAATCCTTATTCCTATAGTTATAAATTCCTTGAGAATAAGATCATCACTTAATACTAAGGAGTTTTATTTTTCATTTAAAAATAGTGATGTCATATTTTACGAGGAGCCTATTGAAAATTTGGCAGAGTTTTCCCTATAAAATGGACATCCCCTTTTTGAAAGAAGGGTCATTCCTGTAATAAAAATACACTTCTATTTTCACCAGTAACCACAGCTCAATTTGGGTTTCCAAACTATATTTCTATTCTCAATTAAGTCCACATTTACATCGCAAATTCTATAATAATCCTCTTCACAATTCAAGTATACCAATTTCTAACCCATACACCCTCATTTATAATCAATATATCAAGATATTCTCAATTCTAATCAACAATAACTCAATTTAATCAATTTCATTCATTTATATAAGAGCTTAACCCTTTCTAAATTTTTACGTACCTCGAGAATAAGATTATTTAGGCCTTAGTTGTTAGGAATTCTAAAAGTCAACTAGATTATTTAGGAATTTCCTAGGCATGAGAATTAGTGAGGAAGTCCAAGATTTAGGACTAACAAGTGGTATTAGAGTGGGCTATTAGGCTAGCATTTTGAGCAAAGCCCTATAACAAAGATCATAACGGCATATTTAAGGGCATCTTCATCATCTTTTAACCAAAAGGGATAAAACATTAGTAGAGTCCCTTTTTTTGTGGGAATGACTATCTCTATTGGAAAACAAGTGTGAAGCTTTTCTTGATGAACAAAAATTTGCTTTGGGATGACTTGTCTCGGGTGGTTCATTCATTCTTAATAAAATTATAAATGATAGAAAGGTTTCCAAGTGAATAGAGGAATGGGATCCCAAGGCAAGATTCCTTGAATAGGAAAGTTATTTAAAATTTATTTTATGCATTAGGAAGAAGCAAATTCAATAGATTCTCTATATGTGAAATGACTCATGAAATTTGACATACTTTAGAAATTACACAATTTAGAAATTACACAAGAGGGAACAAATAAAGTAACATAAAGAAAGGTTAGCATGCTATCATACAAATATGAATTGCTTCAAATGAAGTATGATGAAAGCATTTTTAGTATGTATACTAGATTTATTGTTATTGTTAGTGCTCTCGATGATCTTGGAAAGACCTATAATAACATTTAAATAGTAAAAAATTTACTTAGGTCACTTCCAAAGATATAAAAAGCTAAAGTGATGGTCACATAGAAGCTAATGATTTATCAATACTACTATTAGAAGAGCTAATTAGATCTCTTTTTACATACGAATAAGGCTTCAAGAAACACAAACAGAAACGACATTTTTAAACAAAAAGAATTTAACACTCAAAGCCTTAGGAAGAACGAAGTGAAAAGGAAGATAAATCAACTAATGAAAGTGATGAAAAACACATTGTCTTAATCACTAGAAATTTTAAGAAATTTTTGAAGAACTCCTAAAAAGTTAAAGGCTTCAAAAGTGGTAAGATATATTTAAAATGTAATTAAAGAAATTATGTTTTGAATATAGGAAATTTGAATATGTAAAGTATCAATGTCCTCTTAAAGAAAATGAAAATTATGACAGAAAGGACTTGAAAGAAAAGAGGGATAAAGGTAAAAAGAAGCCAAAATTTAGTTACTTTAAAGTTTTTTTGGTGTAAATGCTATATGCTTTGAATATTAAAGATTACTTAGGAAAGTTTGATTCCAAAGTGGATGAAGGATTTTTTTTTTTTGCTATTCCTTAACAAGCAAAGCATATAGGGTTTTTAATTAAAAAAAAGTCTTATTGTTGAAGAGTCTATGCATGTTGTCTTTAACGAATGTCCTATTATGTCAAAGAATGATCTTGAAGATGATATATAGGTATATCTAGGGAATTAGAGAAATTAGCCCTTGAAGAAAATAAGAGTGATCACCTGTTGGCCCCGAATTTTTTTAATTAAGCATGATTTAAATGAATTATGAGGTTTTGATGGATTAATTTTTAGAGTTTACTTATTATGTTAATGTTAGTAGGATTTTATTATATGGTTTAGTTTTATTAATGAAGTGAGAATGTTGAAGGGTATTTTTGGAAGATCACTTAAGGTTAAAAGATATAAGGCATAAAGAAAGGGGTAAAAGGGGCATTTCATACTTATTAAGGGTAAAAAGGGGAAGAAGAAGCTTTGTCTTGCATTTGAAGAAGTCAAAAAGGAAAATAGAAGGGAGAAAAGGGAGAGAGTGTCGTCGGAGAGAAAAGAAAGGAGAGAAAGAAGAGCAAGCTGGGTTTCCATTTTCTTAGCTTTCTAAAGAGATTAGAGTAAGAAAAGAGCTTTCTTTTGAGTCAAGAAACTCATCATTTGGTGAAGATTCAAGGTAAGTGCATTTTGGATTCTTTGGATTTTTGGAAGGGTTTTAGTCCATGGAGTTTAGAAAATGCAATGGTTTAAGTATTCTAGGATCAATTTTATTGAATATGCTTTGTGGGTTATCAATTTTGCAACCCTATTGAATTTGGGATTTTGTCTATAAAAAAGGAATCAAGAAAGACAAGGGGAGCAAGAGGATAGGCACATTTGAGCAAGCTATAAGCAAGGAATTCAAGGTTGGTTACATTTTTATAATTGAGTAATAAGCCATTAATGTTTCCTCCAGATCAAGAAAGGTAAATGTTTTCAATTGTGTTATAAATGTGCATTTATTGCTCTTAGAATGCTTAAGAAACTGCTATGTGTTTGGTATGTGAATATTGTATTGATGATTTATGAAAAGAATACGAAAATGATTTTTGAAAAATATATTATGTTAATGAAATCACTTTTCGGGAAAAGTGTCATTTTGGGCAACAAGTTTACAAGTTATGAAATACATGTTATGTGGGTTTAGTTTAGTTTATTCTCTATGTTAAGTGCACTTAGACTAAAAGCTTCTCCTACCTACTTGCTAGTGGCATCACTAAAAAATTTACATCTTTTTGTATTTTGAAGTAGTTTATGTAAAACCCAAGGTTTTAGCAACATTTCAAGTTTTTATTCGCTCATGTATATTTTGGTTATTTTGTATTTTGGATTATGAAAACAAGGATGTATTGTGGCTTGAAATGTCATTAAAGCTTTTTAAACTCTCATCTTTTGATGTTAATGGAATATATATACATTATTTTTTGCTCATGACTTTCCAAGTCTTTACATTGCATTTTTAATCTTTTCATAGGTATAGAATTGTGTTCTGACTTCAGGAGAAAATTTGTATTAATTTAGGTTGAATTAGACAAAGTTGTCTTTTCAGAAGTGGTAACTTGTCTTTCTAGCTTTCCAACAATATAAAGTATGAAATTTTTGGATATCGAAGTTTAGAGATATGATCATTATAAGTTGGTGATGCTGCATAGGATGTATATACAGAACAACTATAGTAAATGAAGTGATATCACTTTAGGAGAATTGAATTTGGAAAGAATATGAGTGAAAGTGGTGTTAGAATGGATATAGGATCCATTAGAGATGTCTTGGAGAGAGAGATTTTAATAAAAATCCAAGGAGTACACGGTCAAGCCGTGTAATACACTAACTGTGTCTTCCAAGAATGAAAAGGCCATCAGACCCGGGGAATACGCGTCCTGCCCGTGTATTTCCACATAGCTTGTGTTTTGACCTTCCAAATGTCAAAATCTCTCTTTTGAGTCTTTACAGAAGTTGTAGATCTAGAATTTCTCTTCGAAATCATCCTAAGATGACCTTAATCCAACATCTCTAGAGAAAGTTATGGCTTTTGTACCAAAACATGTCTGAAGAGTACGAATTGGATATTGTACTTAATATACTTCAGTATTTTGATGATATTTTGATCTGTGAGCTCCGAATGAGGTGATTCTTGATTCAAAACAACCTAGAGACATTAAGCTACAATTGTTCTGAAGAGGTAATTTTGGAATCCTGATATAAAGATTTCTAAAATCTGTTTTAAGTTTATGATATCAGAGAGACTAGGTTTAGTTCTAAGTTTAGGACTAGGTTTAAAAGTATCCTAGGCATGGAATGAGTAGTTTTAAAATATGAAATGAACATGCATTGTTTTTAAATGAACCCTATGCATTGTTTTGTATTGTTTTACATGATTTAAAACTATTTTTTGAAGCATAAACTAAAGGTTTTTAAATATTTTAAATTGAAGGAGTGAATATGCTACATCGAAAAATAACTCGAGGAGCTTGACTCGATTTGGCTCTCAATGAGGAAGTACGAATGAATCGTATATTTCGCAAGGTACGGGAACACACTCTGCTCCTGATTCTGAGGCACCTAGTGTGCAACATGAAGTGCTACCATCTCCTCCTCCTATGCCTCAAGCAAACCCTTTAGATCCACGATTTTTTCAAGCCTTTGCTTAAGCTTTCACATATGCCATGGGCCAAAGGTCACAAGTCCCAATGCAAGCTCCAGTGGAGAAGACTGGACAGTATGATAAGCTCTGCAAGTATTGGACTGTGGATTTCAATGGGACTAAAAATCTTGAAGAGGCTGAAGTATGGCTGAAGAGGACAGAAAGAGTCCTAGTGTAGATGAAGTGCTCTAATAAGGAGAAACTGGATTATGTAGTAAGCTTACTGCAAGGGGATGCACTCCATTGATGGGAATCAGTGCCCCATAGTCAAGTTTTGCCTTCGGTACTATCATGGAGAGACTTTATGGAAGCTTTCAGGAAGAAATACCTTTCGAAGGTTTCTGTCCAAAAGAAGGCCAGGAAGTTTCTGAATCTCACACGGAGGGATATGAGTATGAGTGAGTATGAGTGAGTATGAGCTGAAGTTCACCCAACTTTCACATTATGCGGTTAACATTGTTGTGAATGAGGAGGATAAGTGCCGCAAGTTTGAAGGACGACTTCATTTGGGGATCAAGGAGAAGGTATTGATCCACAATTTCTATGACGACCAGCAATTGATAAATGCTGTACTCCAAGCTGAGAAATTAGAGAATATAAAATATGAAGTGAATAAGAAGAGGACGATTCGGGAGCAGTCTTCCAAGAAGGGGATGAGTGTCCTAATGCCTGAGGAGGGTATGAAGAGCTTCCATACATAGAGTGAGGTGGGGAGTACTGCTTCTACTAAGAATAAGCAAACAAAGGCAATTTCAGTGCAAACCTCAATTGTGGGAGGCAATAGCAGGGTGGAGAGGAGCAGGTACATGAACCCTCAATGTGAGCATTGTGGGAAGTTTCACAAAGGAGAGTGCTTCAAGTTACTTAGAGCATGTTTTCGATGTGGGGAGAAGGGATACATGATCAGGGAATGTCCCCAGATGACAAGGCAAGAGGGGTCGCAGCTGTAAGTCCCAAGGAGAGCAGAAATAGTGGGAACCAGACCAGTCACTGAGGTAGGCAGTTTGGGGCTAGAAGGAAGGCTATTCCTTCAATAAGGCCAATGGGTCAGGCATAGGCAAGGGTATTTTTCATGACCATAGAGGAGGCCGCAGCCGCGCCTGAAGTTGTTACGGGTATGACTCAGTTATTTAATTATGAAATATATGTCTTGATTGATTCTGGTTCCACGCATTCTTTTGTTTCTATAAGCATGACATTATGTGGTGTGAATTTGGTGCCATTGGAAAATCCATTGATTGTTAGCACTCCTTTAAGGAGGAAAGTGATAATAAGTCAAGTATATAAAGATTGTGAATTAGTTATTGAAGGTGCTAGACTAGTAATAGACTTATTGCCTCTAGAGATAAAGGGTATAGATGTTATACTGGGTATGAATGCCATGGAGAAATATTGTGCAAAGTTAGACTGTAGTCTCAAAGAGGTAAAATTTGACTTTGGAAATGGAAAGAAGGTGACTTTTAGAGGAGACAGAAGAATGCTGTCACTTAGAATGATTTCAGCTTTATTTGCTAGCAGGATGACGAAAAAGGGGTGTGAAGCCTTATTGGCACACGTCGTGGGTACCTATATGAATGAAGGGAAGTTAGAAGATTTTCTAATTGTGAGGGAGTTTCCCGACGTTTTCCCACAAGATTTACATGGCTTGTCACCGGTGATGGAAATTGAGTTTACCATCAACTTAATTCTCTATATCGCACCCATTTCTATACCACTGTATAGAATGACTCCAGCTGAACTGAAGGAGCTTAAGGAATAGTTGGAAGAGCTATTAGAGAAGGGGTATGTAAGGCCAAGTTCATCGCCATGGGGAGCGCCTGTTTTGTTTGTTAAGAAGAAGGATGTTGCATGACTTATGTGTATTGATTATCGGAAACTCAACAAGGTGACCATTAAGAACAAGTATCCTCTGCCACGAATCGATGATTTGTTCGACCCATTGCAGGGGCGCGTGTCTTTTCTAAAATTGATCTCAAGACAGGCTATCATCAGCTCAGAATCAGAGAGTCCGATGTAAACAAGACAGCTTTTAGGACTCGTTATTGGCACTCTAAGTTCCTAGTCATGTCATTTGGATTGACTAATGCTCCGGCTACATTCATGGATCTTATGAATAGGATATTCAAGGAGTATCTGGATCAGTTTATCATAGTGTTTATCGATGACATTTTGATTTATTCCAAGAGTGAAGAGGAACATGAGAAACATCTCAGGATAATTTTGCAAATACTGAGGGAAAAGGAGCTTTATGCCAAATTCAATAAATGTGAATTTTGGCTTCATGAGGTGGCATTCCTTGGACATGTGATTTAAGGATGGGTGATCAAAGAAAAATTAAAGCAGCAGTAAATTGGCATGTACCAAAGATAGTTGCAAAAGTTAGGAGTTTTCTGGGTCTGGCAGGTTATTATAGGAGGTTCGTTGAAGGGTTATCTATGATAGCTACTCTGATGACTAAGTTGTTAAGGAAAAATTAGAAGTTTATCTGGAGTGATGAATGTCAGAAAAGCTTTGAGGAACTTAAGCGCAGATTGACAAGTGCTCCAATTCTGACTCTGCCTATAGGAGATGACGGCTATACAATTTACAGTGATGCTTCAAGAAAAGGTTTGGGTTATGTGTTGATGTAGAGAGACAAAGTAATAGCTTATGCCTCGCAATTGAAGCCGTATGAGTTAAAAACAATGATTTTTGCCCTAAAGATTTAGAGACGTTATTTGTATGGGGTTCAGATGAGGATTTTTATAAATCACAAATTTATGAGCCATTTCATATACATAAAATCTATTAAATTCATTTTTTCCTAATGCATAAAATAAAATATGAACAGCCTTGCTATTCAAGGAAATTAGTCTCTTATCTTAAGTATCGCACTCTTATTTTAGTCTGGGAACTTTTTTTATCATCTATAACTTTAGTAGGAATGAATAAACAACTTGAAACAATTTCCTACAAGCCAATATTTTTAGTCAACAAAACAATTTGATCCTAGTTTTCTAATAAAGATAGTCATTGCCATCAAAGAATAGGGCTCTACTATTATTTTATCAGTCTTAACTTTATAAAGATGAACATAACTATGTCATTATGCTGTTGGATCGCGTATAGTCCGAGTATTCACAATACACTGCAGAAAAAGACCATACAACAACATGAGTATAATCGAGAATACCAAAGATGTACG
>JANZLD010000009.1:20876211-20891838 GCA_026413575.1 Erythroxylum carthagenense | reverse complement strand
GTGTAATAACGGAAACTATTTCCTTTTAACGTGGGATGATTGGTTCAAAAAAAATGTGTATACTGAGTTTTAACCGATTGATGTAGTATGTCACCTTCGCGGGGCACGGACTCGGATATCACCAACGATAACGGGTTCGGATCACTCGGGAGTGGGGTGTTACAACATTGATCAACAATGTGCATTAATTCCTTAGTCATTAACTATTATTTAACAAATATTGTTATAAAATCTCGATAAATCAATCTTGACAATTTTTTCTTGCATTAGCCATTTCCTACCCTTTATAGGTCGACTAATCTCCCAAAAATCATGATTTTAATTATTTCAAATGATCAAAAATTGTTTTCTTAATGCAAATACCTTTCAAAATATTTCCCAAAGAATGTTTTATAACTTTAATCCCTCTTGGTGAATGAAAATACTCAAGTAATTAATTTAAATAATCATGTGTTTATGTATGGTGAGTCCTTAAAATTATCACAGTGTTTTAAGTAAAAGCAAAATAAACATTACGAATTACCTATAACTTTAATATGTCTTGATCGTCTTACATTACAAATTACCTATAACTTTAATATATATTGATCTTCTTTGTCCTTCACTTTGATATTCATTTCCAATGATAAACTTCAACTTTTCCTTAGAAACTTCATGAAATGCCTCTTTATTTATGCATGGCTACAATATCCTCTCATATTGCTTTCATAAAAAATAAAACTCATTTGTAGTACTTGTGTTTTTTCGTCATCAAAATATTGATTGGAACCTTCCTTGGTTCAACATTGTTGATGATTCTTATATTATTAATTAGATGAATAAACATTATGGAATCATTATCTAATCAATTATAGGTTGATATATTCTTCAAAAGCATCTCTATTTTCACCTATGTTTAGTAATGTTGTCTGAAAGTTTTGAGGAATACTTTAGGAGAGACCAATGAAAATTCTTTACTAAATTTTATAAATCTATAATTTTCCAAATGTTATCATCTAGTGAAGGACTTCCCTTACAGCCCCTCATGCTAGTTAGGTTGCTCAACTAAGAAGAAACTCCACAAAAAAAATATTAAAGAAGTCTTGATGACATAGTTTAATGGAATCTTGATATGGAAATTAAATTAGCAGTCAAATTAAGTAGGGTTAAATTCTCTAGACCCCCTATGACTTGGCATATTATCAATGTACTCCCTAACTTTTAAAAACCATTAATAGCCCCCTATAGTTTTAGTTTTATAACACTTATCATCTTTAAAATATAAAACAATGTTATTTTCTACACGTGGCACTATATGTGACAATATATGTGGCATTACATGACATCATTTTAAAGCTCGCAGTTACGGTTATAAAGGAACATGATAAAGGAGACATATATTATAAAGCTAAAACCATAGGGGGGCTATAGGCAATTTTTAAAAGTCAAGGGTAAATTGATAGTATGCCAAACCATAAGGGGTCAAACAAATTTTACCCAATTAAATATTTTTAAAAATTAGGGATTCATTTTAAATCTTCAGAAATTTTTGAATTAGAGTTAAATTATGGTGAAAAATTTAAAGTTCAAATTGACCCTTTCACATTCACAAATAAAATATTAATTAAGTCAAAACTCATACTAGTGATGACCTTGACCATGCTGTCTTTCCTTCCTATAAAATTCCTTTATCTTCAACATTCTTTCTTCTAGTACAATTATCATCCGAAATTGACCATATTTTCTTTCCCTCCTATAGACTTCCTTTTATCTTTAATATTCCTACTTCTTTTATAATTACCATTCCTAATTTGATCGCCAATTCACAAGTTGTCTGAATTTTGTCTTCTTCCAAGGTTGCTCCTTAACATACTTGAACACAAATAGTTCTCCTTTTTCTTCTTACACCTCTACTATGCCTAATATTATAACCTCACCCACTTCATATAACAATATGAACACTTATGATCTCTCTTCCCATATGATCCATAATTTTGACACTTATAATCCCCCACTTCCATCTACAAAATTGATCTTATTTCATTTACTCAATTCAATTAGCATTCTCATCGACGTACATGATGCCATAAGTGAATAATTTTTAGCTAAAACAAAATCTTAGTCCCTTATCCCATTCTCTATAACATAACTTATTATTGGGTGTAAATAGGTGTACAAATCAATAGGAATAATAATGAATTCATTGCCTACTATAAAGCTCATTTTATGGAAAACTTTTTATGATCAATGCCCATTTATTGATTATATTGAAAACTTTAGTCCTTTTGTTAAAACTGCTAATGTTTTCCTTATACTTACTCTTATAGTAATATGTAGATGTGTTTTTAATTAATTTGATGTTAATAACACTTTTTTATAAAGAACTCTCCCTAAATATGTTTTGATACAATACCATAAGGCTTTATTGATTCTTGATATCTTACTCTTATCTATAAATTGAACAAAGAAATTTATGACTTTCATCATGCTCTTAGACCATGATATAATGAACTTCACTCCTTTCTTAATGCCTATAATTATTAATTCTAAAAGTGATACTTCTCTATTTAAATATAATATGGGCACTTATACAACTTACTTAATTGTGTATATGGATGACATTATACTTATTGGTAATCATTCATCAGAAATTCAAGAGTTCCCTACTTCTCTCTCTTATCGATTATCTTTTAAGGATTTTGAGTAACTCAATTATTTCTTAGGCAATGAAACCATTATATCTTCTAAGGATCGACCTTCTTCAATGTATTAAATACATGAAGCCAAGGAAGTTTGCACTTCATTGACTCCATCTATAGTAATTAAACTTGATGACGACTCTTTTAAATATGATCTAATTGAGTATTAACAAGTACTTGGCTCTCTTCAATACCTTTCACTCATATAAACTAATATCAACTATGCTGTCAATAAATTAGCACAATTCATATAGAAACCAAACTCTAATCATTGGCTTATTGTGAAGAGATTCCTTCAATATCTCAAATAATTGTCATTCCCTCAGTTAATTCACCCCATTTTCTTCATACCTTTGCTAGTGCAGATTGGATGTGATGATATCAATATGCATCATTCAACTTCTGCTTATGCTATCTTTCTTGGTTTCAACCTCCCTAGTTGGAGTTCTAAGAAATAAACAATTAATGACCGGTTTTTCACCAAAGTTGAATATTATGCAATTACAACTATTACTGTCGAACTAGATTGGTTGACTAACTTGATGAATGAATTTGCTATTTTATTTTAAGCACTGCCTATAATTTACTACAACAATATTAGCAGCAGCTCAAAAGATTTTAAATAAGCCCACGTCTACTCTGATGGAGCTTTTCTTAGACTTGGCCTAAACCTAGTCTAAAGATACAAAAAATTTTAAAATTTAAGTCCAAACTCAGCTTGAATCTTAATTAACTCAAATTTTTTCCATTGAATTTAAATCGATTTAGATTAGAGTTAGGCCAAAATACTAACTCCACTTCCAGTTGTGACATCTCCACAATTATAATCAATCTCTAACTGGACAGTTCCTTGAATAGAATTGATTTATTTTATGTTATGCAAACGAGATTAATGGTGCTGTTACGTGCTAAATTAGTGGGTGGGTTGACTTAACTCGCTTGTATATATTGGTCTTTTTTCTAATAACAGAATACAAGAAAAATTTCACCCGTTCATTCGTGACAAAATATTAGGGTGTCTTTGACAAGTTAAAGGACGTCCAATGTACAATTCCTACAACTGATTTGACCTAGCTAGCTTGCTACTTCGATATCATATCTGAACAGCTCCTGAAACAATCTCTGCAACTCATTCTCACAATTTGAAAGACATGAATTTAAAGCAATCAGTTAGTTTTGGCAGCTATCTAGAAGTTTGGGAGGTCCAAGAAGAGGCACTAAACAAGCTAGTTTCTTTCCATCCAAGCCTCAGTGTCCCATCGCCTTGTACAAGGCTATAACCATGAGCAGGAGGGAACATGTTTAATATAAGTTGTGCTTGTGCCATGGAATTACCACTCATGGGAACTTGCAGAAAAGAGCTTCTAGCAAGCTCACTCCTCCAATCTCTAAACTTCTCCTCTCCACTCCTAGCAGGTCCTCCTATGGCCAATATGTTGTTGATTTCCCTGTAGAGAAGGCAATGTTCTACTTTAAGCCTGCTGGAGTCGTCATAGGGTAAGTATGCACCTAACGAATCGAATAATGAGGAGTAGTAATGTAGACAACCAACAAAACGGTCCAAGAAAGAGCCTCCATGTGAGATGTCTTGCTCAACCAAGGTGATTACTCTTGGTGCCAATGCTTCTAGCAGTCTCATTGTCTTCCAATCGGGTCCTGTGGCGTCATAGAGTGAGTGTTGTAGCCAATGCACCGCCATTGTCTCTCCTCTCCTGACCGGTATCATTGAGACATCGATTTCTCCAAATTTCTTCGCAACTGCGTAGAACTCAAATGGCATGCCAAGCCTTTTAGCGAAATTGGAAAGTTGTTTTCCAGTTTCTGTTAAGATCTCCATTGAACTACCCAATCCTGTCATTCTAACATGTGGAGGACCTTCCATTCTGGTTGCTAAGATGTGAAATAAGGCTGGCCATTGCAAGCCTTGCATGATATCAAGGTCGATGATATGTACTCTATCTCGCCACTGGAAAGCTTCGAGGATTGATTGGTTCGAGGTAAAATGTGCGAATTTGATGAAAGGAGAGACATTGTTTAGGACTTGAAAGGCATAGTGAATGTTTTTGTGATTGATCAGTGGACAGCAAATACCAAGCCAAGAGTTGATGACCCTACTTGACATGGCCTTAGCAAAATAAGCCACAATTCTCTCAGCAGAAGGGCCATATGGAGATGCCATTTGAGAGAGCTCGAGCAACATTTTATGGGCTTCGCCGAGATTATCAACCGATATCGCAACAGCACAGTCCAAGAGATGGGTTATGAGGCTCAAACTCTGCTCCTCTGTTCCAGTCAAACATATAGCTCTTGCAGTTTCTGGATTTTCACAAAGATTTGCTTGGCTTCCAAGCTCATTGCACCATCGAAAGTCCTCCCCATTGGCATCAAAGTAACTTCTTCTGATGGGTTTTCTTTGTCTGTATTGATCACCCAATAGCGATTGGACGACATTATTATCCTCGTAGACCATTGAACTGTCGCCTTGCAAGCTTTCACTTGCCGTGTCAGGCAGGTCACTTATGAGTTGCTTAGTTACATGTTCTACCCACACAGAGAGCTCGTTCTTCTCCAAGTTGACAGTCCGATTTTCAATTCCTGGCTTAGGCAAGGAACCAGAAACCTGAGCTGGAATTCCAAAAGAAGCATAGTCCCATGGTTCATGGGGTTGAATGATATCAAGAGCCCCATGAACCACTTCATACCCTCCCTTCATCATTGAACTAGCCGGCATAGTATATCATATAAGCTTTATGCTTATATGCCGATCAAAGAAATCAAAGAGAGTTATGTGGGTGGTGATGACGGTGGGAGGAGTTTCTGTAACGAGGGTAAGGAGAAATTAAGCTTAGGCAAGGATGATGGTCAATGATATAACACCAACATTTCTGAAGATTGCTCAATTAATTATACGGGCATGGCCGGCATAGCCGGACATATAGAAAATGGTAAGTTGCTAAGCGCCAAGTACACATCAATCTGGTAGTGATTTTCACATTATTAAGTTGAAAAGAGTACTTGAAGCAATTTTATACAAAGACTTCAATGATGCAATGGATCTAACATCTACAGCTTCTAGATGTGGAAGAGAGAAATATAAAAGAAAATGCAAACTCAGAGATTAATAAAGTTACTAAGAGACATAATTCGACATACAGCTGGAATTATGTAATTAAGAGACACAATTCAACATACAGCTGGAATTATGCAATTTCATTAGACAATTATTTAGTATGATTATGCAATTGTGATTGCATTCGATAAGTCATGTTATAGACGAAGCTTAATATAATATATTTACCTATTAATTATACATAAACCCAACTATACGACTACAATGTACGTGTCTGGACAATTTCTGAAAACTTTGTGCATGTACATATACTATATATATAATATGTAATAGATAATTAAAATAAGAGAAATAAATTTTGTATGACAACATCAAATTTGATATTTGATATGATTTTAATTTTATGTTATTAGGGATTTAAGATGGCTAATCGGATTATAGATTACAACATGCTATGTCAGTCAATTCGTAAGAAAATTGCTTGACAAAATATGGTAAAAGGATCGAGCCAAGAAAATAATCAAAGAGTTAGCATACACAACCTGTCAAAAAGATATGAACTTGAAGACATTCTCTTCAGTCAGAACAAACTAGTAAGCAACAACAGCAACTCTCCAAGAGGTACAAAGTTCTTCAGATCATATATAGTCGAAGCTTCGTCCAATCCTGGGGTCTCCGCCTGCTATAGATGTTTTTCTTTTCCTCTTATATAAGTAATTGCATGTCTAAATTTGCCCAACATATTATATCTATGTGTGCTCTTTGCCAAAACGTTTCCTTAGTACGTATATAGTTGTACACAGTAGGGAACGGAAGACCTTCTCAAAATAAACCTTCTATTGTGTCTTTTTTGGTTAAAGGGATAAACGTTCTGACTGTATATCGAGATTTAATGGAATGTGCTTTAGTTTGTTTTTCTGTCGGATCTCCATAGCAATTTGACTGCACTTTCATTGGTTCCAGTGTAGAATTTTATGCAGATTTCCTTTTTCCTAATGGAACAGTATATATGTAAATCACAATATACTTATCATCGCACTTGAGAAATGCGTAAACTAAACAATGTCAAGATTTACCGAGTCATCATCTCCAACCAATTCAATGATCAAAGCTAACCACCCACAAACAAAACATTAATAACATCTCCCTTATTTTTATTGTAATAAAGTAAGCAACTACTTAATTGTGTCGCTTTGTAGCATGAAGAAAAACCTATGTAACTTCAAACGTCTTGAGAAGTACAAGTCACCACGTTATTGAAATTTTGATTTATGTCTGTATAACTTGACCGGTTTTGTTTAGTTTCATGTCTTTTGAACTGTCCTTAGTGCAATGTAAGAACCAGGGAAAGAATTAATTTAAAGCCGCAACGACCAGTCAAACGTTTATGGGCAACGAGGGACCCAAGATGGTGTTACAAATTAATGAATTATAGGATAAAACAAAAATTTTATTACGTTGCTGGTCGAGCTGGGTGACATGGACACCTGATGGCCATAACGTCTGACATATGGCACTTGTATGGAGACGCTTGATCATGTGTGAGACTTGGCAAAGGCACAGAGGGCACAGGAAAAAAGGGTAATTAAGATTTGAAGCCCTTGACAAAGCCATTATCGGACAAGAGAGGCAAGCATAGAGAATTTAGATTGACGCGGTATAGGAATTAGGAAAAGATTCAAATCATTTAGTTAATAATTGGTGTTAGATTCCAATCTTTTAGCTAATCAGTGGGGTTTTGGAGGCAGTCGATTTATGGATAAGAGAGAGTTTTCATAAAATTTGTTTATTTTGTCTAGTTTATAATATCTAGATACTCATGTTAACTTTGTAGAATCGTCGTTCACTATATTATGCTCTACACTCTAAAATAAGTCGCTTCACAATAAATGAATTTTAATTTTTAATTATTTTCAATATTTAAAAATAAGAGAAATCAAAATAAAACAGCAAATTTAACTTGATACTCGTTCTCTCAATTTTTTCTAACTCCACCGTATTATCTTAATTATAATTATATAAATGTTTGATTTATAAAAGGGATATGAAAAAATTCTTATTAAAAATAATTCAAAAGTTAATCATCTCATGATTTTTATTATTTTAGAAATTTTATGTCTTCAACGATACATCTTTCTCTCAAAATCTTACATAAAAAGATTATCAATCTAACTGCTAGAAAGGATTTATTATTTTTTTCTCTCTAGTATTTAATGTGTTAAATTTTAACAAAATTGGGTATTGGAAGAATCTTATTTTTGTATCACGCTATTAATGTTATACTTAAAATTGTTCATATTTGCTGCATAATTTTACACAATTCCTTAGTTTTCTCTCTTCTTTGTTACTTAATCTTTAGCTTTTTGTGTTCTTTTCAAACTTTGGGATGACAACATATTGGGTTTATCAAAGGTTAAGCCCACTTATCTAGCTAGATTTGAAATTTTTTAATTTTTAATTAAAATAATAATGATATCATTTGGTTGGATCGGGTTAGGCCCACCTAGAGCTAAGTTCCATTGACCTAGTTCGACCAAAAAAAATTTAAACTAAAAATTAAAAAGACATCATTTTACTTAGAATGATGTATTTTTGCCTATATATTTTAAACTTTGGATAACATGTTTTCATTCTCTCTTTAATATATCTTCTTCCTCTCACTCTACCATACACTTCCATTCCCCTTTCCCTTATGTTACATCTTCTATCCAACTCTCCTTACTGGAGTGTCCAACTCTCCTTATTAGAATATCCTTTAGCTTTATATATTAATTCCTTCAGTTTCTTAACTTATTTCTGCTTTAGTTCCTTCTCGGCCTTTCCCCTCCATTTTGTAGAACCATTGTTTGTTCCCTTACTAGAAAATGTCAACTTAACAATGCACCCATTTCTTTAGAAGCTTTTGACTCCCTTTACTTCACCTCTTCCTAAGTAACCCCTGCATGACTTTATCCTTCTTATCTAGGCCTGTATTATTCTCTCACCTTAGGCTATCCTTTCTAATTAGTCTCTTAGAAAACCTCTTATCTAAAAATTATGGTTCTAAGTGTTACGAGGCTCTTTTTTAAATGAAAAACTTGTAGTTGCCCTTAACATGAACATTTTGAAAGAATTAGTTAGCAAATGGGAAGGTACATTGACTGGTTTTTCTAAAAAAGAGGCCACCATTCACTTTTACAAACACTTTGGCTCAAAAATAGTGGAATAAGCATGGCCTTAACGAAGTTATAGTTAATAAAGGCAACATATTCCTCTATAAATTTGACTCTCCATATCAAGCTTAAAGGATCCTAGAAGCAAGTTCATGACATTTTAATAGTAAACAAATGTTCCTGTAAAAATGGAAACTATGTTTTATGCTACGAAACCTTAAATAAAGTTAGATTCCTTTATAGATTAACATTTATAATAGTCTCTTGAAATATTGGACCATAAAAGTAATTGAGTCATCTTGCCATCTTTATTAGAAAACATATATGTTTTGACAAAATCACAACTAGGATGAAAAAATTTTATTTGAATTATTTTAAAAAATTCAAAATTATAAGAAAGTTTGACCCCTCCCTTTACTTTTTTTTCTTTATTTGTATTTTCCATTTTGGGAACTTATAGTGAACTTTAATGTAACTAACAATGTCTTCCTAATATTATCCTTTTGATGAGAATAGATGAAAATGATAACCTTTTTTAAAGATGAAGTTTTTAGTCATTTATTCTTAGAGATATAATATTGCTCAACATAACAAGAAATGGTGCCTTAATGGTAAGTTATTCAAAACAGGAGAGTAAAAGGAGCTAATGCAAATGGAAAATAAAAGCAATGATAGTAGGAAGGAAAGGAATGGTGCTGAAATGATTAAAAAGGGGAACATGGCTTATATAACTAATGTAGAAGACTATCTTAAGAGAGTCAATCATATTAAAGAGGCAACTAAAGAGGGGGAAAGACTATTACAACTAATGTAGAAGTTAGCCTTAAGGGATTCAATTATGTTGAAGAGGCAACTGAGGTTTCTTGTGTTAATCCTCAACTTGGTGATAACTTGTGAAAAAAAACCATATTCTTTGTGTAATGCCCCAAATTACACCTTAGTTGGAATGATACATGTCCATAAAAATAAATGAGATAGGTGTTAAAATTGTGGTATGAATTGTGAATTGTAAATGCCTTGAATTTTTGGTTTAATGGATCATACTTAGTAACCTAGAATTAATTGTTACCATTAGAGAATTGAAGTATTAAAATGTACAATTGGACTAGGAAAAAATTGTCAAGTGGCAGGACAAGTTGGTATATGAAAATTTGAATGACTATGCCTATGAATTAATGACATTTGGTATAGAAAATTAAGTGACAATGACATAGTTAATAAATTGACAAGTGGCAGTAATAAGTGAGTGACAAATGGCCTAATATATTGGTGACATTTGGAAACTCATATATAGGACAAATAAAGAAAATGCAAAGTGACATATGTTGTTACAATTTGATGACACCTAGCATTGGATGAGACAAGCTTCTACTAGAGTAATTTCTGTTTTCTCCATTCTTCACCATCTTCGTCTTTCACCACCGAAACCTCTCATTCACTCAACTCCTAGAATTTTTGCTTCAATTTGCATCATCATCACTTGACATCTTTGCAAGAAGTTGTATTAAGGAAGTTTAACATTGTCATCTTTTGTGCTATTGTCTTCTTAGTGTTAAGATCATCCTAGATTCAGTTGGATTTGAAGTTGTGTTTGTTACTTGGAAGGCTAGTTTGGTTTGTTCCTTGGAGTTTCAATTTGAAGTTAAATAGGTAAGGGAATTCTAAACTTGATAGCATATATTAATAAAAGTTTTGTGATGATTGAATTGGCATGGAACATGTGTTATGATGATGATAAATGAGTGCTGGAAAAGTGATCCTTGTAAGGCAAATTCTATTTTGATTTCGATGCATAAAAGATCATGGATTGTGAGTTGCCTAATGAACGATTTTTGTATTGGAATTGGACACGAATTTGATGAGGAATTGATGCATACTTACGATACAATTAAGGTATGATACATGGATTGTGCCTGGAATGTGGAATGAAGGCGTTGAATTTGGATATTTGCAAGGAAATGGGTAGTCCACGATCGTGGCACTCATCCCACCATCGTGGCAGATGCATTAGCTTCTGTCACAATCATGGGAATGTACCCCACGATGGTGGGCAAGGTCTTAACATGGGAATGTTTGTTTTATGTAATTGATGAACCATGGTAGGATAAAACACTATAAATTGGTATAATTAGAATTGGTTAAGGCTTGAAATGAACCTAATTTGATTTGAGATTAGTTGGTCAAAGGTTGAATAAGGCTTCGATTATTAATTGGGGTAATAACTTAAGGAAGGTGTTATTTGATATCAAAGTGTCTAATTTTGAAACTTATTAGATATTAAAGGAATGAAGTATACTTATGAATGGTAATGTGATTTTAAAAACAAGAGTAATGTGTTAGTTATGAATGTTTGTGAATTGGGAACTTATGTGAGTAAATGTAATATGTAATTACTTAATGTATCCATTGGTGCATTATTGCAAATGCTTATGTTTATAAGGCATATTGAGTTTGATCAATTGTGAATGAATATGTTCAAGTTGAGCAAAATATATTAAAGTCATATATTTTGCAATATTTATTTTACATGAGAATTCTAAAATGTAACATGTGTTGATTTAAAACTGCTAAGTCCTAGTTGTGGAAAAATAGGAATGCCTAGAAGGGTCTGTAGCTACTCCTGTAACATTTCGGTGTCTTATATACTTCGACACTTCGGTGTCTCCTGATATCGACACTTTGGTGTCTTCTGATATCAGACACTTCATGGTCTTCTATTACTAAGACATAAGTCTCTTATATTATATGCTACCAATCATACGTATCTCTTGTTCTAGTCCCGTTACCCACTTTTGTAAGAAAGAATACTAGGCTAATTTGTTTGTGTTATGATATATGATCTGTTCTGATGTAAGCTAAATTTTATTATGATACAATTAAATTCTGTTCTGACACAAATAAGTCTAATTTGATACATGTTATGTTATATTCTAACATAAAGATATCCTATTATGAGATTTTGAGTTCTATTTTGAAGTTATGATATTTTATTATGATATATGTTTTATTCTGACACAAGAATATCCTGTTCTGATGTATTATAATATGTTCTGAAACAAATAATGTTTGGATTACTCTTTAAATTGAGTAATTAAAGATTATTTGTGATGTGACATTCCAGTATATGTGAATGCTAGATGACTGTTAACAGCAGTCGTCATTTGATATCTTGTTTAGTTATTCCCCATTAAGCTTTGTACTTAGCACAGTGGTTTTGCCTCTATGTAGGTTTTGATAAGAAGGTTTAAAGACAAGAACAAAGACAACCGCAGTGGCTAAGAAGAATGTGTTTTGTTTTGGAAATGTTTAGATTGTTTTTGGGTTGTACTTATTATGATGAGACCTTTTGTATTTTGTGTATATGGTTATACAGGTTGGACTTGAATTTTAAGGCATGTATTTTGATATATATACAATGTGTATAAGGTTAACTGTTGTCATCAACAAATAAAATGTAGTATATGTTTGCATGAGTTTCTTGAAAAACTTGGAATGTTATGGATTGTTTAGTTCTATTTTATGGGGCACCTATATATCCTCTTAGGGGGTATATGGGTGTTACACTTCTATACCAAACTTAAACTAATAATAAGCTGAATAACTAGGATTATAATAAGGCAAGGAGACTTGTGACCATGTTACTTCAATTATTACCTCAAAAACTCTTATAACTCCCTTAAAGATAGCTTATCCTATTGTTAGGAGTTCTGCTTGCTCATCTACTGATAAAACAATGGAAGAATCTATGATGGATAAAGACTTTAATAGTATAATCAAGAGGAAGTCTAAAAGAAAGCAGAAAGGTAAGGTAAGTTCTGCTTCCTAACGTTAATTCATTCATGGAACATTAGAAGGCTTAATAGCCCCATCAAACAACAAGTTTTGCTAAATTATATTCAGGATAATAAACCAATGTTCACTGGTATTTTAGAAACTAAACTTAAGAAGAATCATTGTAACAAATTAAACTTTGTGAAAAATCACTAGCCAATCATTATAAACCACCACTATAGTGGTAGGATTGTGATCTCTTTTGATCATGAAAAATACGATGCTTATCACACAATTGTAATTGATTAAATGTTTTGTTTATATCTTAAGTTAAAACAACAAAATATTCATTTTCAGGTTGCTTTTGTATATGCTTTCAACCTTGCTTTCTAGAGAATTCATTTATGGAATAAACTAAATGAAATTAGGAAAACTAAGATTTAGCCTTTGATTATTCTACGGAATTTCAACAACTTATTATTTCTTTTAGAAGTAGAGATGGCAATGGGTCGAAGCCCTACCGGACCAGAGGCAACCTGAACCCTACTCTGCTTGCTTGAATTGTTTTCAATTTAAAATGTCAAAATGATGTCATTTTTTAAAAAAGATGTTGTTTTGCATATAAAGGTGGTGCCTTAGGTCGAGTCCCGTTGTCACCTCTAAGAAAATGCTTACCCCAAAATTACTTGAAAGATTTCAAAGATTACACTAGCTCTACTTAGGTCACTGACCTTAAAATTGAGGTTCATTTTTCATATAGAGCATCAAACAAAAGGCACAATGGCTATTAAGGAAGAAAATTGATAGAGCTTTAGCGAATTCACACTAGATCTCTTCATTCCCAAAGAGTAGAGCCTTTTTTAACAACCAATTAGTTTCAAAACTTACTCCAATTGCTTTCAAGACCTTTAAATGGAAATGATGTTGAAGCTTCCCTTTGTTCTATAAATCTAAATAAAGCTTCAAGCCTTAATGGTCTGAATATGTTTTTTCCCCAAAAAATTATGGTTGGGTACTAAGTTCTTTCGAAATGGAAGAATGTTAAGGGAACTTAACAACCTTCATACACTTTTCCCCAAAGTACCTTCTTCCACTTCTTTAAAAGATTTTAGGCTACCTCATGTTGCAATGCATGTATAAAATTATTTCAAAGTTATTAGCTTGAAGAATAAAAGATTCTCTAATTTGTCTCTTTGATTACTCTCAATGAGCTTTTATAAAGAGGAGGAAAATTAGGGATGACAAGCTTCTCAAGAATTTTGATGAAAAACACTTAAGAGAATTTTGCCATCAAGATAGATTTTCATAAAGCTTTAACTCTATTTATTTAAGCTTTATTCTAAACACTTTAAAAACATTTAGTTTTCATGATATATTTATAGGTTATATTAAATAATGTATAACTTATACTTCTTACATTTTAGTGAATGGAGAACCTACTAAGGTGACCAAGGACGCTAGAGCTTTGAGATAGAGAGATCCTCTCTCTATCATCTTATCTCTTTACCTTAAGTGTGGAAGTGTTTACTAGATTGGTTAATATGGTTATCTCTCAAGGTCCTGAGTTTAAGATCCACTATAAATGGAAGTCTTTGAGAATATGCAATTTAGCTTTTACTGATGATCTCATTTTATTCTCCAAAGCATATGCTAACTCTATCAATGCACTCACTTCAAGTTTAGACTCATTTAGATTGATGTCATGACTATCTATGAACAAGATAAAAGCCATTTTTATATTGCATCTAGTGCTCAACATAAAGCTTTATGGCTTTCTAGCTTCACTAGTTTGAAATATATGAGGCCCCTTTAACATATCTAAGTATTCTAATTTCCTTCAAAGGGTCTACACAAGCAGAGTTCACTCTATTGATTGAAAAGATACAAAAAAATAATATCTACAATAAGATCTTTATAATGGCAGGTAGGCTTTAATTGATCAATTTAATAATTAATATCCACCACATATATTGGTCTCCATATGTCAAACTTCTCTCGAAAATTTTTAAATCAAATTTTAAAAAGATTCTTTTAATCCAAGAGTGATGTAAGAAAAATAGTAGCTAAAGTAAAGTGGAAGTAGTAATAGCTAAAGATTAAAGGGGCTTGGGTATATTATCAATCAACGTTACAAATAAAATGCTCATGATAAAGAGGATATTAACTGATAAGTAGGCTTTGTGGGTGAAATGAATCCATGCTCACTATCTTTTAGGTGCTAATTTTTAGTTAATGGAGCCAAATACAATTCTTCATGGACTATGATAAATATTCTCAAGCTGAGGGAAGTTATCAAGCTAGAATTTCATTACCACATTGGCAATAGATGGTCGACTTCCTTTTCACACAGTAATTGATTTCAAGTGGCCCTATTATCATAGTTAATGAATTGCATATACGCAGAGGAATCATACCAAAGCTAACATTGGTTAATGAGGCTCTCAACTTGGCTTTAAGTCATTTGCAATTTCTGCTTAGTTCCCAAATTACTAACCAAATCCTTAGTGTCACATTAAACCTGACCAGGAAGGACAACATTATTTGAAGTCAACATTCCTAAGCTGAATTAAAAACAACTCCTATAGATAAATCTTAAGAGACTAAAGGTCAAAAGTCTAATGGAATAAGTTGATTTGGTTCAAATAAGGTTTTATTTTATGATATCACTTAAAAGTAAACCGAGCACCCTGAACAAATTAACAAATTCCTAAACATATCTAATAAATGTGTCTTCTGCCATAAAAAAAAGGAATCACTAAAGCATCTTTTCTTTGAATTCGCTTTCACTTCAATCATTTGGGACAGTATACAATACTTATGCAATACCTCTTCTCCTTATTCAGTATTGCATGAAATAATTAACAAAGCTTACCTTTATTTTGTCGGAACCCGATCCGGAGACCGGACTCCAACTGCTTATAACTTAACCTTGCAGGATTTTTAACTGTAACTCCAC
>JANZLD010000009.1:20861820-20876111 GCA_026413575.1 Erythroxylum carthagenense | reverse complement strand
ACCCTTAACACCTAACTCATTTAATTCCCTTTTTAATTCATGCTACCTACTTAGTCAATGCTACTATACTAAAAAAATGTCACTTAATTTTATCTATTGAAGCCTCAATTTCCTTTAATCATGCTTAAAAATTTTGGGGCTGACATATTTAATGTAGTCTTTAAATTATAATTCTGTCAATCATCTTAAGTTAACTTTTAATAATGGAAGCAGAAACTTACCATACAAAAAAATGAAGTCATTTACAATATTATATTTAATACAATAAAAATATTTAACTATTTTATTTTAAAATCAATCTAAATCATTTAGATTAATTTGTATTAAAATTTTTAACCAACTCATTTATATAATGATTATTATTTAAACTAAACCAAATTATATAGAAATTTAAGCTAAATAAAACCTATCCAAAAAAAAAATAGTTTGATTCAAGTGGTTTAGATTAATTTTAATACTTTTAGACTTGTAATTAACTATCTCTTCTAAATTATACTATTATAAAATTTTAATACATGAGACAGCAATATCCATGCAATTTTTGACTAATATTTATTAAAAATAAAACATTTCAACTAAGTGGTTAGTTTAAATAAATTATAATATTTTTACATTAGTATGATAAAACTATTAATTTGATAAAGAAATAAATATGAAAGTTTATACTAATAATACTCTTTACTTTAAATTTTATTTTTTAAAATTGAAAATAGTTGAACACTTTTTATTGTACTAAATATAATCATCTAATTGAATTTAAATTAAAAATTTTAAAATAGGACTAAAAGTTATAGGATATGTAATATTGAAAAACAAGCAAAGTTTGATGCTATTTTAAATATTTGTTAAGTATTAATATTGAAGAGAGTGAGCTTCAAAGCAATTAGTATTGAAAAGTTACAGGTTCAAGTTACATAAATAGCCTTTTTATAGAGTACAGAAATAACCTCTATATGAAATACAAAAGAAAGATTACATATAATTGAAAAGCAAGTAAAGTGGAGAGTATTATGTATTGAAGCGGCCCTTTTTTAAGTATTAACATTTAAATAGGAGGTTTAGGGAAAAAAAAGAATCATATAAATTGATTTATCTATTTTTAATAAAGAGAAAATAAATTTAATGAAAATAAACAAAATAAAAATTAAGTGAATCATTTGAAATATGATATTGCTTTGAAACATAGTATTCTTAATATTTATATTTTTTAGTGAAAAGAAATTTATATAAAAATGAAATTAATAATACTAAAAATAAAATGAACGTGTTAATATTAATTTGTTTTGATTTAGGTTAGATTAAAACCAAACTCTAAATAAATATTTAATTTATTTGAAACAAATATTTTTTATTTGAAGAAAATAATTAATTTTGCTTATCTGATTTTAGTTTGAGTTGAACCATTTGGGTGCAAAAGCAAAGACATTCACTTTTTGCACTAGTCCATATATTCAATGATTCACAAATAGAATTAATTTGGTTAGTTCAAATATAAAAAATGTGAACCGATTAACTTTTCAATATTTATTTTAATAATCTTTGTTATACAAATTAATTAATTTATTAATTAAATAGTTAATTTTTATAAATTTATCGATTTTTATAAATTAAAATAAATCAATTAATTTTTATTTAAGAGCATTTTTTAATTACACTTTCAATATTTCAATGATAAAAATAGTTTTTTAATCATATTTTAAAAATTTTAAATTTATTCAATCTTTATCTATTTTATGATAGCTTAACATTAATTGAAAAATCTTAAATTTCTTATCTTAATGTCAAATTTTCAAAACATTAGATATTTACGAACTAAAAAATTCAGTAAGTTCTTAAATCTTCTCCACAAAGGAGACATAAGCATGGGGGAAAAAAAGTGCAATCTTTCCTATCTGTTAAACAGCCTACAGCTCGAAAAACCTTCAGAAGAGAAATTGACGCGTGTAGTCCCTAATATTTTTAATTGGGTGTCAGTCCAAAGAACAAGTGTTCATGTACACAGAATGACAGATAATAACCTATCTGTATCGGTACAACAATTCCAAGTCAATGGGTGAAAAAATTTCAATCATGTTACAATGGTGAATAAATTAGTGTTTACTCTCGGGTTAATTGCATACATCAGCATTTCTATTGCTGCTTCAAAACCCACCTGACGCTTTCTTCGGGATAGATATGAAGCTTCTTGTGCTTCAGTGGCAATGACAACTGTCAGATTGCAGGTGGCTAACAGGTAGAGCTCCTTATCCATCTGACGGTATGAGTTGAATTGGATCTTAAAGATTATCATTTTGCACTTTGATAAACTTCTAATTCGGGAGGTAAGAGCTTCAAGAAGCTCCCTTGAACAGGTTGCTCAGCGCTAGCAGTATCTGATGATTCTGATGTCTCTGACTCTCCTTCTGCACAACCGAACCCATGAAGATTGGTTGAAAGCAATAATACTATACTTGATGGAATGCAACCATTTACATAAAGATAATGCAGTTGATGCAACCATGAAGATTGTAAGCACATGTTCCAATCAACTTACCGAAAAGTGACTTGATGTTTGGCCTCTTTGATTTTGAGTTCTTCTTCTTCAATTCAGCTGTCCAAAAAGATTGAGATCAGCAAATAGGAAAAGATTTCTAATTTACGAATCAAACCAGTTTAACCCAAAAAGAAAAAGAAAAAAAGAAGAAAAGCTATAAACAAGCTAAAGTCTGAGCATCAATAATTCGAGGTACACCCTCTGGATTTCATTGCGAGCTAGTTTCTTTGATTCTGAACCCCCTCTTCGCCTTTCTGTCTCTTTACACATGCGCACATGCGTACGCATTTGCATGTTTCGCTCATCAAGAGAACCGAAGGATCATTGCTGAAGCAAAGAAGATGATTCTGCTAGATTACTTCAATAATCGTAAAGATGTGACCTATATTATTTAGGTTGTTTCTAATAGAAGATGGCCTAAGATAATAATTATTGGGCTTGTAAAAAAATATTATACCCATTAGGGTTTTATTACAGTTAATAAGAACCTAAAGAACGAAAAAAAGAGAAGGAGAAAGCAGCAAATTCTTTGTACAGAGAAGGTGTTTGCATCCAACAGGAATAAAGATCTATTATTGCAGACTTATATTAAACATAGATCAAAGGTTAGTGTTTTCTTTCTTTCTCTAATAGTATGAATCCTAATTGAATGGATTAAATTGATGATCTTGGGAGTATTCTAAACTTAAAATATTGTTTAGAATCTTATAGTTTACTTTGACATGAAAGATATTAGTGAGATATCTTATGTAATTGAAATAGAAATATTCAGACACAAGGATTATTAGGGTTGTCTTAAAAAGAATACATCACTAAAATATTTAGAGAGATTTAGGATATAAAAATGCTTTCTTAACTCAGAAAAGGGATAAATTTAGTGAAATGCAATCTCCCAAAAATAATTTGAAACAAAAGAAAATGGAATTTTTTCCTTATGTATCTGCAGTTGAGAGTTTGATATAAACTATAAAATTTTAAACAATATTTCAAGTATAAAATTCTCCTAAAATCATCTATAACACAATCAATTCAACCCATTTAATTAGGATTCACATTATAAGAAAGAGAAAAAAACACTAACCTTAGTCCATATTTAATACGTGTCAATGATAGGTCTCTATTTCTTTTGGCTGCAAACACCTTCTCTAAACAAAGAATTTATCCACTTTCTCCTTCTCTTTTCTTCCTTCTTTTTCAACGGTGCAAAAACGTAAATTTTATTATTTTTAGTAACTGTTCACTTAATTAAAGGTAGAGGGAAGAATTCTTATTAATTATAAAAAACACTAGTGACTCTAATATTCTATACAAGTCCAATAGCCATTATCTTGGCCCATCTCATATTAGAATCAACGCAAATAATATTGTCACACCTTTATGATTATTAAATTAATCTAACATATTCCTTCGTTGGAGTGAAAAGAAAGTTTGTATGCATTTTGTGCACAATTCGGAACTTTTAGGTAGCCCGAGATTACGTGATTTCCCCTTATACTCTATTTGGCCAGAAAACAAAAGATAAACCCTTAGAAAGTAAAACCATTCAAAATGACACACTATAGGTTCAATAATCTATGAAAGATATTTACCCATCCCTGGAACTTGGTAATCATTTACAATCTCGAAGTTCTTGTATGTGTAGCCCACAAAATTTATGTCCTTGGATGAGAGCATCTGAAAATAGAGTTATGGGAATTAGAATGGGAATAATCAAACAGAAAGTGATAATCTAACAGAAGAGTAGTAGTCCTCCGGAATCTTGTTGAAGAATCTCAAAAGAATAAGGCTGTATCATCAATCAAATTAGTATCACAAAACAATTCATAGACCTTGAGTATTAAAAACTAACCAAAATTCACACAAAAGAGACTTTCCTAGCAAAATTGCTAGTTCATGTATTCAGTGCACAAGTCAGAAAGCTCTTGAAAGAAAATTTAGGAATGACAAGGACAAGTGTTCCATCTCGTACTTTAGATGACTGCAAATCTACCATTATCTTGCCGAATATATTTCAGGAAAGACAAATTTAGAAAGAACATATTAACTTCTAACTTCTTTTCATGCTGTAGAATCCAGCGTTAATTCCTGCCGTTTCAGTAACCCGGTCTCTCAACAGCTATTCTTCACGAGTGTTATAAAGTTAACATTGGCAGGAACTAATGTTCCATTCTTATCCACTCAACTTTTTCTACAAAACATGCATGACCAACAGTCGTTGAACAAATAAAAAGCCAAAGTCATCATAAAAATTAAAATGGTCACAGATAAATAATCCATTTACAATGAACCACAGCCTTCTAATTTTACTTGTTCCTAGCAACACCAGACGCTAATGACAAAAACCATGGAAAAGAAATTGTTTGCTTTTGGAATAAGCCAACATCACAAGTACGAAACAAGCCACAAAATAGAACTGGAATACAATATGGAGAAAATCATTTGAGTTGCTTAAAATTCCATTTATAGAAGATGAAAAGTATACTGCAAAGTGATATTTTAAGATTGAAAAAGATAATATAATCCATTCACACACTTTCACAGTTTAAAGGTTACAGTGGGTTGAATAGAATCAATAAAATGATGCCATGCAAAAATCAGCCAGCTGCACAAGTATAAAATATTTGTCAACTGACCTTCCTCCACGGGCCAGCTTTTGATGAAGTTAGAGTCTGGTGCTCAGACTATGGAGTATGGACGTAAAACAAGTGTAATGAGAAACATTAGTCATTGAAGATATGTATCACCAAAATCAATCACAAATTTAAATGTAATACCTCATCAAACTTTTCAAAGTTTTGAGTATCCAACTCATCATTCACCTCGGGGATAAATGCAGCCTCCATCTGATAGAGATGATCCCAATCTGTGCCATTAAACCATGTATGAGCCTGAAAAAGAGAAAATCAGGAAGGTAATTCTTTGCATCAACAAATTGCTTATCCAGCAAATCCAAGCATTCAGAAAAGGACACACTATACACCACCTTTAATTCATCCGTGCCTTTTGATCCCAATCTCTGGTTGACATTACATAAAAGTTTATTGATGAGATCTTTTGCTTCAGGAGATAGTTTTGCTTCTTCTGGAAATTTCAAATGGGTTCTCCAGTTCACAATCTGGAGCAAAGGAAAGTAATGTCAGTTCGAACATTACTTGAAATTTTCTTTTGCAGTTCATTTCGAATTTTTTAATTGTTTTCTAAATTAAGCAAAAACGGATGCTAAAGTCTGCTGGTTGACAACAAATAGTTATCTCTAAAGTTCAATTTGAAAAGCAGCAGTCTGCAATAAAAAAGAAACAAAGAACGGAGGAATCCACCTATACCCAGTTGTAAATTCAGAGATATCTTTTACTTATAGCATACTATACCAACGAAGCATGACATGTAGCCAGAACAATCGACAAAAATCTATGGACCACCATGCCAGATACTGATCATGCACAAACCTAACCCAGGATCGTGAACAAACATAACTCAGAAGCTCCATATTCGGAGCAAAGATTCAGTTCAAGATAGGTCAATATTAACTGCAGAAAATGCAGTTCTGTTGGAGACGAACATAAATATGCTGGAGGCATAGATGGGAAAAACATTAGTATGTACGTGGCTTTCTAATATGCAGCACTGGATGCCTTCCATATATAATCCAGGCGCTAGATCATTAGACCAAAGGGGAAAACTAAGTATAAAACTGAAAGTAGTAGTATGGTCAACAATATTATAGTTATGTAACTAATTAAAGTATCAGGTATGTCTAACTTACCTTCCTACAAGTTGTCATTGGATCATCTGAATAGAAAGGTGGATATCCCACAAGCATTTCGTACATAATAGCGCCAAGTGACCACCTAGGATTGACATGGTTCTTAGTTCCAGCACCAGATACTAATACTATATAAACACCTAGGATTGACATGGTTCTTAGTTCCAGCACCAGATACTAATACTATATACATGATGCACCATCAATCATCCAAATGATCTCAAAATCACCTTAGTCAGTACAGCATGCAAAGTAGCAATATCACACAATTCCATACATCATATTCTATGGTGTATAAATACACATTAACTGATTTGTTTTGTTCTTAAACATAAAATCACCATCCAAAAGCAATACAAGTGTCGAATTTTCATAAGATGTCCAACTTTCTCATTAGTGCACAATTGCAACTGTACTTACCAATCGCACTCCATTCCATAACCTTTCTTTAACAAAACTTCTGGAGCAATATAGTCAGGTGTACCAACAGTAGAATAAGCCTGGAGTGCCCAAATGTCAAATGTTAGAGAAGGAAGAGGAAAAATTGAACACTTCATTGTGAATATAAATGAAGCTATGGACCATCTATAACATGCAAAAATCTGGGTTGACCAAGCTGTTGTTCAGGTCATCTCTTTCAAATAGACCTAAAGTGACAATCCAACTCAAATCGATTTAAGGCATTCATCTATTCAAATCCAAAATTGTGGTAATGTGATAGAGAAAGGCATGCATGGATACAGATATGAAAAAAGTTCCAGAAGCATAATGGCAGAGAACTTACAAGCGTCCTCCTATTCTTCTGCCAGTGCTGTAGTTGTTCTTGTTGAGTGCGCTTTGGAGCTGCTGAGAGGTCTTCATTTTTCATAGCCCCATTAGGATTGCTAGTTGTTACTGAAAAGTCCCCTTCCTGAATTGTACTGCAATCTAATGGTTTGCATAGTCCAAAATCAGACAGCCTCAAATGCCCATATCTGTCAAGAAGTAAGTTATCGGGCTTGATATCCCTGTATGATAGACATCAAGACAAGGTTCAGTTAATCAAAATTTAAAGTCTCATTATCTAATGCACAAATACTCATCCATTTTCCACAAACCTGTGGATGTAATTGTGTTTATGAATAGATTCAATGGCCAACACTGTCTCTGCAACATAAAATCTAGCTTCGTCTTCAGACAAGGTATCTTTTCTCATTAGTAAAGTCATCATATCTCCACCAGGTAAATATTCCATAATAAGGTAAAGATGTTCATCATCCTGAAAGGAACAGTATAATTTGACAATGCAATTGCTGTCCACCTCTGCAAGTAAATTTCTTTCAGCTTTCACATGCTCAACCTATAAAACAGAAATGCATAAACCCATTGCACCGACTATAACGGGAAGATCTGGTTAGAACCAATAACCAGTCAACAAAATGCCTACCTGGCCTCTACGAAGCATTTCTGATTTCTTGAGCTTTTTCATAGCATACACATTGCCAGTTGTCTTTTCTCTGCAGACTCTGACCTGATCAGTAAAAAAAATTTCTGTCATAAGTTTTTTGATAAAAAGCACCTAGTAACTAACAAATTTTTGCGGGAAAAGAAAGTATCATCACACTTTCCATATACAGCCTACTTTTGGTCATTGCAGATATTTTCCCATCAATACTGGATGTAGTTGAAGGATGTCAACTATAAAAGAAAGCTCTACATCTCTTGCGTAGACACATCTCTGAACCTCTTAGAATTCAGCGAATCAAAGTAAATTAAGAAGGGAAGTTTATACTTCATCTTCTTAAACAGTACAGATAAATATCGTTCCGGATATAGTACCTATCTAATAGCAAAAATTCAATACCACACCAAATGAACACGTACTTCAGAGCTGTCAAAAGTAGATAATCCATTCAACGGTCATATCCTATAGCTTGAAGTTAAATTACATAAATAGACCAGAAGATTTGGTGTCCAAATAGTCAAGCACATAGAGTGATAGGTTTTAACCTCATGCAAAAAAAATAATAAAAAAAAATAAAAACAGAAAACAGATAATCCCTTGAAAATACTGATAAACAAAAGCTCACTAAAGATTAGGAAAGAACAGCTGTAGGATACAATAAAGTCCAACAAGCCAAAAAGAAATCATACCTCACCAAATGCACCTTTGCCGATCATTGTCAATAACTCGAAATCATCAACACCCATTTTATGCCTTTGAAGGCGCATGTATTCAGTCTCCTTCTGCTCCAAGAATTTCAAGAGGTTGCTCTGATCTTCTTCAGAAACATCAGCATCCGCTAATTTCTTTTCCAATATGTTTCGCCTATTAAAGAAAGAACATAATGAGACACGTTAGACACTCAGATACACCGCATACCTGACTCAACCATTTAATATGCGAAAACAATTTCCGCACTAGGAAACATGAATCAAGAACAACCACTATAAGCAATCACGTTTTCAAGTAAAGATCAGAAATGGGCAAACACCCCATCTTGTACTGTAATATAGATTATGGGCATTACCGCTCTTTCCTCTCTTGAAGGTTCTTCATTTGCTCCTTGTAGTGATTCTCTATATACTGCTTAGCGGCGGCAGCTTTCTGCTTGGTGGTACTGGACAGAGCTTCATCATCCATATCTTCTTTGTCTTCTTCAAAAGGGTCCTTCCTCCTGCTACTGGACGTCCTCGACTTGTCTCTCGGTTGAAACTTCTGAAGCCAACTCCTAGCGGAATCCATTTCCACATACAAAGCTTTTCACCACCAACTAAAAACCACAATTTTCCTTCTCCTCCTCCATACCACAATCCTGCGAAATGGAATAACAGAAACGGACAAATCATAAAAACAAAATCCAAGATTCTTATACCTTGTAAGTGATACATAAAAATAAAAGGAATCAAGACCTCAGCGCCCGATTCACAAAATTAGACCAACACAAGCGACAAGACAAAGCAATGGAATGAAGAAACTGAAAATAGATAGACAGACAATTAAGGATTACCGCGAGATTTTGCGTCGACAATAGGTAGAGCGAGAGAAAGAGAATCCTAATACTAATGAGAGAGAGAGAGAGCCAACCGATAACATGTGAAGAAGAGAAGCTCTGGAACAACAGAAAAACGCGGTATTCATCTCTGCATGTTTCTCTCTCTTCCGCCCTAGTTATTTTGTTTTGGTTATTATGATAAGTAAATAATTACATAATATCTTATCCACTAATCGTATTGTTTTCTTGGGATTGGGGTGTTCATGACGAGAAGCAATCAAAATTCAATACATTTGAATATGACATCACAGCTAACCGAATACACAAACCCAATTTTTTTACCCACTCAAATCTTCCAGCCGTCTCTGTATTAATTCTATCTCAGTTCATCTCAATCATTTATTTATTAATTCTATCTCATTTCATTTCAATCATTTATTTATCTTGTCCAAGATCACATCTCCCTTTTTTACATCGTGAATGAACATGTTCAGCTTATCCATAGAACAAAGACTCTGAGGTAAATCTTGGTAGTTATTTATTCATTTTTTAACTCTCTAAATTTCAACTGAAATACAGTTAACTGTACCTAACTCAAAACTGAACTTTATTATAGTATCATCACCATGCTTATGCTTTCTATTTTGTAGTAATGGAAAAATAGTTCCTTTCTAGTTTCTCTAGGCTCTTAATATAAATTGAAAAGTGTAGGGCGAAAATGTTTTAAATTAGACAATAAAATGAATGCCTCTTGAGGCGAGCACAAGTACACCAAAATGTCCATTTCCTTTTAGGTAATGATAATGACAAGAAGAAAAGTGCAGGCCTTCCTACTCCGTCAATATTAACAATTTATTTTCTTAATGCCTTCCCCATCTCACGTCTGGATAAGATTCCTAAGCAAAACCAACTCCAGTTCGGACCAGGTTGCTCACAGTTTCACGAAAGGTGAGATTAATAACCATCTGCCTACTAGAAAACAGATCTACTGATTTTGCTTTTGTGATTAATTATCATATCACTTAAAAGCTCATACACAAAAAATTTGCATAATGTTACAATTTAATTGTCCTACATCGATAATAAAAAAGATTGATATAAGATTTATAAGCTTATGAGTTTTCCGACCCTTTAAGCTAACTTTTATAGTTGGTTCTCTCATAAAGAATGTAATAATTAGTATTAAAGCTAACACCATTTTTTTTAAGTCTTTGTGTCACGCCCACAGGTGGCGACTGCCGGCGTTGCAGAATTCACTCAGGATTAGAAAAGGTCGAGCGCACAACCAATCTTTGAACATGTGGGTGATAATGGCGGTATAATAGTGTTCGCCCGAGATTAGAAAAGATTTAGTGCATAGCCAGCTTGTTAGTGCCTGAGTTGTGAAGTGTGGTGGGATATTATGATCTTATTGTCCACATTAATAATAAAAAGAGACATATATGAAGTTTACGAGTTTATGGACTCTCCCATCCTTCAAAATAACTTTTATGGTTCCGTATCTCTGAGACCTCAGACACGTAACTTTGACTTTTTATTAGTTTTTCCTTTCCCTTTTAAATTTCTTTCCTTTGTTCTCACCTTTTCTAAATATCACGGAATCAATGATGGGAAAGGATGTGGCTCTATAAAATACAATATAACGAAACGTGGCTACTAATCACACTCCCACAATACTGAATATCTAAATTTTTAATTAAGATTTAAATTCAAGTCAATCTTTGTGATTGTTATTTTGTTTACCACCCTATATTAAAAAAAAAAAAGAACCAATCATCTCCCCCTATTTCAATCGGGTTTTTTAAAGGGTGTACGAATCTATCAAAAGTTCACTTAAGAGCAAGGTGTTGCCCGAGGATCGATGTAACCATACCATTAGCTACATCTTATTGGTTCTATCTTGGTTTTCTTTCATTTATATTACTTATTTTATTTTATTTTATTTGATCTAAAAATGTTATAAGAATAAGCTGTTAGTTTATATCCTTGTAACCGATCGGTAATTGCGATTTGATGTATGATATTATTGTTTAATTAATAAAAAGTATTTTTTATATTTGTGTATTAAGTTGATTAAGTTTGATGTTTTAATACCAAAGGAAATTTTTTAAAATAATTACTGTGTTATTAAAATTGTGATGAGTTCATAATTATCATATTCAATTTATATTTATGTATTATTCTTAAATATTCCCAATTATAATTTTATCAAGATGAGATATTAATAAAATGATAAAACTAGCACATATTGTATTATTTTATTATAAAGAAAGTAATGATATCATAAATTAAAGTATGAAATATTTAAACTAATATGTTAGTACCTATTAGAGAATAAATCATCGAATTGACCAGACTATGGGGATTCTAAATGGAATGTTACTTATGTATATGTGAATTTTCTTATAATAATAGTTGCATAATTGATTTTTAGACTTGAGATTATTAAGGTATCTCTTGTGAGAATTGCTGTGTTTTGATGGTACTTATAAACTATTTTAAGATAATATAGTATGACCCATATAAAAATAGTTGAATAAGTCAATAAAGAATTTGTCACTTGAAAGTAATTAGAGAGAATATTATACTATTCTTGATTAGTAGTAATTCTCTGGTCAGAGTGAATTGACATTTGAAAAGACATTTTAGATATTAATTATTAATGAGCAAGAACGAACATGATTGGATACAAAAGAGTAGGCACTATATCTATACTCTATCCAATTGAAACATTAGATGATGAAATAATTAAATTATAACATTAGATGATGAAAGAATTAAATTGTAATTCATAACCATATATGAACATGTTAGGTCAAACTACTTTGATATTCTTGATATTTGGTAGTTATAACATGTTGCTAAATGTCATTCTTGATATATGATTGTAAATTATTTAATCTGAGAATTAAAGATAAACTAAAAAGAGTTTTAATTTATCTTATTCTAATTATAAATTATAATTATAATTTCTAATCATTGCTAATATATCGAGAACCTAATAGGTCATACATGAAAGAGTAGTTTGTCAAGAAAAAAAATCAATTTTAATTAAGTTGAACTTAATTATCAAGTTTGAGAAATTTTAGAGATCAAATATGATATACTTGATTTTATTAAAATTAAATTAATTAAAATTAGAATCTAACTTTAATTATAATTGAGGTATTTAATTTTAATAGAAAATTTAAAACTCTAATGTTTTTCTATAAATAGGGATAAGCATAAGGGAGGTAGCACTCTTGCTTCCTCTTAAAAGTTGCGATACTAATTTATTGATACTGTTAAAGACTAGACATATGAATATTTCATAATTGAAATATCGAAAAATTTTCAAAAGATTTTAACAGAAAAATCGAATTAATTATGATTTTTTATTTTATAATTTATGTTTTATTATTCTAAGTTATTTAATTATCTCAATATTAGAAACCATAAAAATTTTATTTTTTTGTTAGGCCCTTGACTTGATGACGTGTGATTTCTAATAATAGTATTAAAATCTGCTTTAATTGTTTAACTTGAATTAATTACTTGGTTGTTACTGATTTGATCAAATTTAAGGATTTATTTGTTAATTAAATTCGAAACTGTTCTAAAATTTTTAAGCTATTCCCTTGTCTGCGGTCCGAGTTGCAACTGTGTCGTTCCAACTAATTCACTGGTCTTTTATTCCACATTTGTTCCTTGTTTTGCTTCTAGAATATTGAAATTAAAAAAACATAATGCATGTCCCCTTTTATGACATTAGGGCATCTTCAACCATTCTGTTAAAATTTTACATTAAATGTAGTATAAAAGAGAATATTTTAAGAATCTTTTTATACTAAATTTTGTATTACTGCAATCACTCTATTTTAATGATCAAGTATTTTTCAAAGAATATTCTACAATAATTTAGTTATTAACTAAATTAATTTATACTTATACAATAATTTTTATTTATTTATTTATTTATAAAAATAAAAAATAAAATCATTATTCTTAATTAATTAATATATATTTTATATTAAATTAATATTATTTAACATATATAATTAATATAATTGCAACAATAAATTAATAACATACACAAATATAATATTTTTATTACACATTTAACATCTAATCTTCTGAATTATCATATCGTTCTTACAAATATTTAATCAATATATTACGAAGTTCATAATGAGCTTCTTTATCTTTAAGTTGCTTATGTATAGCAAGAAATTCTTGAAATATAACTGTATCGTCTCTATTAATATTAAAAGGTTGGCATTTCGCTCCAATCTTATATGATCGTTTGGGTATCACGTTTGTCCTCAAATTTACTTTTTATTCTTAAAAAATTTTATTAATGAATTTATAATATTTATAAATAATAATTATAAATATATATTAAAAATAAATTTAATATATATTTTGTGTAAAGTAACATATATTCTAAATTTAATTACTTAGTAAATTATTAAATAAATTAAATTGTGAGAAGGATAAGAGAATAGTTAAAAATATCATTTTACAATTTTTGGTACACGTATATCAAAATTTGATGTGTTACTGTTCATTATATCAAAATGGTGTCCTTGGAGTGAATTTATCACAGTTGGAGATGGCCTTATCATGGTTGTTTTGTTCTAAAAGATTTGGCATACACGTCTCCTTATTGCCGCCGCATCTCTAGTTTTGTCTCCATGGTGCTTCTCCGCCGTTTGTGGATCTCCAGAAACTCTTAATGCAGTGTTTGGTTAGCGTCTTCAGGGGTGAAGACGGATGACAATGACACAAAAATTCTGTGCTCCGTAATATTTGCTTGCTGTCCTCACCTATTTTTGTTCCATTTTCAGAAGACAAAAACAGAAATTTTTTGCACCTTCCAAGACTGTAGTACAAGAATTCTTGTCATAAGGACAAAAACAAAACACATAAGGAAATGTTAAAAATATCCCTCCACCCACATAAACAATTTTTTATTCTTAATTATATTATTAAACTTATTATTATTATTATTATTATTATTATTATTATTATTATTATTATT
>JANZLD010000009.1:20772175-20782670 GCA_026413575.1 Erythroxylum carthagenense | reverse complement strand
ACAAAATCATTCAATAGTCAAATAATACAAGAATTCAAATAACAAACAATGAAGTGAGACCATCTCGGTCTACTCACTGTATGCTCCAGATTATCATTTATTTTCAAATTCTGGGAACTCCTGAATGCGGACACTTGACCTACACAACTCATTTATGCAACACACGATTCACACACATTACAAAACTCATTTATGCACAAATAACTATATGGACTATGTAAAATGCATGCTCAGTGACAATCCTGGGTACCTTACCAACTTCCCAACTTAATCAAAATCTATGATTTTTCATAATCATTAAAAGCAAAAACATTCATTACGTACATTAATCTCATTTTCTAAATTAGTGCACTTTCATTCACTCCACTTTTTTTATCACTTAAATCTTTCGTTCTCAACTCTAAACATCATCATACACTTTTTCATTGATCTTCCGACTCCAAAATCATTTCTACAATTTCTTATAACATTTGATCATCAAATCCAAAGAAAATCATATATATGGCATACTCAAAATCTTCTCACTCATTTTCCAGCAACTACGAATATCACTGTTCTTAACCATTTAGCAGTGAACTAACGATGCATACTTCATTTCATGCAAAACTACGTAATCATCATGAGCTTACTTGTTTGAAACTCCAAAACCTGCAACCATCACAAAGCCCTAACATTTCCAAATCACGTGAACCCTAGTTTCTCATGCAGCCTACGTACCTCATCTTAAAGGTTGATAGGGGATTCGGTCTTTTTTTGGAATAGAAGACAGAAATATCAGAGTGGAAGTGATGACAATAGAGAAAAGCAAGGTTTAACTTTGGGAAATATTTGATGAAAAGCTCTGGATTAGAGGAGCTCTAGAGAAAGAAGCTTTGAGAGAAAGAAATGAAGGCAAGTACCGTGACTTCTCCTTCAAGGTTATTTAAAACTCCCCTTTAACTAGGACACCTATCCAATTCTTAGCCACTTATCCATTTCTAGAACTTTCCATTCACACCAAAATCACTTAATTTGGTTTAGTGCTTCGGAAGATGTGCCTAAGATATTTTCAAATTGTCATATTCCAAAACAGTGTACTATGCCCAACTTCCGTTTAGAACTTAAATATCTTATAAACTGAATCACAATTATACTTCTGAGACAATTTGTAGGCCTATCTCTAGTTCACTCCAAAGTAACAATCGTCTTATTTGGAATCCTACAGGTCTAGATATACTAAAAAAACTAAAGTACATTCAGTGGAATAACCCTAGTTCATATTACTGAAGAGTACACTCACTATACCTATCCCACATTTTCACTCAATCTTTCTCAATTCATTTTAGATGGCTAAAATTTTTAGGTAGAGATGTAGGGTAATGTCTTACGAGTCCAATGGTTCAAGAATCAATTCATTTGGACTCCTATAGAAGAAATTATGGCCAGGCGAAGAAAGACAAAAGAAGCAAAAACTCAGAAGAAGACATGTCAGCAAAGCACAGAAGAAGACGCGTTAGTAAAACACAGAAGAAGTAAAACCCAAAAGGAACAAAACCCAAAAGAAGACACGTCAGCAAAGCACAGAAGAAGTAAAACCCAGAAGAAGTGAAACTCGGAAGGAACAAAACACAGAAGAAGTTCATGAACAGTAACACAGAAGGAGTTCATGAACAGTAACACAGATGGAGTTTATGAACAGTAACACAGAAGGAGTTCATGAACAGTAACACAGAAGGAGTTCATGAACAGTAACATAGAAGGAGTTCATGAACACAGACGATACAAAATACAGAAGAAGATGACATCATCAATGACATCATCACAAAAGAAGCAAAATACAGAAGAAGCGAAAAGACAGAAGATAGAAAAACTCAAACGATACAAAATATAGAAGAAGATGACGTCATCACAGAAGAAGCAAAATACAGAAGAAGTGAAGAGGCAGAAGATAGCAAAACTCAGACGATACAAAACCCAAAAGAAGATGACAAAATCAATGACGTCATCACAGAAGAAGCAAAATACAGAAGAAGCGAAAAGATAGAAGATAACAAAACTCAGACGATACAAAACACAAAAGAAGATGATGTCATCACAGAATAAGCAAAATATAGAAGAAGCGAAAAGGCAGAAGATAGCAAAACTCAGACGATATAAAACACAGAAGAAGATGATGTCATTACAGAAGAAGCAAATACAGAAGAAGCGAAAAGGCAGAAGATAGCAAAACTCAGACGATATAAAACACAGAAGAAGTTGACGTCATCAATGACGTCATTATAGAAGAAGCAAAATACAGAAGAAGCAAAAAGGCAGAAGATAACAAAACTCAGACGATACAAAACACAGAAGAAGATGACGTCATCAATGATGTCATCATAGAAGAAGCAAAATATAAAAGAAACATCTTTGCTTAATAGGACCCTGACTTTCAGCTCATATGTCCACAATTTCTACACTATATGTTGTTGGAAAGATAAAAGAAATTCCGACAACTTCTGAGAAGACATATTTCTCTAATTAAGCCTAGATTAATCCATATTTCTCCTCGAATACAGAACATGAATTTTCTACATTCATTCAATGTATTGCACCTAATTCTCAAATTTATGACAAACTTTGAGATTCTTAAAGACCGAATTTAAATTCGATGTCTTCATAAGAAATGTAGCCATAGGTTCCTAGTTTAATCCCAATCTAGAATCTTCACGTCTGGATAACTAGAGAACAAGTTAAGGCTAACAAACCGAAGCACACTCAGTGAACATTTCCAAATCACTCTTTCAACTCTCTCTACTTTTCATTTTTAATAAAATCACATTAAAAACAATCATACCTGGAAGTTGTCAATGAATGCATGTACCACTTTTTTATGTGCAAAGATTCAATATTTATGTGCATATATGCTAACATTATGCGTGAGTAAGAAAAATGCATTTTCTTAATCTCTCTTTGAGCTCACATGTACTGAAATTCCAGGTCCTAATCTTTAATATGGGGACAGGATGTTACACATACTCGACATCTTGAGTGATATCCGAGAAAATCAATAAACAAAGCGAACACATTTTATTCAAAAACACTTTCAATCACAGTGTTACAATCAATATTCAAATCACCAGCAATTCAAATATAAAATACTTGTAGTCATAATGTTATTACATTTTAAAAACTTTTTCATACACATTTTGATATAAAACAATGAAATACATATGCAGATGTGAACTGATCTTGACCTCTATCTTTTGAATGTAGTGGCTATACTCTCGTTTGCCTAATAGAGTAGCTCTTCTCTAAGCCTAAAAATATATTGCAAATTTTGGATGAGTTTTGTGAACTCAGTGAGTGACCATCCTCGATGGCTCACTCAATCACATAACACATCACATCATAATTTTCACATAATTTACATCACTTTATATAATATATAGCATCACATTCAGAGCAATTTGATCGATCATTTCAATCATTTAAAATACATATATCACTTATAATGCAATGCACATAAGACTTACTTTCATTTATTATTTTGTTGTAATTAAGTGCCTATAACTGTTCCGTATCTATTGTAGATACCGGGCTCATTGATAACTGTCCTGTATCTATTGAGGATACTAGACTCATTTTACATAGTGAGCCTTTAGCTCTTATACACTTTCTAAGCCTTAAGCTCTTTTTCACAATCTGAGCCCTAAGCTCTTTTTCGCATTCTAAGCTTTAAGCTCTTTTGCGGTAGCTACTCCGGTCACAACTTTCTTTATGTTCATGCATTCATGTAATGGAATGCATAACATTTACATAATTTCAGTCTATCACATGCTTTCGGATTCACATTCATTTTTATATTTATCATCGGACCGTGGCCCAGCATTATTCAACAATTTGAGAATCAATTAGTCAATCACATTCACATTTATGTAGCATTTCCAATGTCTTAATTATGCATCAAAACTCCTTAGAAAATTCATGTCCGAAATTCAGAACACAATTAGTACATATCAAAATCAATTAGTTATTCTCATTCACATATAAGTAGCACTTTTAGTGATGTTTACATGCATTAAATACCTCGGACATATATTGTTAATCAACACATTCACATCAATCATATCAATAATTATTCAATGCTGAAATTTAAAATAGACCAAACACTTAAAATAAGACTATCTAGGTCGACTCATAGTACGCTCCAGCTTATCATTAGCTTCAATGATATGGAAATGTTTGAATGTAGACGTTTATCCTGCACATCAAAATTATACAATACACATGTTGCACACACATTAATAATTGCACAATCATATAAACATTCAGTTTTACACATATGTATTTGTATAATGTATAATGCATGCTTAATGACAATCCTGGGTATATTATTAAACTTCATATCTTATGCTCATTTTCATTTCATAATTCAATCACTCATCATTTCTTTTCTAGCGTTATCTGCTCTCATAATATCCAATTTTCATTCACTTTTACTCGATACTTAAGGTTCATCTTCTTTGAATCATACTACAATCATATGAACCCCTTCATTTCCATTATACACATGTCTTTGATACTTTAATACCAACAAACCATTCGTATTTGTATAATGTATAATGCATGCTTAATGACAATCCTGGGTATATTATTAAACTTCATATCTTATGCTCATTTTCATTTCATAATTCAATCACTCATCATTTCTTTTCTAGCGTTATCTGCTCTCATAATATCCAATTTTCATTCACTTTTACTCGATACTTAAGGTTCATCTTCTTTGAATCATACTACAATCATATGAACCCCTTCATTTCCATTATACACATGTCTTTGATACTTTAATACCAACAAACCATTCACTATTGTTATTCTAACATTATATGATCATATAATATCCAAACTCCCATTCTTTCTTATAAATTCTCCAAAATTCCAGACCTTCGGGTCTCCTTTTCATAATCATTTTGACACAGAAAATGGAGAAATTTGGCAATACTTTCTTCTATGAAAATGTTCCTCATTATTTTAAGTCTCTAATGACACCAAGATCATTCAATTTAGTTCAGTATTTTGAAAGTTATATTGCAAATATTTTCGAACTGTTCTTATACTAAGACAGTGCCCTGCATTCAACTTCCACCCAAAAATTGAAATTCTTAGAGTCTGATTTAGAATTTTATTTCTAAAAAAAGTTGTAACCCTATTTCTCTAGTTTAGTCCAAATTAAAAATCATTCCATTTGAATAACTACAGAACAAGATATTGTAAAAATACTGAAGCATGTTCAAGGTGTAGGGAAGTTAGCCGCGGTGAAGTCAGAAGTTGACCTCTGTGAACTTCTCCCGAGAGGAATTTTTGCAAAAATTTCATAAGTTCACTACAGCAAATCCAAGAGTTGGCTGTGGTGGACATTTCCCGAGAGGAATCCTAGCCAAATCTCACAAGTTTGCCAATGTGAAGCCAAGAGTTGGCCGCAACGAACTTTCATAGAAGCATACCCAGTCTTTCAACTTCATGTAAGATTTTAGAAAGAATTTGAATTTGATGTCTTCATAAAAAATGTAGCCATATATCTCTAGTTTAATCCAAATCAAGAATAATCTCATATGGATAACTACAGAAAAGGTTATGGCTAAAAGATTGAAGCGTACTTAGTGAACATACTACTGCTACATTTTCCAGATCATCTTCCAATTTTGATTCCAAATTTTACCTTAACACATCTTATACTAAGATTACTTTTTCTACTTCGTTTTCTCCATATTATCAATTCCATTTCATCTCAATATCATCTGTAAACAAATTATAGTCCATGATTGATCATGAACACTAATAACATAATATACACATATATACACATTCCTCATCAACTCCCTACACATATTCAACTTCATTTTCACTTCTAAATATCACCTTAATTCTTCCCATTTCAAGATACCACATTACTCCCTTTATTTAGCTCTAGACTCCTTTTATTTCATCACAAAAACACCCAAAGAGATTCACATTAATTCATTAATAAAACGAAACAAAAACCCATTATATATCTAGTTTTTCCTGCACTTTTTCCTACACCCAATACTTAAATTCAGGTCCAAATTAGAAACTCTTAAAGACAAAATTTGAATTCTATGTCTTCAAACAAAATGTATCCATATGTTTCTAATTTAATTCAAATCAAAAATCACCTCATTTGGATATCTACAGAACAAGTTATAGCTAAATTAAAGATGCATAATTTGGAAAATGCTACAGCAAGCATTTTTCCAACCCCTTTAAACACCATTTACTCAATTTAATCCAGCATTATATCATTTCATAAGCTATTACCCATCAAAACAAAAAAGCAAGACATGAATCTAAATACATTCCTCATCCACTTATTTGCATATGCCCATCCTCAATTTTTGAACTTTAACCTCCAACTATTATCAAACATGCTTCATTCATCAAAGCCATGAAGAGTAATAGGTTACTTACTTGATTAAGCTCCAAGATTATTCAAACTCTTACATGCATCATCATTTAAAGGTAGAATAATTAGGTCTTTTGTGATAAATGAAGAAGACAACATGATTTTGGAGTAGAAAATGAAGGGTTAAAGCAAAGCTCACGTTGAAAGGGTGAGAAGAGAGTGTCGTAGATGGTGGAGAAGAAGAGTGAAGAAAAATGGAGAGAGCATTTAGCCAAAAGTGAAGAACAAATGAACATTAGTCTTGCAAGGGTAAGTTATGAGCATGAGGAGTGTGGCATTGCCACTTGTCACCACTTTGTGGTTTGTAATGGGTCTTCTTTAATAACCAATCCATTTTTTTCAATTTCTAATCCAATTGACTCCCAATTTTTAATGACATTTGTCATTAAATCTCAAAGTCATTTCTCAAAATTTCTACTACCATTTGACTCTTATTTCTACTACTATTCATCAATTATTCTGTCACTTAGCATTTTTCTAGTCCAAAAATACCCTTAAATTTCAATTTTTTTTTCAAAAATTCCAAAAATTCTAAATCAGTAAATATACTCTTCAATCCAATTTTCAATACAATCAAACCACAATTCTTTATAAAATCACATCTATAGATCAATTATACCCGACAATTATCAATGAATGCATGTACAATCATTTTAATATGTGAAAAATTCAAATTTACATGTGTGTATGCTAACATTATGCATGAGCATGAAATGTATTTTCCTAATCTCTCATTGCTATTTTCTCTATTACAGAAATCTAGGGTTCTAACCTTTAGTGTGGAAATGGGATGTTACTATTGGGATGTTTTTCCATTGGTAATCCTAACCTCTTCACTGCCCCCTTTCCAATAATGTTCTCGCAGTTTCCACTATCAATGATAAATCCAAATACCCTGTCACGAATGGTACATCTTATGCAGAATAGTTGATTCCTTTGGGTTCGGTCTTCCTACTTAGGTGCTCACTTCAATTTCCTCACCACATATGCCGAACCCTCGTCAACTTCATACTTATCATCCTTGTCTCCATCTGCTTCGCAAGCGATTCCCTCGTCATCTTCATCCCTTTCTACAAAGTTAATTGTCTTCCTTAAAGGACACTCATTAGATCTATGTTCAGGTTAACTAGACTCGAAACACTTCCCCACAGCTGGTTTAGCATAGGGGTTCTCAGATCTCTTCATCTTGTGCCTTAACCATATGCCTTTTTCCTATAACTTTATCCTCCACACTTTGCATCTTATGACTACTAAGGGTATGCTCCTGAACAGCTATGTATTTATCACTAGATGCTGGAGTCCTATAGCTCTCTACATTCCTTCTACTATGCTCTTGCTGCATTATCTCCGCCTTTAAGGCCATATTCTTTGCTTCCGACAACCTACAGATAACTTGCACTCCTATTTTGTCCCAAAGTTCTGGTCTTAACCCTTCTAAATATCTAGCAACCTGCTGTCCTTTAGATTCTAGAAAGTTGTTTCTCTCTGCCAACCTCATGAACTATGCAGTATACTCATCTGTCCGTCCTCCCTGACTGCACCGTTGATATTGCTGGAATAGAATATGCTTGTAATTTGGTAGTAAGAATTCCTACTTTAATAGAAACTTCATTTTATACCATTTACGCACTAGTCCCTTTCCTTCGCGCTCCCTCCTTGACTGAATCCTTTCCCACCATGTCGAAGGTCTCCCTTTAGTCTATAGGCCACAATTCAAACTCTTTTATCTGGTGCAATCTTTAGATATTCGAAGAATCTGTCAATTTCTACAAGCTAGTCTAAAAAATCTTCAATACCCAGACTACTATTAAAATAGGGGATATCCACCTTTAGTTTATAATCCCCTGTGTCTCTATCTTTAAATCCACCATAGGTGTCTCTCCTTTTATGCCCATCGTGTTGTTGAAAATGCCCAAGTTTATTCGGCTCATAATAATCTTCTTCCTCCAAATCCTCCTCATAGATTGGTTGTTTCCTCGCAGGCATAGTTTTACCCATAGGTTCACCACGAGCAATCTCCACCCCTGGTCTTCTACGGTTATCCTGCCTCCTATGTATATCAATTCCTATAGCATCTAGATGTTCCATAATCTCTTTAAGACACTCCTCAAAATGCCGGAATCTGTGTTCTATCTGCTGCTCCAAACGTTGCAACGCTTCGTCTCCTAAAAAAGGAGCCTGAGCCTCCTAAACTCCATGACGAAGGCCGTTGCCATCACTCCCAGTCAATATCCTTGCTCTGATACCACCTGACGCAGTTTTATAGCGTTTGATTTTTTGAAGGTTGTATGAAACCCTTTGAAGAACCAAAGAAAATTCAATAGAAATTTGAAATAATGTTTTCCAACTGACAAAAGTTGTTGCCAAGTGACTACAAAAGATAATATAAACTCTAAAAGATGAAAATCTAAGGATAAAATAGTCTTTTACTAATAAAACAATTAAAACTACTAAAATATCACTAGTACTAAATCAGCACTAGAACTCTGTGTTAGATGCCCCTTCTCTTGTAGCTATAATGCAAAACACGGATCTACAGTAACTTGGCCTACCAAGTTTTGATTAAGTGAACCATGCTCTAATACCAATTGAAAGTCCTTAAGGATGTAGTTTCACAAAGATCCTGTTCTGCCTCAATTGCTTTGAACTATTTCTGTTCGTTGCTTAATATAGAGCAACTGTGTTAACAATTTTCAATATTCTCAAAAATGCAAACAGAAAAATGAAATATAAAACAAATAAATCAACAACTGAAATTAAATAATGTTGTTTAGCATACCTTGTCTGCTTTTACAGGCCCTTTACCTAGCTTAATCACTTTCACCAAAGTACAATAATTTTACATAAGGCTTTATTGAGTTGACATCACTTACCCTTTGACACTATCCACTCGTCCTCACATCCCGTGAAAGTATTTCACTCCTAATAACACGACCACCTCGTGTTAACCTCAACAGAGGATTTTTCCAATAATAAACATAAATAAAGATGAAAATAATGACCCAATGATTAAATCAATAAAGACATAAACACAGGGATACTTTGAGCCAGAAGACACTCTCCTATATGTGCAACCTCATCAACTCAAAATCATGGGAAGTAGTTTAACAAAAATTCTGTTGTGAACCTTCGAAATAATCACATAAGAGATCCACACACAACAGTCACAAAAAGAACATCCAACAAACATGTGTTTCATCACCGAAACATCCAAAAATATGGTTGCGCAATTTATCACTTTACTATATGGTTTTTCCACTCAGAAGCGATTAAGGAATAGTCTAATTATTCACCCACATATGAAGAAACACTGCAGCCAAGAATAGCTCAATAGAACATGTAATTGCTCACACAATAACAAAGAAACACATTTGTACAAATTGATTAATTTTCTTTCAAATTTTTCCCTCACAAAAACAATAACTCAGCTGTTCAAAAAATTTACACAATCAATGGAGAAAACGCAGCTGTCAAAGATGGATAAGATCACCGAAAATTCCAGCTACCTTAGATAACATATATTACCGAAATAGGCTGTCAAAAATACCTTCAAAATTACCAAAAAAATCTGAACATTATCCTTATTAAGATGTGGTGATATTATCCCAAATAAATCCTATCTTTACTAAGATTTTATCCTTCATGCAACCTTTGCTTCAAAAGTTCCAACTAAGGTAGATAATTTATCATAATGATATTCCACATATATCCAACTATATCTAATTAGAATAATGCCCAAAATAATTAATAAGATATTTTAACAAATATCTTAACATAAGACCTGACGGTTGCGGTCACAACAATAAAAGGCTCAATGTTCTGAATTCTGCGAACAAGAATAAAATGGAATCTAGCAAATTCACTTAATGAGAACGGGAAGCGGTCACCCATCTGCTTCAGTAATTCCCTTTCAACTGCTAAAATAGGGTTCATCCTCCGGGAAGGACCTTTTTGGCATCTCTGAAGTTCGACTGAAATACAGTGGAATAACCCCGCAACCTTTCACTTCACAAGTTTCTTGATCGAATACAAAGGAGACCTCATCGTAGCAGA
>JANZLD010000009.1:20579606-20590270 GCA_026413575.1 Erythroxylum carthagenense | reverse complement strand
CTAATAAGTTGATTTTTAAAAGCTTCATAAGAATAGCTTTTGAAATCAGTTATTTGCCTAATGACAATATTGCCTTCCATTTTACTCTCTACTTTTATTTTGTGTGTTTTTAAAGTTGATTTTTTATCGTACAATTATGTCGTGAAGTTTTAAAGAATATAATAAAGGAGTTAATTAAACTTTTAAATCTTTATTTAATTTTATAATATTAGTTTATATTTAAAAGTAACCTTAGACAGTGGAATCCTATAGATGGTACTTTACTTCATCAACATGCCAAAACATAAGTATAAGTAGGTTGGAATATTCTGCTGACTTCCTACTTTACATTTTAATTGTCATCTTCAACTTAATGTTAATTAATGAAATTTTATTTACCAAATAACTTATAGTATTATTTGCTTCTTCCTAAAAAGCCTTTTTCTAGGCTTAGAACTCTCAACATTGCTCATATTCTTTCTAATAGAGTTCTTTTCATTTGCTCTAACATTTTGTTTTATTGAGGAGTATATACAATAAAGAACTGTCTTTTGATGCTTTCTCGATTAAGAAATGTATCAAATTTGTTTTCAGTATGTACTTCATTATTTATCTTTAAACACTTGATCTTTTTACCATAATCAAATTAAACAAGTGTTTTGAAAACTTTAAAGACAAAGAGCACGTCTGATTTCTTCTTGATATAGTACACCTAATACCTCTTAGAATAATCAGCAATTCAAGAGATAAACTGCTTCCTCTTAGGGACAAAAGTAGTACCTGACACACATTAGAGTGTTCTGATTCAAGAACAGCATTACTTCTTGAATTTTACACAATGTTACGTTCGTGAACCTAGGGAGTAGATTTTCCTATAAAAATTTCCGTCTTTTGTTTAAATATAAGTCTAAGTTTTTTATATCGAAGATATTTCACTTAAACTATTTGAAGTGACCATTACTTCTATTTCTTACAATATCTCTCCTTTTGACTTGTACTAATTTGCACTCTTCTCTCCCTTTATAAGCACAAGTGTGTAACAAGTTATCTTTAAAATCTTGTTAACAATTTCTATTTCGTACCAAAGACTATCTAGTCATCCTAAAAATATTAGATTCTTCTATAAGCCCTTCATGCATCATAGTTCTTGAATTGTATGAATTATACCATCTTACATCTATAGATTGATGGTTTCAATGCCAAAAAATCTTTACGAGATAGTTACCATAACTATACATATATCTTCCTAAGATAGGTTTTTAACGATAAAACTATTCTCTTTGTAGGGATCATTTGATAAATAATTCCCGAGTCAAAGAGTTACATATCAAGTAGTGATTTCTTGCTTTCAATTGTTATCACTACTTTACAACATAGAGCATTGTCATTATTTGAAGTACATACAGAATTTCCTTAATGACTATAATTTTCTTATTTAAATTCTAGCAATCCTTTTCAAGTGACCTTTCTTCACATATTTGTAGCATTAAAATTTTTTCTTACTTCTAGATTTTGATATACCATCATTTTGGATCTCGCTTAGATTATTTTTGTTTGATCTCACTCTTATCACTATTAAGGGTTAGATTTATTATAGACCAAACTATCAGTTTTCCTTATTCTTGTGCTAATTTTCTTTATCTAAAATCGTAGCTACAACATCATAGTAGGTAGTTTCTAAGAACGTTATGGTAAAACTGATGATGAGATGATCATACAAATCAAGTAGACTTTGAATTAGAAGTTTGACACATTCATATACCTCTATCTTATAACACAATGATGTGAGATAAGAGAATAAAATTGCAAAATTATTTATATGCTTAATCATTGGTTCTAACATTTGAAGAGTATAAAGTTTTCTTTTTAAAAAATTAATTATGGAGTAACTTGACTTTTTATATAGTTTTATAAGATGATCAAATATCTCTTTTATTATTTCTTCTCTTATTTGCTTAACAAAATTTCATTAGTTAAAGTTAGATGAAGATCTGCAATAGTATTTGTGGCCAATTTTTTCTACTTAGTGTCCTTTGTAAAGTCCGTTGGCCTTCCACTAATGGCTACAAGGTAAATATCTTTTATGATGATAAGTTTCATCTTTGGCTTCCATAATCTAAAATTATTTTTGTTGAGCTTCTCAATGTTATATTTGGTTATTTTGTTTTTATCCTAAGCTGTTTTAAGCTTAGAGAAACAGTTCTCATTATTTCATGTAAACAATTATTATATAGAGGATGTACTTACTATTAAAATTACACAACGCATCATAAGTATGTGTGTGTGTGTATGTGTGTGCACCTTAATTAGGCTTTAATATCACTTGTTAGAATGTTTAGGTGGATAGAACATGATCACGTCTCAATCAAATTTAAACGAATTTGGACTCATAAAATATTATTATGAGTGAAAAAAGAAGTTACAACACAAACATATGCCAACTATAATTTAAAAATATTAATTTATAAGTTAGAACCTATCAGATTGGTGTCCCCGTAAGTTCTATTCTTAAATGTTTGAATTTGTTTTCTTGATATATATGAGATAAGAAGATGATGCATGAGTATTCATAGGTGAATTAAACAAGTTACAACCACGCATTTCAATTTATTATAATGACTAAACATTCAATATATTTCTCTTTCTCTAAATATATTTTAGAATAATATCTAAATTATCCTAGCAATTATGAATAATATCTAAATATTTTATAAGTAATATCTAGATTCTAACATACGTTACAATTTCCTTTAAGTTCCTTTTACATTGAAAAACTTTCTATCGTCATTTTTTAGGCGTGTAACAAATAAATTCTTAATAAAATAATTTATTAAATAGGTATTTTAAATGAGTTATTTGATGAATCAATAATTTAAAATCAAATAACAAATTTATTTTAATTAATCAATGATATGCTCTAACATAAAAGATAATCTTAATTAATTCAAAATGTATAAATAAAATTTCAAAAGAATATTTTTATGAATTAAATACGGATTTGAAAGCATAATCTTTTAAACTAAGAAATTTTACTTAGAAATCTTTCAATCAATCGAAATACCAATAAACAACTTTCTCTAGTTTACAATTACAAGATCTTATGGAAACAAATAAAAAGAAATCCTCCACAGTCAATCAACAACAACCTTATTGATGGGGTGACTTTGGGTTTCAATTGGCCACATTAGTAATAGAATATAAACTTATGATTACACATTTGCCTTAGAGTTGAATAGAAGTTCTCTTTTAGAATTGGGTTTATGTATATTTACTCACTCATATGTTAATTTGTAATAGACTAAGGATTTCAATCTACTAGAGATTAACCTTTTATTTTTTTGAATACCATTTGCATGCATAGTTATATGGTTATACATAGAATATTTCTAATTGATTGGGTAAACCAATATCACTTTCAAATGATCAATAATTAGTATAATGCTCTCCATTTTTTAAGTTGAATAGAATCAACAAAACTCTAAGAAGGGGCTAATATTAAAAAAAAAGTATAGAATTCAAGCTTTAGAAATCAAGAATATTTAATATAACAGAAGAAAATACTGGCACTAGTGTGATTTTGAACAAAGTAATGAAACTTACAGATTAGTATATAGATTGAAAAAGAGATTTAGAATAGGGATTTAGGGACAAAAATAAGTAAGCAAAAAAGAAAACTTATAGTACTCCTTCAGCTATAACAAAAATAGATGGTTTTTTACTCCAAGCATTGAGCCGAAACTATATGAGGACTTATATGCAACTCATTATTCTTTGCTTTTAAAGTTTCCTAAATTTGGTGTAAGCCTTAGCATTACACTAGAAAGCATATTCATCTAGTTTGGTGCCGATATATATAATATAGTCTCTTTTGTTCCATATCATAAAAACTAAGCAACCAAAAGGCAAGTATACTATAGTCTCTTTTGTTCCATATCATAAAAACTAAGCAACCAAAAGCCAAATATACTTTAGTCTCTTTTGTTCCATATCATAAAAACTAAGCAACCAAAAGCCATTCTAACTAGAATAAGATCCTTCTTACACTAGTTCTAAGCAATGATTGAAAAATTGAACCAGATAGGCCATTTCGACTAGAATAAATACGAACCGATTTGTATTCCAATTCAGTTTGTGTTTATAATCTCTATGAGAGAAAATTGGCCTATTAAGGAAAAAATTGGCCGATTTCAAGAAAAAAATGGCTCTAGTCATCTCATTTTAATATGCGGGGCCCATGTTGTCTTTGAAATAAAGAATTTGTCAGGTCATTTAAATATGTGGGGCCAATAGATTGTCTTTGATACTCTCTATTTTCGACATATGTTAACTTATGATTAATGCAAATTGAAGTCTTAGTATAAAAGTTGAAATGTTAACTGGTATTTTTAAAAAATCTTTGAAACTTTCAATGAAAGTTTTTTCTTTTTAATTCTATCACACAATCTTATTAATAAAATATATATTTTTATATACCTTTATATTTTAATTAAATTTTTAAAAAATCATTATTGTTAAAAATGAATTACTATTTTTATCCTTAAAACTACTAAATTTATTTAATCTCACTAACAAATTATATTTGTCAAAATTTTTTGATAAATTAGTAATTTTATAAATCAAGAGTTTATGTACATAACTAGAGATTGACCAAAACCAAATCTCATACCAAGCCCAAATCAAAAGACAAATCTAACCCAATCAGTCTTGAGGCAAATCTATATTGGATACAAGAAAATCGAAGTATGCCATAAGAACTAAAACTATACATAACCAATTACAAAATACTGCCTATTTCTATCATCCCTCCAATAATGTTTTAAGAGACAACCTTACCCGATCCTTTCATATATACTCACCACTCTCTGGTAGCATCTCATCATCAAGGCTAACGACATAACTTGATAGAATCCATTGACTGGAGCTCCTTCACTGAAGTCATCTCTTTTGTTGAAAAGTCAAGGTCCTTTGCATAATGTGCAGACCTATCTCGATGATGCTTGGATTTATTCTAGCCCTTCACCATGCTTCCAAGACTTTACAACCTTCTACTTTAAGGCTTTAGAAAAAACCTTCCCTGAACTATCGACATTACTAACACAATCACTCACCCAAAACATTCAAGTAAAAAATTTTAAGAACATTATCCTGATAAATGGGTTCACCATTGTTATAAATTACCAAAGAGGGATATGATATTGTGATATCCCCTTTACCTCAATTTTCCTTAACTTGAAACCAAACCTACAAAATAGTACAATTAGAAAAAGCAAAACACCATTATTACTTTCTCTCAATGTTTAAGCAGCGTTGTTCCATAACTTGGAAGATCATTCTAGTACTAATGCTCCCAACTTCTATGACTTTGTCTTTGAAGGTTATGAGGTTTCTTTCAGACCATAAGTTATAAACAATAACAGATAGAAGTATGATAAAAATGTTGAGATCAAAGTTTTTGAAGTTTTGAGGCTAGTTGAACCAATTTAGAATGGATTGAAGGTTTAATAGGTTTGGATGTATATCTAAAAGTGGTTGAGACAGTGTAACCACACTGTTTTTGAGAATGAACATTCAAAGAATAGATGGTTAATAGACTCATTATCTAAGGAACATAAGGAGCAGTGATTTTGAACATAAGAATAAAAGAGTTTATCCCTTATTTGTAGCTTATTAAGAAAAGTTAACCACAGGATAAAGGAATACTTTGGGTTAGTACCTTTATGCCACACTAATTTATGCCAAGACACACTTGGATTAGGAGGTCTCATAAAATTGTATGCTGAAGCATTTGTATATGCTTTTGAGGAGCTGGCAATCCATCCAATCTATCATGTCGGGAACAATCTAGTTGATACATTAATGGCTCTAGTAAACAAAGGGACTCAATTGTGGCATCTTGCCAACACCATCCATTATCTCTAATAACATCAGATACTTTTGCGTTCATCGGGAGTTCTGATCCGTTGACCACTCTAGGAGTTGAGAGATCCTTCAGGATACCTCTAGGATGCCAAGGGTCCTGCCATAAGAAAGTAGAATTCCCATTTCATATCTTAAATTTGAATTGGTTCCTAATGAGATTCCTAATATATATAAGCTTTCTCCAAGTCTACGAACTATTATTAGTTAGTTAAGCTCTCTAGAAAATTTTCCTTCTAGGAATAATGGTATGTACCCACTTGACCCACAAGGGTTCACTATCATTAAAAAGAACCCAAATTCTTTTTCCTAACAGGGCATTATTCCAAGTAAAAAAATGGTTAATCCCTAGTCCACCCACTTTTTTAGGTTTACAAAGGTCATTCTATTTAACCTTTGCGTGAGCTTTTGACATAACCTTGCCAGACCACAAGAAATTCCTAAGATTATTCTTTGTGTCTTTAATAATGGAGGAGGAAAGTATGAAATGACTAGACCAATAGACCTGAAAAGTAGAAAGGACAGAAATATCCAACTAAAATCTACTAGCATAGGACAGAGTTTTATGAGTCCATTTGTTTACCCTGGAATCAATTTTATCCAACAACGACATATAATCTCTCCTAGACAATCTACCTGTTAAAAGAGGTACTCCTAGATACCTAATAGGGAGCTGATCTCTTTTAAGACCGGAAATTATTTCCATCTGATGGCCCATATGATCCATATCAGGAGATAAAAGAACCGACTCTTGCTAAGGTTCATGTCCATACTAGATAAATTGAGAAAGTGTGCATGCAATTAAGCAATGTATGAACCGAAGTCAAATCAACATGACAAAATAGTATAAGATCATCAGTAAACAAAAGATGGGAAAGTTTAAGAGCTTTACACCTCCAGTGATATTTAAAGGAAGCACCATCTGCTACAGAAGCATTCAAACTCCTATAGAGTACCTCCATACAGATAATAAAGAGATAAGGAGATAGAGGATCTCCTTGTCTTAAACCTGCCTTAACTAAAAAAAAATTAGTAGGAGATTCATTGTTCAGGATAGAGTATGAAGGCGAGGTTACGCACTCTTCAATCCATTAAATAAACTTAGGAGGAAGTCACACAACTAAGAGCACATTCAGGAGGAAATCCCACTGAATTGAATCATAGGCTTTTTCCAAATCCACTTTAAAAGCACATCTACTATGATTATTTGAAAGGTGGTAGTTCTTAAAAATTTCTTGAGCCAAAAGTATATTATCCCCTACATGATGATTCTTTATGAAAGCACTTTGGCTTGGGCTGATAATAGAGGGTAGTATCTCTCTAAGTCTATTAGCCATGATTTTCGCGATCACCTTATAAATCATGTTACAACAGGAGATTGGTCTATAATTAAACATAGTGGATGGATGATTCTTCTTAGGAATAAGAGAAATAAAAGTTGAGTTAAGCTCTTTGAGAATCTTCCCATGTTGGAAAAATTCTTGGATGGCCCTAGTGACATCATCCCCAGTAATATGCCATGTTTGTTTAAAGAAAAAGCCATTAAAACCATCCAAACTAGGGGCCTTATTTGGGTTGAAAGAGGAAAACACATCCTTAATTTCTTGCAATGAGACTTCATCTATGAGGATGTTTCTAAGATTTTTAAGAATCAGGTGAGGAAAAAGAGCTACCATGTACTCTCTAGAAGAAACTAGGTCTTTCCTATTCCCAAGAGAGTTTTGAAAAAAAATCAAGGAACTATTTTTGGATTTCTTCGAAATCAGTAATCCTATGACCATTTCCCACCAATAGTGAGTGAATATTGTTCTTGTTACTATTTGATAAGATAGAATTATGGAAGAACTTGGTGTTCATATCCCCCTTTCTGAGCCACTTAATATGGGATGATTGTTTATAGAAAGATTATTGATCACTTAAGGCTTTAATCAAGTTAGTAATGGCCTCATTTTCCTCGGCAACCAATAAAGTCCTATTAGATAAAAGTCTCATTTGGTCTTGTATATTATTAAGGAAAGCTTGACAAGTCTTAACTCTAACATTAACATCACCTACTTGATGAGTTTAGGGATTTGAGTGCATTTTTTACTACTTAAGCTTAGACACCACACAAAACATAAAAGTTCCCTGGACATGAGAATTCCAAACACCTTTTACTGTCTAAAGGAAAATTGGTTGCAAGACTAGGAAGTTGGAAAACTTGAATGGAGATGATCTCTTCTTTAGGATAGTTAAAGTCCTAATCACTAAGAGAGAGTGGTCTGAAATGTTAGGATTATGAATCTCTCCATAGGACCTAGGAAACTATAACTCCATAGGACCTAGGAACTCTTCTTGCTATGAGGAGTTCACCAGATTGCTTAATAGTTCAAGTAAAATTAAGACCGCTAGAATTTAAATCATACAAACCAAAATCCTCTACACACTTCCTAAAGTCACTCATATCATTAATAGTCATGGGACAAAGAGGTTCAGCCTCATGAGGAAACAAAATAGCATTAAAGTCCCTAACTATAATCCACAGTCGACTCCCAACATTGAGTTTGATATTTGAAAGGGCAGACCAAAGATTTTTTCTATGATTATAATTATTCGACCCATAAACACAAGTTACAAAAAAACTGAATGAAAGTTCATAGGGGTCACCTCCAAATGAATCAATTGATCATTAGTAATAATAAGAGAACATAAGAAGCGATCTAGATTCTAAGCTAACACTAACCTAGCATAGAAGCTTGATCTAAATTACTGTAGTAAGGCCATCTAGGAAACATAGAAGAGCATATATTATTCAAAAGGGAACGAGACTTGATCCTAGATTTTATCAAACAAATAAAAGAAACTGACAACATCTTAAGAAAAGATTTCACAGCCAGTTGTTTTTTTTTGAGTTGTTGAGATCCCTGACATTTCAAAATCCTAAATCCATTACACTTTATAGAACTAAAACCCTACAACTGTTATTTTCTCCTAGATTTCCTGCTCTTAATAGTAAAATCCCCCTCTGCCCTTTCTAACATACTCGGACTCTAAGATTCTAAAGAGCAATTTAGAACCAAATCAGATTTAGGAGAGGAAATAGGATTACCTGCTTGACTCATAACACGACAATCAACATCTTCAAGGCATCCATTGGAATGATCCTGCTTCTGCTAAAGTTCTTTGCCCCTATTTTTCTTATTTAGGATTTTTGAAGGTCTGCTCTCCTTAGGACTTAACTTGTTCCCTCTCAGGGCCTTACTCCTGACCAAACCCCTTTTGTTGGTTTACACCTATAGGTAGTGAAACATTCTCCTTTACCAACTCTTGTTGTGTCCCAGTCTCAAACATGTGTCCTGTAGATTTCCACTCCTTCTTCTGTTTATAATTCTCCGGCTTCCATTCATATTCTATCTTAATTTCCTTAAAGGATACTTTTCCTTCTTCATTATATGTGACCAACTGAAAAGACGAAGGCCAACTCCTCTCTAAATCTAATTCCACACACATTCTAGCATATAGAATTCTAGACATCGTAGTTGTTTGGGTATCCATAAGCAAGGTTGCCCCACTGCACTAGTTATTATGCCCAATCCCTCATTGTTCTAGTATTCGTATGTGTTGTTATGGAATCGAGTCCACATTGGAGCATACCTAATCTCGTCCTGCTCACCAGCATTCAAGCTCCATTTTTGTAAGAATAAGGGTTTCCCTTGGATATGCTAAGGGCCCTTCTCCAGAACCTTATTCATACCAACCTTCGAATCAAACTTGAACAAAAATTTATTCGAACTAGTAACCAAAGTTTCTATTAAACCAAACGCTAACCAGGATTTAGATTTGGCTCTCTGAACCACTGGGTATGTAGGACGCTTACCAATGAAGAAGCTTATCAGAGCATTTCAAAATTTAGCTACGCCTTTCTTCGTTAACTCTGGCAGAGGGATGACAAAAATTTGGTCATCCTTAATCTTCGAGGGGTGCCTTAAAATTCTAGGATTCCTCCACTAATTTGGAGACTACTGATTTCCAGGTTTTTGGTAGAGATTTCCCCAAAGCTTTAAGATCTTGAGTGTTTAAAGAAGTCTCTAGGTTAGTTGACTCAGATGACTTTACAGACTGATTTTGCACTCTTACGACTATCTAATTCTTGACAAGAGAAGGAATTTGACGGTTCGAATTGGATGAGATTAGGGTTTGAGGAAGGAATCGAGAGGGAAGGTCTAGGTGACGGTATAGAGATTTAGGCTAGGGCTATGCTAGATGGCAAAGGGGAAGAAGAAGAAGTAGCCATAGATTAAGAAGGAAGTAAAACCACTTGAGATCTAAGAAGTTATGGATGCTCCGCTATTCTCTCTCTCTCTCTTTCTCACATCTCTCTCTTCTTTTTTTCTTTTTAATAATCATTATTGTTCTCAAAATTTAAGTTCTCTATTTATCTCTTTATTCTTTAATTTAAAATTTTTAAATTATTATTGTTAAAAAACCAATTATTATTTTTATAATAAATTTGATTACTAAATTGAATTGTTAATTACTATATATAAGTAATCATGCTTAAGATAATTTAAGAATGTGTTAAAAAATATTTAAACTATCAAGAAGCATATTTAAAGGATATTTAAAAAGAAGTTAGAATAAAGTTAGAGTTCTTTCTTTTCTTTAAATATATTTCAACTTTTACGAATTTTTAAATAAATGATGATGATGATAATACTAATAATAATAATAATAATAATAATAATAATAATAATAATAATAATAATAATAATAATAATAATAATAATAAT
>JANZLD010000009.1:20486752-20501700 GCA_026413575.1 Erythroxylum carthagenense | reverse complement strand
ATGTGACTGGGTGAGCCATCGATGATGGTCACTCATTGAGTTCGCAAAACTCACCCAAAATTTGCAAACATTTTTCAAGATCGGAAGAATACCCCGTTAGGCAAATGGGAGTATGCCTACAACATACAAGTAAGAGATAAAGGTCAGGATCAATTCGTGTCTACATTTTTATTTCTTATTTTTTTATCAAATTGTGTTTTCCGTAATGATTGTATCATGTGTATGTAAATAATTATATTCTGTAATAACTTTCATTATTGGAGGTGATTGTAAATGATTTTGTAATGTAATTAATTTATGTCTACTGTTATTCTATATTTGTAATGGGCCCAAATGGCTATTGAAATTCTGATGATTGTATTATTGTGACTTGAAAAGTTTTTGATTAAAATGGGCCATTTCGAATATTGATTTCTACATACGCGTGTGTAAATTTTGAAAATTTTGTACTGAGTTTCAAGTGTTTGACTATCTGAGTGTGCTAGCACGCCACCTTCGCGGGGTATGGACTCGGATATCACGCAGGATGTCGGGTACGTGTCTTGCAGGAGTGGGGTGCTACATTTGTAGGATTTGACGTTCAGTTTTGCTAATCCAAAGTGGCAATTCGGATTACCATCTTTACAATAAAGTTTGGAAATTCTAAGAAGATGCTTAACTTGATTAAATGCATTTTGTACATGTGTCGTCTTGTTCATTGGTTTCTTAGTTCTTAAAGCTATTAATCAATTAAATTTAAGATCGTATCTAAGTAGTTGACTAATAAGAATGTTTAGAATACATGTTTCTATTCATTTAATCTTAAGAGAAAACATTACCCAATGAATGTTTGTTAATGGACTAAATTTTATGTTGAGGATCGACATTAGTTTGATAACGTAGGTAAGCTGAAACCAAGGTTTGTTTAATGAATTTTCAGATTTGATTATTTTTTATAATTCCCATTTCTATCTTTTTTAATTTCTTAATTTACCTAAATAGCATGGTTCTAACTCCCAAAAAGAGGCATCCAAGGTTACATGCAAAGTTTGAGTTTGATGATTATAACATTGGTACCTCTTTTGAAAATTTGAATATCCAACAAACACATATCTTTTTGAACAGGGATTAAGTTTAGTTCTTAAGATCTTATGAATATTAATACACATTGTATAACTAAAAACTCTAGGTTTAAGGTTGGGGAGATGAGGAATTCAAAGTACTTATTTCATTTTCTAATAAGGAGTTTGAAAATCTAAAACCTGAGATGGTGATCTATTGATGAGATAAATCATAGATTTTATTGCCTTTCCCTAATAAAAACATTGCATGTTCATCCCAAAGAGAGTAGCACATACCACCTTTAGTATTTGTCTATTCCTCCTTTCCACTAAGTCACCTTAGAGAATGAAGGAATTTTTGTAGGTCCCTATACATTCAAATGTACAACTACAAATGGCTTAGAACTTTTATTTAAACTAGGAAAATAAGAGACACAATGGCTTTTTGAAAGTTCACAAACATCACAATAAAAATCTAAATCTTTAAGTTTGAAAAAAAGATATGTATGTAATTTTCTAAGATATCCAAAAGAAAGATGACCTAACCATTGATTCTATAACTAGACATTTGCTTAGGTTTTTTCTCTGTCAATACTATAACTAGACAATTCCTCAAGCTTTTTCTTAACTATTAATCTCATATGTATGAATGGATTTTTTCCTCCACTCCCTGTTAATTCCAAGTAATATAGTTTGCCTTGTTTAACAATTGTGATCAAGAGTCTTCTGGTTTAAAATATTGTAAAAAACACATAATGAAGACCAAAAAGTTATAGTACATTTTAGAGTTGAAGTAATATGTCCAATAGATAGGAGATTATACTCAAAGGATGGCACAACTACGACTAAATTTAGTGTAAGAGAATTAAACAAGGTAACGGATCCTTGTACAATAATAGAGCATATAATACCATCAACTGTGGAAACAATGAATTAAGGGGATAGATTGATGGAGTGTAATTGGCTTAAATCTCTAATCATATGATCAAATGCACCCATATCAATAATCCTAATATTTTTCCTAGAAATTGTAGAGAAAAAATTTGCCTTAACTATAATACCTAAATGAGCAATATTTGCCTTAGGCACTGATGTTTCCTCTCCTTTAGATTCCACTTCATTTGCATTTGTCACCATAACCTTTCCAATAACTTTTTTTCATAGTTTTTTTTAAAATCCCACGAGCTAGGATAGCCAGTAATTTCATAACAACATTGCATCGAGTGAACTATTTAACCATAATGATCACACCCAAAATTGTTAGACTCTATAGTGGGTTGATTTTTGTCATTCTTTCCTAAGTCAGATGATAATCCTTTCTAGTTTTGATTAGTGAACAGCACTGAGTGTTCAAAATTAAGCGATCCTCCCATTGTCTATCTTTGTTAACACGCTCTCCTCACATATGCGTATGTGCTTTCCAAGTCAAGTTTTGAGTCTTTTACGTAAGATCTCTCCCCAGAATTGAAATTCAAAATTAAGTCCACTTAGGAAAATATGAACTCAAACCCTAGCCATTGTTAAATATAATTGGACTACTCATTCATTAGTCCCTTCTTGAGAACTTGACCTATGATTAGTTTCCTAAAAATTAGCCACAAGTTTATTATAGTATCTTGATAATGGTATCCAGCAGAAAGTGTTTTTGACACAACCTCCCATACTTCTCTGGCAATAGGAAGATGAATAAATCATTGCATCAACGACGAACTCATTTGGGTTATTCGTTTTTGCTAGAACAAGAGATCCTTGAGAATCTAATTGATTTTTAGAGTATAGGTTTAAAAGCCTAAGGGTTTAACTAAATTCAGCACCTCTCTAGTACCATGAAAACAATGATATTTGGGGTAACACAATAACAAAGTTGACCCTTGTTTACAAAAAAATTCATTGTTAAAGGTACAAAAATAATCTCTAATAAGAATTATCGATGATTTAGTTTCGTCACTAAAAACATTGCTAAATCCTCGTAATTGAAACTATAGGCAACATTTTGTGCTAATCTTTATTAATAGTTTTTGCCTTCGCTTTAGTTTTTATAGAAAAAACTATTAGCAATATTTTGAGGAATCATTGCCAAAAGGTTTGACTATGTTTATTTTTCGTAGCTAAAAACTGTTAGCAACATTTTCATAAACGCAACCAAAATTTTTTAGCTATGTTTTAAAAAATGTAGCCAAATGCTTTTAGCTACGTTTTCGAAAACATAGGCAAATGTTCTTAACTATGTTTATGAAAACGTAGAAAAAAGTTTTTAGCTATGTTTCTTAAAATGTAGCTAAATGTTTTTAGCTATTGTAAAATATAGTCAAAATTTTTATCTATATTTTAATGAAATGTTATACCATATTGGAATACATTATTTATTATATTTTTAATTCATATTATTATAAATAATGTTTCGTTACATTTTTATTGTTAATTTACTATACAAAAATAATTGATAACTTGAAGTATTGTTTATAAAAAAGAAAATATCATTAAATTTCTTCGTATACAAGATTTTAATTACAACTTCAACAATTTTTATATACAAAATAATAAATACAAAGACTAGTTTACAAATTCTAATACAAATCACTCAGTCTTTACATCTTCTTCAAATCTGTAATTGGAGAAAAAAAGTATTAAATTTACATTATAATACAAATAAGAATTAAAGGAAAAAATTATAAGAAATGTAATTAATACCATTCACTTCCATCTTCACTGCTATTATATTCTGAGCCAAGTTTTATTTTTGAGGTACTTATCAAGCTTGACTAACTTTTTTCGAACATGTTGTAATTAAGCCTTAAGCGTATTGTTTTCCTTTTCAAGATGTTGAATGTAGGTGGATCTTGATGAAGTGAAAACATTTGGCTTAGGATCAAAGCTAATATCTTTGATATAACCATAACGCATACCAAGCACGGTATTGCAAATATCTTTTACATTGACCTTATTCTCCTCAGATACTTATTTCTGTAACAACTCTTGCAAATATTATAAAATTCTTTAAAAAACCAATATTCAATGCAAACATTATTAGTTAGTACTACATAAATAAATAAGCTTAAAATTTAAACAAAATTTTATACTTACATAATTATTTTGTGCTTCTTCAAACATCCACCCTTGACCTTCCTTATAATGAGTGACTTTGTATAGTGTGATCTGATCACATTCTTATTCATATAGTTCCTTCTCACTCTGTTTTATTAAAGAAAAATACAAGATCCAATAAATAACATAATGCTACTGATATAATTATAACTTGTAAATAAAGATCTTACACATTCATTTCAGACGACTACAGATGATTTGGACTCTTGATTGTAAGATATTTAGACGACTACAGATGATTTAGACTCTTGATTATAAGATATTTATATCAAAGGTCTTACATAATTATTTTGGACGATGTTTATGAATTGTTGACAAAGGCTTGTAATTTAGCGACGATTTTAGAAAACCTGGCCAAAAGGTGAGCCTTTGGCGACGATTCTAAAAATCATCACCAAAAACTTACTTTTTAGCGATGACTTTAAAATCGTTGCAAAAAAAAGAAAAGGCAAAGGGCTATCTTGTTGTAGTGTAAAAAACTACAGTAGTATTCTTCTCTCATATGGAGGCAATGTATATATATAGATACAATTACACTTGTACTCTAAGAAAAATATAACAGACTCCTATAATTGCTCAATCAATTTGTAACAAAATTTTCCTATGTTTATCCAATCAATAACTCTTATAATTACTCTTAAGTTTTGGTTTATTCGTCAATCTAAATCCTATTTTGTTCTGAAGGTGATAACAATGTTCTCTTAATAATATTCAAATTATAATTTTATTAAGATATGTAGCTGAATTACGACAATAATGTTAGAAGTATCTATATTTATATTTATGTATATAAGCATTTGTATTTATATGTGCCACAATCCTGTATATACAACCATATCCAACCTCTCTTATTTTTCTTTTTACAACTGAAAACAAGATACTAGGATTCTTCTCTTTATATATGCATAAAATAGAGGAGGCATCTGCCTCGTTTAGAAAAGAAAAAAGGAAAACAGAAGAAGAAGACAACCGGTGCCCGAGACCTGAGTGACGTAGCTTGAGCTACTGGCCTACGTTTTCTTTCAGCAAGATGCCCGTAATCTTAGTTGGATCATGTACAGCCATTTATATGTATATGTATTTGTAGTAATCACTTAGCATAGTATGAAATTTATGTAGATCATGATTTGTTTTAACATATACGATCTATGAATGTGCTTCATTTCCAAATAGACGGCTACTGAAAGGTGAGTGGTCCTTGTGCCACCCACCACACCAACCGTGTTACAATAACTTATAATAATTTGGTTTTGATTGTAACATTTAGGTCCCGCAAAGCTACATCAGGAATCCAATCAGAGCACCTCACGGTTTTCTGATCCACGTGAAGCCAAATTCGTCAAATTCCTGTACGCGGTGTATGGGTCCATCATCAAGAATCTCTAGGATTGACACCAAGGCTTACACTTTTGCCTTAATTTGCATACATACATACGCCCTAAACACTTTTAGCTTAATTTGCATACATACATGCACACACATATATATATAAATTAAAATAAAAAATAAAAAAAAACACATATACATATAGTGCACGCAGATATTATGCCAGCGTCAACTAAAGATATATTTAGACACGTACACTTATTTTCATTCACATTAGAAGAATAATTTAATAGCTAACACTTGTGAAGACCAAAAGAATTTATTTTCATCTACTTAAAGAAGAAATTTCCTACTAACAAGATTACCTTCTATAGTTGTAAAACACACAAAAAAATAATCTAATAAAAAATTTTGTCCCAAATTTTGGTACTATTTAGTACCGACTCTTTCGATTGGTATATGTTGATATTTGTCGGTAACTAAAATATCAATCAAATAGTAATTAGAATTGTAATTTTAAAAAATGATAAATTGAAAATGTTTAAGTTTTTTTATACACAATAATAATTACCTATATATAAAATTTTAATAAATTTTATAAATAATAAATATGTAAATAAAAATATATTAAATAAATTTTTATGTAATTAGACTTAAATAAAGTGATTATAGATTATATAATAAATATATTAGTTTAATATAATTTAAATAATTTTTCATAAATATTTTTAAAATTTATATATTTCATATTTGGTAATATATATTTTTACTGTCAATATGTGAAAATTATTATATATAATATCTTTTGATATATGTAAAGATAATATTTGAAATTAAATTTACTCATTATAAATGAATATTTTTTTTTACTTTGTGTTATTTTTAATTTTATATCCCTGTTAGAGTTAAATAGTATTTTTCTCATCTTAATTTATGAGAGATATGCGAAAATAATATTAATAAAAATTTAAAAAATATTTGTTATATCAATTTTTATTATTATGATTTCTTAAAATATTAAAATGAAGTAAAAAAGTATATATTAAAGGACAGTTTTATAATTTTTTAAAATTTAAATAAAATTCTAAATTTTAAACTGATACATTTATTTATATGATTGTTCAAGACCAAAGAAGGAAAGGAACAAAAAAATAATTCGTTTTTTATGAGAGCACATTGAATTAAAAAGGCTGGCATAATGGGCTCTAGTCAATATTATTTAGGAAAAGATTAATTTCATAAAAATCATTCATAGTAAATCCCGATGCAAAAGCTAGGAGTATGGTTCAGCTCAGAACGTAACATCGAACGAGTTGACGTAGAGATATCGATTTCCAATCAAAAGCTGTCCTTTTAACTTAAATATCACGGTCCTCTCCATTATTGAAAGATGAAATATTGAAGAATGTGATGCAAATTTAGCAGACAATCGATGGGGAGTTGGGCGAAAGGAAGTTCACGTATACATCATATATATATATATATATGTATGTATAAGAGATCAATACTAACAAAATGGGATATGAATGTACTTGGAAGAGAGCTTTCAAGAACTAATTAGAAACAAGCAGTTCAACATCTAAAACTAGAAAGGTTTCAAAACTAGACTTCCGAATTGCAAATAACAATAATAATGGAGGATGCATCCACGCAGACGCCAAACTCTACATATAACCCTATGTATTCATGGAGGCCTAGCTAGGTAAAATATGCAAAAATAAAAATTTTAAAATCCTTCATGTGATGGTGATGCAAACATAGAATGCGTTAACAGCAAATTACGACCAGTCCCTTCTCTTTTTCGTTTTGTTTGTGGGCTCTCTCCTGCCTGCGGGAGAACATCAACAAAATAAGTTTGGAATAAAATAGAATGTAATCGCAAACTTATCAATCATAACACATCAAAACCCTCGGCAGCCTCCAACACATACACGTTTTCTTAGCATTCGGGAAGCTATATATGTTTTAAAATATGCATAAAAATATAGCCGGACTGATGCATACATATAGCCGGCTAGCTGTCATCATAAGCAACTTAACGCTGCAATCTCATATCTAATGAGTAATCACCAAAGACACATCCTCCTTATTTTGTTGGTAATTGAAAGTTGAAACATAGAACTAGATGGGAATCAGTCAACATGCACAGTGAGCTACTTTAAGACTCCACTTAATTTCTATAATCTAACTCAATGATTGGTGTCAAATTTGGTTATGTAACCGTAGTCGTCTCCTTTTGGAAACTCATTCACCCCGTGCATCTTTACTAAAATTTTACTTAATACTATCGAAAAATGAAAGGATTCTCTTTACAAGACTTTTTTTTTTTTAGTTATCCACGAGGTATTTTAGGAAGATCCCAACTGTAAAAAAATACCTTTAAGTCATCTATACCCAGACTAACCCCTACTCAAACTGAGTAGGCTCCTTACAAGAGGCAAAGCTTTAGCTCAAGTTTTAAAATGTTGTATACATGAGGAGATTTAAACCCACGACCTCACTTTTGCTAAGAGAGCCTTTACTAACTCACCTGCGTTAAGCATAAGATGTCGAAAAGCTTATAAGATTTTCTAAAATTTAGATATTAGCCAGTGATAATAAACGTGTGAAGGAGATAAATGATTCATATGTTTCTTTTCATTGTTTTTGCAGCCCATAATACATACATGATTATATCAGTTAATATCCTTTTTAATTTATATCCTATAAATATTCACCATATCACCTACATATATACAAGATAATATGTAGATATTTACAAGATATTGTCCTAATACGTTCCTCAAGTTGGAATGTTAGGGTTACGAATGCTCAATTTGTGAAGAAGACAATCAAATTGTTATTGCTCAAGAACCTTTTGAGAAAATATCTACAATCTAATTATGAGTATGAACATGAGAAGAAACAATACTGCCAGCTTATATATGATCTCAAACATAATAAAAACTAACTTCAATAAAAACATAACTTTTTGCAATGTGTAAGGTGGCTTGAATATCACAAAATAGTTGCATTGGTTAAGAATGAGCTACACCAAGAAATTTGAGCTAAGTCAATTCACAACTATTAGTTGTCATCGATCGATATTTTGTTTCAATAGAAGAATAAGATGGCTGAAAAAGAAATTGAACCCCAACATTTATAATGGAATACAAGTTCAACTATAATGTTTTGGAGCATTCAATTTGATCATCAACAATTACAAAATATTCGAAGACGAAAATTTTAATAAATTTTACTCTTTATCATTTCAATGCCACATTTTAGATTATGTGACAGTTTTAAATTTTGTACATAATAGTGAGACCTGTACGTAAGTTGATGCAGATTTTTAAGTTAAAAAATAGTAGTGAGTTCCATAACACAAAACTCATTGTTTACCTCTATTTGAAACCCAAATTTTAAATTCCTAATTCTCAAATTTTCACCAAAATCTATATTTTCTTAATTACTCATCTTTTTCTAAATTAGGAGGCGGAGGTAGTCGCCAAAAGTGACAATGATGTCAGAATAGGAAGCGTCTTCGGAAGGGAGCAACATGACGTTTATGGATGAATAACGTGGTCAAAGATTAGGCAATTGTCTTTGGTGTAATCGGAGGTGTCAAAAATGAAATGAACTAGCTTTGCTATAATCCTCGAGGAAGCTCCCAATGGGGAGGCCTGATTGTTTGTCATGGTGGATTGACGAAACAACAGTGTAGATGGGCCACTAAGCCGTGTAAGTATATATTCCTAGTCCTTTTTTTTTTTTTTTGAAGAATTTTGCATTATTGCTCTATCGTGTAACTATAAATTCCCGACCTTTTTTTTTTTCTGAAAATGTTTACATTATTGCTCTACCTGGATGTTCTATAGAGGCTAGAAAGTAGAAACCCTTAAAAAAAGCTCTGCTGATTATGCTTGAATATCTTGAAACCAATTAAAAAACAGTACTCAACTACATACTAAAATGACCTCCACAATATTATATTATGCATGCAATGCAATGGAAAGAACTAGAGAGTTTATAACTTTTGTCAAAATAGATAGGATTTTGACTAATATACAAAAACTTAGGCCCTATACTTGATTTTTGATATAAGAAATTAAGCTTAAATTAACGTGCACCAATAAATGGTTTACAATTATAAGGTCTTAAGTTGAAATGACCAATTGGGTTGATTGGGAAATGTTTTAAGAAAATTTGATTCATTAGGGATAATTAAGGATTTCATATTCAAGATTCAGATAGAGATAAATGGTGAATTTTATGTTGTGGGACTATTTTTATTTTTTAAGTTAAAAATCCATGTTAACTTGTGTATAGGTCCCACTATTGTGTAAAAAATTAAAAAAATGTCACATCATCTAAGACGTAGCATTTAACTGATAGACAATATACCCCGTTATTTTGTAAACGTTGATGTTCAAATTAAATGCTCCAAATGTTAAGGTTTAACTTGTATGCTACTATAAATGTTAGGGTTCAATTTGCTCAATTTTCCATTGCTTCTTTATCTTCCATGAGATAAGAGATTAACCCAAAAGTGTGAAATAACCAGTTGTTGACAAGTATGTCTCATTGAGCTATTAACGAGGTTCTAAAATTCAACTTATTAACTGTTATTCTTTAGATAATACTGGTTAAACTTAATTAGGATATGTATTTTTTACATGATAATTTTTAATTATTATTCTATTAATTTAGTAGAGAAATCTAATTTTCTATTTTCATTATGCATTATATATACTTATGAATAATATATGGGTCATCTTACAATTCCAAACATTCTAGTTACCTTAACCATATAATGTTTTCTCTACACCTTTCTACATAACGAACAAAATTAGTATCAAATCACTTTGATCTTGAGGTACCTCTATGACCTTGAGTTTTTCCAAAAACGTGATCTCTTAAACACATAAAAAGCTATGAGTTCTGAAACAATATTCAATACCATTGCTCTAATTTTTTATGGAACAAACTATCAAGCATGGGCTATCAGATTGGAAGCCTATTATTGATAATGATTTGTAGGAAATAAAGTTCCATCCTTGCCCATCAATCCAAATGTTACACAAATAAAAAACTCATAAAGAAAGGAAGTAGGAAAATTAAAAGCAAGAATAAGCCCATTTGTAGCTGTATCATCCGTAGTTTTCACTAAAACATTGATTTTGAATATAGCAAATGAAATTTGGTAGTTTTTAAAGCAAGAGTACAAAAGAAATAAAAGTGTCAAAGGATGTAAGTGATGAATTTGATCTAAAAATCCATAATGTAAAGGATGAAAGAAACAAAAGCAATCAAAGAGTATTATGATAGACTCCATAGCATTGTTAACAAGGTAAGACTCCTTGGTGCTAAGTTTTCTTATTTTAGAATAGTCTAGAAAACACTTGTCATATTTACTGGAAAATTCGAGACTATAATCTCCTCGTGGGAAAACTTAAAATATCTTTCAAGCATTACTTTGGTGGAATTGTTGAATGCATTATAAATACAAAAGCAAAAGTGACTTATAAGATAAAAAGGATCTATGAATAGGTGTTTTGCTGGTTGAATTGCAAAATAATAATGGTGGAAAATATAAAAAAAGAAAATAAAATTAGCCTGGAAGTTTTTGGTATAGTAGCAGCTCTCAAGGTTTTCCACCTTATCCTCACTATTAAAAAAATCATCTATAGATAAAATATTTGTAGAAGCTAAATGTAAGATGTCATAAATGTGGACAACTGAGGCATATTGAAAAGATATAGAAAAACTCGTAAGAAAGAGATAAATGTTATAAATAATCAACCACAAAAGAGCAATTGTTCATGGCTTCATGCTTTTCCACCAACTATTCAATAAAAAATTAATCGATAAATAATGATTGTGCAAACCACATGATGTATGATTAAGGTTTCTTTACGTTCTCTCTAAAGGTAGAATTGGAAATGTAGCACTTGTTAAGATAATAGGGAAAGGAATAGTGGAAATTGAAGGGCACACATATTTGAAATTAAATTTTAATAGTTTATGGCCCTAGGTGGTAAATGACTTATTAGTCATTGTTTTGCAAATTGAAAAGCTTTAGCTATTTGATTATGTTAAACGGTTGATAGATATGTTTGATAATCAACTGATTAAGTTGACCTATTGAACCGAATTAGCTAATTTTTAAAAAGCTCCTAAAAAGGAGCGTTTTGCTCTCCAACATTTTATTTAATACATGAAAAGTCAATTTACCCTTTACAACTAGAAACATGTATGAATCAAGCCCTCTGTGATCTAAGACCATGCCTTTTGTCAAAGTTATATATCTTCTCAATCAATACTTGACCCTTTTTTTAAGAAGCTTTCTAAATGTTTACATTATTGCTCTACCTGGATGTTCTATAGAGAGTAGAAAGTAGAAACCCTTTAAAAAATCTATATTGATTTATGTCTTAAATATCTTGAAACCAATTAACAATCAATACTCAACTATAAACTAAAATGACCTCCAAAATATTATACTGTACATGCAATGCAATGGAAGGAATTAGAGAGTTTATAACTTTTGTCAAAATAGATAGGATTCTGACTAATTTTTCATTATACAAAAACTTAGGCGCCATACTTGATTTTTGATATAAGCAATTAAGCTCAAATTAATGTGCACTAATAAATGGTTTACAATTATAAGGTCTTAAGTTGAAATGACTGATTGGGTTGATTAGGAAATGTTTTAAGGAAATTTGATTCATTAGGGATAATTAAGGATTTCACATTCGAGATTCAGATAGAGATAAATGGTGAATTTTATGTTGTGGCACTATTTTTATTTTTTAAGTTAAAAATACACGTTAACTTACGTATATGTCCCACTATTGCATAAAAAATTAAAAAATGTCACGTCGTCTAGGACGTGACAGTTAACTGATAGACAGTAAACCACGTTGATTCCTTCTCATAGGGTCTGTTTCAAGAATTTTGTAAGCGTTGCAATTCAAATTGAATGCTTTAAAACGTTAAGGTTTAACTTGTATTCTAGTATAAATGTTAGGGTTCAATTTGCTCATTTTCCTATTGCTTCTTTATCTTCCATGAGATAAGAGATTGACCTAAAAGGATGAAATAACTAGTTGTTGACAAGTATGTCTCGTGGAGCTATTATCAAGGTCTTAAAATTCAACTTACTAATTATTATGCTTTAGGTAATAAATATGGTTAAACGTAATTAGGATATGTATTTTTTACATGATAATTTTTAATTATTATTCTATTAATGTAGTAGGGAAATCTAATTTTCAATTTTCATTATGCATTATATATACTTATGAATAATATATGGGTCCTCTTATAATTCCAAACATTCTAGTTACCTTAACCATATAATCTTTTCTCTACACTTTTCTACTAACCAACAAAATTAGTATCAGATCACTTTGATCTTGAGGTACCCCTGTGACCTTGAGTTTTTCCAAAAACATGATCTCTTAAACACATAAAAAGCTATGAGTTCTATAACAATATTCACTACCATTGCTCTAATTTTTTATGGAACAAATTATCAAGTATGGGCTATTAGATTGGAAGCCTATCTTAATGATAAAATTTTGTAGGAAACAAAGTTCCATCCTTACTCATCAATCCAAATGGTACATAAATAAAATAAATCATAAGGTAAGGAAGCAAGAACAAACCCATTTGTAGTTGTATCATCCATAGTTTTCACTAAAACATTGATTTTGAATATAGCAAATGAAATTTGGTAGTTTTTAAAGCAAGAGTATGAAAGAAATGAAAGGGTCAAAGGATGTAAGGGATGAATTTGATATAAGAATCCACAATGTAAAGGATGAAAGAAACAAAAGCAATCAAAGAGTATTATGATAGACTCCATAGCATTGTTAACAAGGTAAGACTCCTTGGCGCTGAGTTTTTTTTTTTATTTCAGAATAGTCTCGAAAATACTTGTCATATGGCCTCGAAAATTCGAGGCTACAATCTCCTCTTAGGAAAACTTAAAATATCTTTCAAGCTTTACTTCAGTGGAATTGTTGAATGCATTATAAATACAAGAGCAAAGGAGGCTTATAAGATAAAAAGGATCCATGAATAGGTGTTTTGCTAGCTGAATTGCAAAATAATAATGGTGGAAAATATAAGAAAATAAAATAAAATTAGCCTAGAAGTTTTTGGTATAATAGCAGCACTTAAGGCTTTCCACCTTATCCTCACTGTAAAAAAAAAAAAATCATCCATAGTTAAAATATTTGTAGAAGCTAAATGTAAGATGTCATAAATGTGGACAATTGAGACATATTGGAAAGATATAAAAATCTCGTAAGAAAGGAGAGGTAAATGCTATAAATAATTAACCACAAAAAGAGCAATTGTTCATGGCTTCATGCTTTTCCACCAACAACTCAATAAAAAATTGACCGATAAATAATGATTGTACAAACCACATAATGCATGATTAAGGCTTCTTCAAAGAACTTGACAAAACCGCTCTTTCTAAAGGTAGAATTTGAAATGGAGCACTTGTTAAGATAATAAGGAAAGGAATAGTGGAAATTGAAGGGCACACATATTTGAAATTAAATTTTAATAGTTTATAGCCATGTGTGGTAAATGACCTATTAGTCATTTTTTGATGGATTGAAAGGTTTTAGCTATTTGATCATGTCAAACTATTGATAGATATGTTTGATAATTAGCTGATTAAGTTGACACATTGAGCCTAATTAGCTAATTTTTAAAAATCTCCTAAAAAGGAGTGTTTTGCTCTCCAACATTTTATTTAATACATGAAAAGTCGATTTACCCTTTACAACTAGAAACATGCATAAACGAAGCCCTCTGTGATCTAAGACTATACCTTTTGTTAGGGTTATATATCTTCTCACCAATCAATACTTGTCCCTTTTTTTAGGAAGCTTTATATCTTTCAAGGATTCAAAGTTTATTATCTTCTCACCAATAAATAGAGATGGACAATTTACATACGTTGGATTGGTATGTAAAAGCTTTTTAATTCTTCATAAATAGTTAGGTGGTATGTAGAAGCTTTTTAGAGAAGAACCTTTTAATTTATGGTCATAATTTTCTAGTTATCTTGATGATGATTATTATTATTATTGTTTTTGTTGTTGTTGGGACCCGATCCGGGAACCGGATCCCAACCGAAAACGAAGGAAACAAAGCGGGTTCAAATCGAATAAATCGAATCACAACGAATCGAATACAAATCAATTTCCGACATCCGTAAACAAATATCAAAGGAAGCGTTTGCGTTGGAAACCTTAGACTAACCTCAATCCGAAATCGGTATAAAATTTTTCCCTTTTTTTTCTCTCTTTTCTCATTCCTCGATCCAAATGCATTCACATACAATCGCACTATCCAATGTCCAGTATTCATTCATTCACATTTTTCCATATATAAGTCCATAACTTAATCCAATACATAATTCTAGAATTCATAGACCTTATGCTCATTACATACACAATTTCATAAATCAAA
>JANZLD010000009.1:20456004-20471564 GCA_026413575.1 Erythroxylum carthagenense | reverse complement strand
CTCAAGAATTAATATAATAAATACTAGTGAATTTATTATTATTGATATCTTCTTAAATTGTATCTAAATATATGATAGTTTTTTTAGGTACTTCAGGTTCAGGTTTAAACCTAAACCTATAAATCAGGTTCGGTTCGGTTAATTGCTATAGATGCGGTTTAGGTTCGGTTAACCTAGAACCTCAAGTTAGAAACCTGAACCTGAACCATGAACCTGATTTTTCAAGTTTGGTTCGAACCGAACCTAAACTCAGGTTCGGTTAACCTTATTTACAGGTTCGGTTCATGCAGTTCAGGTCCGGTTCACAGGTTCGCGGGTTTTTTTGAACACCTCTAAATTTACGGACCCTCCCTCCGCACGCATGTTTGTTGCCTTTCACAGTAGCAGTAAGTCCTATATAGCAGTAAGTCCTATATAGCAGTAAATTTGACTACTTATTTCCTATCGCTTCACCAATTTATAATTTTCTGCCTGTAGAAATATTAAAAATTTTCAGAAGATTTGAAACTTCATTAACTTCGGTTATAAATATGTTGACACGTTAACAAAATTCCATAGCATACTACCAACAAATGTGGTAAATACGCTAACTTCTTTAAGACAATACCAAATTATTTTTCACTGAATATTAAGGAAAGGGTTAACAAATCAAATCATTCACCATAGGCTTTAGGCTCGGGCAATATCAGAAGATACAATTTAGGGTATATGAAGTAGAGCTTTCAATCGACAACAAATCAAAATGTAATGTAATAATGTGTGCAATCCCACGTGTACAAGTCCCAATAGGTTCTCTTAACTTATGGAAATAAACTATGTAAAAGGACAGATTGAAAGGAGGGGAAGGGTGTGACAGGCAGAGAAGGTAGGAGTTGAAATTATTGGTCTCCACATAGAGAGGAATATCAAGCCGTCACACTTTGTATAACATCACCTTCTCGACACTACAATGCCACCTAACAAAAACTCCCACCTTAGCAATAAGCCCTAATCCTACAACCCACAGTCATTTGTATCTTTTCCTTGCATCGGATGGTCATCGTTTACAATTTAGGGATGATCCATTCATCACGATTCCTATACACGTACTTAGATTTGTGACTTTTTTATTATGTAAAAATAAGACTGCGTATTATCAAATCTTTCTAAATTCTATTTCGTTGCAGAACTTCGAACTGAATGTGATGATAATGATAATAATTTACGGTCTCACATGTTTTATGGTGGGATAGACTTCCCTTAATTTAGGGTTTTATTTTCAGATTACTAATATCAATGTCAAATTGTAAGCCTCACAATGGAAAATCTAAATTTTAACCACCTAATCAGAAATTTTGTTCTCTCACTAAATCCTTTCTATCAAGTACTAATTCGGTTTCTGGTATTGAAAAATTAAATTTATTTTATCCTGATTAACTTAATTTCGTTGATAAACTATGTTATTAGGTGAATAACAGTTGAAATGGTGATTATCTATATAAACTAGAAAAAGTCCATCACTTCCCTGTTAATCCGTTGGTTATATCTATACCCTCACGACCACGCATTAATTAACTCCCGGTTGATTCCGACAGGACCACAACCAACTAAAATTTAATAACTGTCCCTTCTTTCTTGTTCTTACATGTCTCCATAAAAGGTATGTACCTATCTATCTATATCCTGTAGTGGCGAAAATGACACATCAGCTAGTTAGAAATGGCACTAAGACATGTTCTACAAGGTTTTTTTTTTTTTTTGGGTGACATGTTGTACTAGTTCTCCTGCTTGCGATTGAAATTCTTGACTTAGTATTGACAGAATGACGTGTGATTATATTATATTAATGGGAAGTTTAATCTTTCCGTCACAGTCGTAGGTAGTACGTAGTGAAAGATTTTAGGTTCAATTATTTCCATGGCATATGCTAAACATTGATGAGACCCCAGTCCAGTCATCCTCTACAATATACCATCCTAATTATTATTATCAGATGGTTCAAGTTGCGACAAATATCCTTTTGTCCATATTTCCATTATTATTGCCATTTTTCAAGCAAGAAATCAGCTAATTAGTTTGTTAACTTTCATCACAGAGTATGTGTTGATGGGCCTAATATCCTGCCATCATTAGTAGGCCCCAGGTTGAAGACAATCAGCATGCCCCACCTCTGCATCAAGCCGAAGTTTTTCTCCTTTGTGATCAAAAATTGAACAGATAGGACTCTTAACTAGTTCATGATTAGCAAATATTCAATTTTTCCAGCTACTTTCTTTTTAAAATTTTCTTCTTGAGCTGTCCACATTTTGGAGTCTTAGATGAATCAAATGGTTCACGTGCTTAAGACGCATTGTTCTTGGGCGTATCATGGAAGGAATGGTCCCATCGGCAAAGGTGATCCCACCAATTAATCATAGGAATGTATACGTACCGATCTCAAACATATACATATAATAATAATAATTAAGCTTAATCAAGCTAGACCTGGGATTCACTAACCAGAGGGTAACCTATAGCCTCACTAAATGATTATCATAATATACGGATATTATAGTTTATACTTACTTTTTAGCTTTACAATATTAGGATTAACTACATATAATTAATCATTCTCTTCTCTTGTGTTCCCTCTATATCCTTTTAATTTACGAATGAAAGGAACCGTACAATTTCTTAATTTTTATTTTGAGTAACAAGGCAAATGAATGAGAAAACCTCTTGAGATTCTCCGTGATTTAACATTTGACATAACATGGTGACGCAAAGAAAAGGAAACGTGATAATGATTTGATTATAACAAGATACAGGGAACGTTAAGCCTTTGTTAGTATATATTAATGTTAGGAATTGTATGCAGTTTAACAAAATTTGTCTCAAATAAGCAAAAACTACGTTTAAGTTTGTAAAATAATATGGGTTATTTAGGGGCGAGATTGGAACCTACCTCTTATTTGATTTGATAATTTTCCTTAACCTAGTTTTTAGATTTATAGGATTAGACGTAAAGAAGAAAAAAAGGATTAATGGTCATAGCGTGATATGCAAGAATTTCGGGGTGTGAGATAATAAACAAGAGGAAAATCAGAAGACACGTTGATGTGATTGTCTTTAGTCAATTATTTCTTCAAAATATTCATAATCACGGGAATTACCCTTATCATTCGGAGGTGCCTGTTTGTGCGCAATAGAAAGTTGTTATGTAAATTATTTACAAAAAACAAAAGTTCTTCTTACAATAAATATAAAGGGGTGTTTTGGAAGGTTTCTCTCTAATATTAGTGTTTGGATTTTGTCCATACGTATTTCATCAATCGCTAGCTAGCTATAAAATTTTCATAACCCTCCCACAAGATAGATTTCTTGCAACTTTGGTCTTTCTCGAAACTTCATACTACAACTAGCAAGTTACACCTGTACAATAGCATGGACCCTATATGCTAGAACACTATAAGAAATTCTAACTGGCAAAGCCGCTTGTCGCCCTGACTATTTAGATGCACAACGCCAACCTCTACCTTCCCACTCATATGTTTCATATCCCAAACTAAGAAACCAGACACCTTTCTCTCAAACAAGAAGCTTAATATATCCATTCCCCCCTCCTATTTTAATCTTTGAATCCTAATTATACTTTCCATATTCGCTCACCTTTCTTCTCTTGCCTTTCAAAAGACTAGAAAAAATGGGGCTCAGAGACATTGGAGCAACACTGCCTCCAGGTTTCAGGTTTTATCCAAGTGACCAGGAGCTTGTATGTCATTATCTCTACAAGAAGGTCACGAATGAGGAAGTTCTCAAGGGTACTTTGATCGAAATCGACTTGCATACTTGTGAACCATGGCAGCTTCCTGGTAAGAGTATTATCCATAGCTTCCTGCTTCTTTACAGATTCACTGTCATCTCCTACATTATGTTCACACTTGACATTTAAAATAAGTCATTTAAGCTTCGAGGGGTACGAGACTGACAAGTATGTAGACAACAGACAACACATAGTGAAAGTTACCCTATATATTATAGAAAGAGCAGCACGAATATTAGAGGATATACAATTTCATATAGCGTCACAAGTTACTTTAGTATGATTTTCCTGGAGTTTTAATCGTGTGGTAGTAATCGTAGTCAACCAATGAGTATATTGTTAGCCGCTCTCTCTTATTCTTTTCTTGATTTTGTTTACTTCGGCTATGTTCTTTTTATTCTTACAGAGAGCAAGCAAATAATACTGTCTTTCTCTTCTCATCATTCTTACCCTACTATAATCCCGACCGCAAGACCAGTTGGATTACCATACAGAGAGCAAGCAAATAATCCTTTCTTTCTCTTCTCATCATTCTTGAGAGAATATCCTACTATAATCCCGACCGCAAGACCAGGTTCTTCATAGTTATACACTTATCTTCTCATTTTCGCTTTAAGGCAGAGTACTAATTACTTGGTAAAGAAAACGAGAATTTAGTTTATTTGAACTTCATGCTTTTATTCTTTTCATATTTATTTTTCTTTCTCTTTTGAGCCTATATTTTCCCACCTCATAAATCACCATAAGTGAGGACTACAAGAGTTGCTTCCTCTAAGCAATTCAAAGAAGAATAATTTCTTATGGTTAGCTTAGCAAGATTTGGTTCATACGCCTTTCTGAGGATTCTTATCCGCTAGAAAGATTTTGCTTTCATGCCAAGTCATAGGCTCGCCTGCTTAGAACTTTCCTATACATCATCCTCGCTTTCATGTATGTATAAAGTGTGTACTATTCTCCATATGAGAAATATTCTTGCTTTTTTCTCAATGTTTTTCAACTTTCAACGTAGTTTTAAAGTGTAGTCCGCAACCGTAATTACAACTATAATATTACAATGATGATTCAGGTTACTATTATAACTGACTGTAATTTCGATTATATTTCTCACAGTTATATCATCCGTAGTTATTGTACAATATAATTTGCAGTCAGTAATTTAAAACCTGATCAAGAACTTTGTATGCATATAAACTTATGACATGCAATTTAGCTAGTTAGCTGTCTATCTAGCTTAAAAGCTGGTGGCAATACAAAGTTCTCTATATGTATGGGCTGCTGTCCTCGAGTATATATGCACCCCAACCACGTTAGGGATGATGTTCGATGCCTGTATTTGCTTATACGGAATTTTGCTCTTCTTTCTTGACTCAACTTGTATGAACTGGCAACTCCAATAAGTAGTGTAATAATTCATCATGGGTTAGCCCAATAACGTTCCTCTCACGGCTGGTTTACGTTATAGGTTAAACCCCATCCATGAGTGGCAGAACCTTTTCCTTTTCAAGGGAAAAATAAATACACGATTACTAATTAGTATTTACTAGTGATTTCCATCTTTTAATATATTATTAATTTTTTGGTATAGGGAGAGGTACAGGCCCTATATAGAAAATTCATGTTATGATGTTTCGACTTAATTTGTAAGTCGTGACTTATTCTAAACGTTCACATGAACAATTACAAATACATTACATGTAGACTGGGGCCGATTGCGGTGATGAGAAAGGATGAGAATCCAATTTTTTAAGAAATATCAAACTAAAGATAACGACGCGGAAATGCATTATAGAGACAAGATTTTCCAAAACATGAGCTGCGATGCTTTAAAGAGAAACTTTTGCTGGGTCACTTTTGATTCTGATTGATAAACTTACATATCTTATACACCAAGTAATTTCCTCTTTTTTTCCTGTTCTAATTCACTTTATTACCCATGTTCTTCAGCTACTCTTACATGAAAAAGTCAATCCGGAGGCCAATCCTTGCTGTTTAGCTATTGATATTTATGTGAGATGCAAGTTAAATATGAAAAGAAATTTTGAAACGTGAACAGGATAGCCTTTTCCTTCTCCTCTTCAAGGAAGCATGTGGCATCCACAATATAGCTTGCACCAATATCTTAATTTCAAAGAAAATTAATAAGTAAAGATCATTTTCATTCGATAAGAAGCATGATTCTAAAGTCTTGCAGGGTCATCTTTTTATAATTTTCCTTCAATTTAATGATTATAAGTATATAAAAATTATTATGCCTAGGTTTCTTGAACATAACTCATTAAGGTGAGGAGGTCTTAATTAATTGCCAAATAATGTATTAAAAAGTTGGCCACACGTTGATCAATTATTGGGAAGAAAACAAAAATAATAAAATCGTAACATGTTTGCAAATCAAGTTTGGATAAAAGTAACTTCCACCCAGTATATTTTTGCAAATTATAATATAATATGCTTTTTCATGATTACTACATTTAAACCCCCTCCGTTGAAAGCAGCAGACAAAGTGCCATGTTCATGAAAGCTTTATTTTATCTAACCATTTTCCGATTTGACGCACATGTCTCAGAGGTGGCTAAGCTCAACGCCAATGAATGGTACTTCTTCAGCTTCAGGGATCGAAAGTATGCTACTGGGTTCAGGACCAACCGAGCCACGACATCTGGGTATTGGAAAGCTACAGGGAAAGATCGCACAGTGCTTGACCCCACAACTCGCGAGATTGTGGGGATGAGAAAGACTCTAGTCTTCTATAGGAATAGAGCTCCCAATGGAATCAAAACTGGTTGGATCATGCATGAGTTTCGGCTCGAGACCCCACATATGCCTCCCAAGGTGCGCTTTCTTTATTGCACTCTCGTCCACGGTCCAACTCGAAAAATTATTCTCTACATGAAATGGTTTTATTCAATCACTGGAATCAGTAGTTTCTTTTGTACCTCCATGACAAGTCACAGTCTAAAATTGAAAACGACCAACCACCTTCTGCATGGATGGACACAGTGGAAGAGATAAAAGTTGGTCATACTTACCTTGTCTCGTTAGCTAGACATTATTAAGTATCATGTTGTCTTATAGGGAACTTAGAGGAAAGTGATCATGCAAAGCTGTTCGGTGTCCACTTTGGACTGTTGTGTATAGTTATCACATTAACTAGAGAGGTGAATAAGAGAGGAAACGTGGAAGGATAATGTGGTCAGGGAATAAATGTACATGTCCTGCATATCAATCTATGGGATAAGAGTGATCATAGACAAAATTTCCATCTCTTTATCTCGACAAAAGTGCATGTGCTGAAAAATTAGGTATCTGATCTAAAGATTTAGCGTGGTGGTATATATAATTTATAGTGTTACATGTTTCATTAGCTTACGAAGCCAAGAATTTGAATAATAATGTCACAGGAGGACTGGGTGCTGTGTAGAGTATTCCACAAAAGTAAGGAAGAGGACAGCGTGATGAAGCTCAGCCCACAACTTAGGTTCGGGACAGGAACAGTAGGCGTTCCTCCGAAATTGACAACATCACCTAATTCTACTGACCAAAATCCAACTCGAGGATCGTACCAGCAAACAGTCTCGCTATCTTCAACCGCTACTCATCACCAGAGCTCTTTCTTAAGCCTACTTCAGCTTTCTCATCAGGAAAGGGACGTCTCCAACTCCATCCCAGACATCACCTCCAAATGGGACAATAATAAAGATTATGAGTTCTTGTGGAATGACTTGAACTTGGAAGAAAATAGCTTGGGAGATGGAGGTGTTTCCAACTTGGAGGACATGAGATTTGAGATCGATAACAGTATGGTTTTCCTATAAGAATATTATTTGGCTTTGAAAAACATTTGACGGTGAATACTCATTTGTTGATCTATGTTGTACTTGTTGTGTTTGGGTTTGTGGGACAAATCAAGAGCTTGGTCAGGGAAAAAAAAAAGTCTTTAGGAATTATTTATACATATATTTAATATATGCTAGCCTATGGTTGAGGTTTAGTTTCTGTAAATATTATTGGCATCTGTACAATTAGGGAAAAATTTTATATTAGTGTTATTCTTTATCAGCGTATACAGAAAGCAAGCATTAATTTAATGGTTTCTCTTTCTCAATTACTTTATGAAGACACGGCTGAATAATTCTCCTTAATTTCACTAATCTTAAAATATTTATTATAAAATTAATTTAATCAATTTATTTGATTTTAATGATAAAAATTATTATTAAATATTTGTATTTTATGATTAAATTAAAAGTTTTTATGATTATTCCAATAACATAATATTTAAAGATATTAAATTTAAATTAATCTCAATTTTATTTGCTTTTTAGATGTTTAATACATAGCACATACAATGTATAAGGATTAAATCAACAAAAAGATCGTATATAAAATTTATTTTAAAATTTTGACTTCAACATACTTTGTTTAGATATTAATTTAAATTTATTTTAAAATTATATAAAAGCACCTCCATAATATTCAAGTCCCACTAATTATGTGATTATTATGCATATAAATACAAATATGTGAGGAATATTTAAATAAAGATACTTATAATTTTTTATGCACATATCCGAAAGAATCAATATCTTGTTTGATCTTAATGGATATAAAGTGCCTCATTTTTTATACTTTATATCCATACAATATTAAATCTACAAATGCTTATTTATATAAATATTAAAAAAATTATCTCTTTATTAACTATATTGCACCAACTTTCAAAAGAGTATAAAACTAACTCTTTTTTGTAAAATTATACATATATCGTGCATTGTGGTGAAAGTAACTAATTATAGTTAACATATTTATAAAAATTAAAATATAACATCAAATTTTTTTTGGATTTAAAAGAAAATTCTTTATCAACTTTAGCAAAGCTATTAAAGTCATAAGAAATTCCGGTTACAAAAGAGAAAAACAAGAACAAAAAGTTACAAGCAGCTCATTCTAAAAGTTCCATCTCATTTTCATATTAGTAGTAAGTTGATTATGTGTTGATTTAGCTAGCATAATCTCCCTTTTCCAGTTGAGGTTGGCTTCAACTAGGTAGTGATTTTCAGTTTCTTCCTCTTTATGAAGTCTAGAATTCCTCTCTTTCCACTATAACATAAATGAAATTTGGCAACAAAAGAAATCTTCGTTAAAAGTCTTAAAATCGTCGCTAATAGTTATTAGTGATGATTTATATTCGTCGTCAAATCTTTGTAGTTAAAAACTATAGACAAAGCTTTTCGCTAATCGTTGCTAATGATTTTTCCTTAGCGTTATTTTCAGAGCGATACGCTTGGTTTTTATAGCTAAAAATTATTAGCTACATTTTCGAAATCGTAGTCAAAATTTTTTAGCTACCAAAGGTTTTTAGCTAGGTTTGGTAAAATGAAGTCAAATTTTTAATGTACATTTTAAAGAAATGATATACCATATTGAATTAAAATTATTTGTGATATTTTTTATCTATATCCTTTGTATATAATATTTGGGTTTTTTAAAATTTATTATACAAAAAATTATACAAAAATAATTGATAATTTGTTTGCGTACAAGATTTTAATTACTACTTCAATAATACTTAAATAAAAAATTAATATAAATATTAGTTTGCAAGACATAATATAAATCACTTAGCCTCATTTTCATCTTTACTGCTTACATAATTTGGGCCAAGTAATTTTTTGAAATACCTTTCTTACTTGGTTAACCTTTTTTCAATAAGTTGGTAATTTAACTTGTTTTCTTTTTCAAGTCAGTGAACGTATGTTGACCTTGATGAGGTTGAAATAATTGGCTTACGGTCAAACCCAAGGCCTTTGATATATCCGGATCATATATCAAGCACCTTATTGCAAATGTCTTATATATTTGCCTCATTTTCCTCAAACAACGATGTTTTCAGCAACTCTTGTATCTTATTCTAAAATTGAATAAACAAAACTAATATTTAATGCAAATATTATTAGTTAGTACTACAAAAATAAATAAACTTAAATTTTAAATAATTTTTTTTATACTTACATAGTTATTTTCTGCTTCTTTAGACATCCACCCTTAACCTTCCTTATAGTGAGTAAGTTTGTAGATTGTGATCCTATCACACTCTTGTTTATTTAGTTTCTTCTCACTTTTTTTTGAAAAGTTACAATGCATAATAAATGAAAAAATTACAATGCACAATAAATGATATAGTGTTTATTGATGTAATTATAACTTATAAACAAAGATCGTACATATTCATTTCGTACGACAACAAAAAATTTGAAGCCTTGGTTGTGATGAGTTTTCATTTTTCCTTTGTTCACATGACCTTCTCATATTTTTCCTAAATAAAGAAAAAAGATAGTCATTAAATCATCTAAAAAGATTAATAGAATTAAATGTGAAGGGAAAGAAGACAAATATGACTATTGGGAGAGGCCCAATAATCACACAAATTATTCCAATTTTCTAGAGACATCCATTCCAGGACATGTCTTCTTGCCTCCACATCAAAAGGAAAAGATTTGTAATACTGATGTAGCCTATAACGACAACCCTTGGTCCTTTATTTCAACAATGAAGTGACACAATTTGAAACATGAGGGTTGTCAATATCAACAACATTTAATTTCACCTATGAACAATAAGTAAAATTGTAATTTATCTTAAAATAAGTGAAAAATATTGCATATAGTTAAATAAACTAAAAATTTACAGAAATTTATCCAAAACATTCTCAAGCAAGTTGTCTTCCTTCAACTCCTTAGCATGCTTTATGTAAGGTAATTCTGTTCTAGCAATTATCCCCCAACTCACTAGACAATTTTGCAGATTAAATCTTATCTAGAGGACAACCTTGTGAAGTATCAATATATACTGACAACTTACTATTCATTACAACATTTATTCGTTGCAACCCACAACCTTTACTTATGCCTTGACCTCTTTTTCTAAAGTTGATATTAGAACCTGACAAGAAATGAATAATGATAAGAAAATATGCATCAAACATATAAATATATATTTGAGCATAATTATATTTGTAGGTGATAAAGATTAGCAAACCCACAGATCCTTCTGTACTGGTTGAGGTAGAATGAGGTTGTTGTTGACTTGCTTCATTGGTGTATGAGGTTAATTGTTGTTGTTGGCCAGGAATTGATTGATCAAGTTGTTGTTGGGTAGGAATAACCTCGATACATGCCACCTTCTTCCCTAAGGAAATGATATACCATATTGAATTATAATTATTTGTGATATTTTTTTATCTATATGCTTTGTATATAGTATTTGGGTTTTTAAAAATTTATTATACAAAAAATTATACAAAAATAATTGATAATTTGTTTGTGTACAAGATTTTAATTACTACTTCAATAATACTTATATAAAAAATTAATATAAATATTAGTTTACAAGACATAATACAAATCACTTAGCCTCATTTTCATCTTTACTGCTTACATAATTTGGGCCAAGTAATGCTTTGAGATACCTTTCATGCTTGGCTAACTTTTTTTTAGTGGGTTGTAATTTAACTTGTTTTTTTTTCAAGACTTTGAACATATGTTGATCTTGATGAGGATGAAATAATTTGCCTATGGTCAAACCCAAGACTTTTGATATATCTGGATCGTGTACCAAGCACCTTATAGTAAATGTCTTATACATTTGCCTCATTTCTTCAAACAATGATGTTTGCAGCAACTCTTGCATCTTATTCTAAAATTGAATAAACAAAACTAATATTTGATGCAAATATTATTAGTTAGTACTACAAAAATAAATAAACTTAAATTTTAAATAATTTTTTATACTTACATAGTTATTTTCTGCTTCTTCAGACATGCACCCTTAACCTTCCTTATAGTGAGTGAGTTTGTAGAGTATGATCCTATCACACTCTTGTACATTTAGTTCCTTTTCACTTTTTATGAAAAAATTACATTGCATAATAAATGAAAAAATTACAATGCACAATAAATGATATAGTGTTTATTGATGTAATTATAACTTATAAACAAAGAACTTACATATTCATTTCATACGACAACAAAAAATTTGGAGCCTTGGTTATGATGAGTTTTCATTTTTCCTTTTTTCACACGACCTTCTCATATTTTTCCTAAATAAAGAAAAAGATAGTTATTAAATCATCTAACAAGATTAATGGAAATAAATGTGAAGGGAAAGAAGACAAGCATAACTGTTACGAGAGGCCCAATAATTGTTAAGTCAAAAAGATTTTACGTTTATTAATTTTGCTGATAATTAAATAATAATAATGTTAGAAATAAATGAACTATTTTGATAAGTGTGTTAAGTATGTAGAAAAATACAGAAGAAGTGGAAAACACAGAAGAAGCGCAAAACACAGAAGAAGTGCAAAACACAGAAGAAGTGGAAAACACAGAAGATGTGCAAAACACAGAAGAAGCGAAAAACACAGAAGAAACGAAAAACACAGAAGAAGTGCAAAACACAGAAGAAGCGTAAAACACAGAAGAAGCGTAAAACACAGAAGAAGTGAAAAACACAGAAGAAGTTGAAAACACAGACGATACAAAATGAAGACACTCTAGTATGTCGAACAGTTAGAGTTAGTTATAGAACTCAACTAAATAACGGTTTTTGCAAGAAGCAAGAAGCAAAAAGCTAGAAGCAGTTATCAAGATTCAAGAAGAAGTTGGAGACTTAGGCTATAAATACTAGTCGTAGTCGAAGACTGAATAATCTTTTAGCTTTCAAGTTATTACTTACAAAAATCCTGTATTCAAAGTGCGAAACAAGAGAGCAAACTCTACTATAACAAAAGCTCATAATATCTTTCTAGGGAGAGAAATAAAAGGCTGAGAGCCTGGAGAGGCTGGAGAGGCTAAGATAGCAGAAAGAATACTTTGTGTAAGAGACCGAAGAGGCTCTAGAAGGGAAGAAAGAATACTTGTAAATTTGACGAAGTATAGTGAAATCTTAGAAGAATTCTGAGGATTGGACGTAGCCTAAGGTTTGGGGTGAACCAGTATAAAAATCATAACATTTATCTTCTAACTCTTCACTTTAATTTCTTTTGATCTTATACAAGTTTATAAAAGCTATTTGCGATTTAACTATGTAACTATTTCTGTATAACATTTGTGGTATTCTTTAACAATTGAAAAAGTTTGTTTTTCAAAAAAATATCAAAGGTTTATGTATTCACAAAAAGATTACATAATTCAACTTCCCTTCTTATGTATTTTGTATATTTTACGTGAATTCTATATTAACGTGTGATTTACTTCAATTGCTATTAGAGCTTGATTTCCAAGAACCACCTTTACACAGTGAGGACAAAGATCTATGGCTGAATCACATGTTTTTATACTTGAAGGTGCCTCCGTCACAAGACCTCCTACATTCAATGGTGAGGATTATCATTATTGGAAGGATAGGATGCGGCTCTTCATCGAATCCGCACACGTTGATCTTTGGGATATCATCGAGAATGGACCATACGTACCAATAGATGATGGAGGAAATACTATTCCACATACCAGAAGGGTCAACCAATCACAAAGCTAGATTTCAATTAAACTCAAAAGCTAAGTTCTTTTTGAGTTATGCTTTAAATAGAAGTGAATATGATAAAGTTCATGGATGCAAAACTGTGAAGGAGATATGGGACACTTTATCCATCGCACATGAAGGCACAAACTAGGTGAAAGAATCTAAGATCAACATTCTTGTACATCAAGATGAGCTGTTTAAGATGAAAGAAGATGAGTCTATTGATCAGATGTTTGGACGATTCTTAGAAGTCTGCCTAAAAGATGGAGACCCAAAGTAACTACAGTTAAGAAGCCAAGGACTTGAGCAAGTTAAATCTAGATGAATTGCTTGGGTCTTTGAAGATACACGAAGTAGAGCTTAATGCTGAAGATAAACCTAGAAGAGACAAATCTATAGCATTAAGGGTTGGTCAGAAAAATCACAAGACTAAAAGAAATAGAAGTTCATTGTCAAAATAGTTAAAGATCGAAGAAATCAAGAATGATGATACTAGTGAATCTGAACAAGATTTAAGTGAAGACGATGATGAATTATCTTTCATTTCAAGAAAGATCAGAAGAATGTGGAAGAAGAAAGCAAAAGGAAATAAAGATTTTTCTTTTAAGAAAAATAGCAAAGATGAAGTTAAGAACGAGAAGACCTCTATCATTTGCTACAAGTGCAACAAACCAGGACACTACAAGTCTGAATTTCCATTGCTGAGAAGAAAACTAAAAAAAATAAAGAAAATAAAAAGAGTATGATGGCAACTTGGGAAGATTTGGATTCGTCTGAATCTAATTCTGATTCAGAAGCATCAGAATAAGCAAATATATGCTTGGTAGTCGAAAAAGAAGGTGACGAAGAGGTAACTTCTAACTTTAATGAGCTTCAAGATGGATACTTAGAATTGTTAGAAGATTCACATACTATACTAAAGTAGTATAGATCCTTAAAAAGAAAGTATGTCGAAAACTTGAAGAACACGGAACGTTAGAAAAAGAAAATATCTACCTTAAGAAATAAGTAGACGATATGAAGAAAAAAGTAACTACAGATAGGTCTGGGGAAATTAGTCAGTTGAAACAAAGGATTAATTCTCTTTCAGCAGACTTATCAACCTTTACTGAAAGAATCAAGAAAATGAATGACATGATTGGAAGATATAGACACCCTAATGATAAGAGTGGTTTAAGGTGTACTAAAAGCAATACTCATTACAAAAAGAATTTTGTTCCTTGTGGAAAAGAATATCACCAGTCTTCTTATTATCATTCTATGAATAATTATAAGACTAACCCCAAAGAACTCAAGAAAATCTGGATACCTAAAAAGAACATAATATCTACTGCAGATCTCTTTCCTTGAAAAAAGCAACCAGCACCAATGGTATTTGGACAGTGGATACTCGCGACACATGACGGGAAGAAGGTCTATGTTCCTAGATCTTCAAAGTAAAAAGAGAGGATTAGTAACTTTTGGAGACAACCAACAGGGCAAAATAGTTGGAATCAGAAAAGTCGGTAAAGATTCATTTGCATCTATTGATAATGTTCTGTTAGTTGAAGGTTTAAATCATAATTTTATTAGTGTAAGTCAATTATGTGATTCTAGTTTTGAAGTATCCTTTAATCAAAACTCTTGTGTAGTCAAAAACAAGGACAGTTCTGTATTCTTTTCTGTCAAAAGACAAAATAATTTTTATAAAATTAATTTGGAAGATTTGCAAAGTCAAAATATTTCTTGCTTTATATCAATAGATGAAGAAAAACTGATTTGGCATAAAAAAACTAGGTGTTAGTTTTAAACATATTTCCAAGTTGATTAAACATGATTTGGTAAGAGGTTTACCAAAAATAAGTTTTAACAAGGATTTCTTTTGTGAAAGTTGTCATAAAGGAAAATAAGTTAAAACATCTTTTTCTTCTAAAAATATTGTAACTTCGTCTAGACCTCTAGAGTTGTTACATATAGATTTTTTTAGTCTAACTAGGACATTAAGTCTTGGCGAAAAGAAGTATGGTCTCGTAATTGTTGATGACTTCACTAGATTTTGTTGGATATTATTTTTGTCACATAAGGATGATTCTTTAAAATGTTTTAAAGTTCTTTCTAAACAGTTACAAATTGAAAAAGGAGTTTTTGTTGTTGGAATTAGAAGTGATCATGGTGGTGAATTTGAAAATGAAAAATTCAGAATATTTTGTGAAGAGAATGTAATTTTCCATAATTTCTTTGCTCCTAGAACTCCACAATAGAATGGAGTTGTAAAAAGAAAGAA
>JANZLD010000009.1:20421976-20433066 GCA_026413575.1 Erythroxylum carthagenense | reverse complement strand
TTAAAACTCAATTATTCCTCAATTATCAATAAATCATAATCAAATCTAATTTTCTCACAATTTCACAATTTATATCAGATTCAAAATCAAATACCGAGAAATTGTCATGAATGCATGTACCTATATGCGCATATGCCAAATGACTCAGTCCTCTATAATTAGAGGTCAACTGAATGTTTAAATTTCAAATATGCAATGCAAGAACCTAGCCTGTCCCAATTTACCAAATTTACCCTTCCCAGTAGGGACGAGATGATACACACCCCCACTTTCCATCTCATCTTTAGGTAAAAATAATGAGATCGAGAAATCAAGAGTCAAGGCATCATTTCAATTATGCATATTTTGTATTGGAGGTTAGATTTTGTGAAAATAAGACGTTAGACATATGTTGAGAATTATGGGATTTTGTATCTTTTGTTGTATTTTGGATTTTTGATATTGATGATGTAATATGGCTTGGAATGTTATTAAAATTTTGTAAACATTTATCTTATGATGTTAACGAAATATGAATTGTGCATGGATGATGTTAAGTGAAACTAGGTATGTTGAAAATTATCAACTTGAGATGATGAATCTTGAGCATGAACTATTGTTATATATATAAGTGAGATATTATAGAAAGGAAAGGTAGGATGTTTGGTGAATGATGAGATGTTATTAATATGAGGAGTCAAATGAATTGAGGTTGAGAGTTGGATGAATTCCAATTGGAAGTTGAATTGTTATGAATGATGTAGTAATAGAGGAAGTGAAGTTGGGATAAAATTTCAAGTTTCTTATGGGGGTAAATTGTGTGTTTTGAATTCAGGAGAAAATCTGTATTAATCTAGGAGTAATTAGACAAAATTTTCTTCATAAAAGTTGTAGCTTGTCTTCTTAGCTTTCCAATGGTATAAAGAATGCAATTTTTGAATATCGGAGTTGAGAGTTATGATGATTACAAGTTAGGATGTTGTAAAGGACGAGTATACCAAATAACTAGAGTATATAAAGTGATATCGCACTAGAAAGAGTTGGATTTGGGAAGATTATGAGAAGAAGGGATGATAAAATGAGTTTAGGATCCTTTGGAGGGGTCTTGGAGGGTGAAAATTTCGTTTCACCCGAAGGTTACATAGTCTGCCCGTGTAAAATCACACGGGCCGTGTGTTTCCAACGTAGGAGCACATTTTCACCCTCAGGTTACACGGCCTGCCCAGGTAAAATCACACGGGCTGTATGTTTTGATCCTCCAAATGACCGAATTTCATTTCAGAGTCTTTATAAAAGTTGTATATCTAAAAGTATTCTTTCCAACCATCTAAGAAAGACATAAATCAGACACCTATAGTGAGAGTTATGGCAATTGTTCCAGGGCATGTAAAATATGAGTAAGGACATGAACATGTTGGATTCGTTTGGCCATAACTTCTTCGTCCGACCTCCGATTGAGGTGATTCTTGAAGCCATAGCTTCCCAAAACATGTATATATCTCCCCAGGAAAATTTATAGTCTTTGGTGTTGAATTAGAAAATATGGATGGAAAGGAAATAAGGGATCGATTGGATGGGCAAGACTTGGTTGTGAACACATTTTGGATTTTTAAGCGTATCTTGATCTATAGAGTTCCGATTGAGATGATTTTTTCTTCAAATTAAATTAGAGAGTTGGAGCTTAAATTTTTTTGAAGAATTCAATTATGGTTATGGTGAATCCGTTGTGTGGGCTCAACTTTGTGGCTTGAGATGTTATGAGAATGAGAGTGAACTGATGATGGCTAATGAGGGTTAAAAGAAATAACTCTGCAGGTTAATATGCTCACATTTTATGAATGGTTTCTGGATGTTGGGTTCCGAAAACGGATCCAATATGTGTGGTATCAAAGCAAAAAAAAATGATGATGGTTAAGGAGGCTTCATTGGAGTACGCTCACGTCATATGGTTTCGTTTAAGAGTTGGGTTCCAAAAACGGTGCCCAACATGATGACTGAGAAGTCATACATGGTGTGGCATAAAAGTTTAAGCCACATTTCTAGAGCTAAGGTTGAGAGATTGACCAAGAAATGCATTTCTCAATTCTAGATTATGATGATCTAGGAACATGTGTTGACCGTTGTAGGGGTAAGTTGACTAATAAAGACATTGAGGTTAACTCATGCTTCTAACTTGTTGAGTCTGATAGATAAAGATTTCGATAGACCTTATACAATTACATTGTGCAATTGTGAAAGTATTATGACATTTCTTGATGATTATTTCCTTCAAAGTCATGTGTTCTTGCTTAAAGATTGAAGGTTGAGAACCAATTGAAAAAATTCATCAAGATAGTCAAATTTGACCATGGAGGAGAATATCATGGCAAACATGATGTTTCAAGACTTTAAAATGTTTGTTTGCCAGATATTTGGAATCAGTTAGAATAGTGACTTAGTTCACTATGCTGAATAGTTCTGAGCAAAATGTTGTGTTGCCGAAAGGCATAATGACACCCTAGAGGACTTAAATAAGTTAATGCAGAGTAAGACTAATCTACCTAGTTATCTAAAAGTTGAAAAACTCAGCCTTGCATACATTTATGTAAGGGGCTTCCCTATTGAGGCAGGATAATCCTTATAAAAAAATATTACGTGCTCGTTCCCCTCATTGCTATTTAGTAAAATATCTCAACCACTTTAGAGCTACAGATTTTACTATAGAGAAGAAGGGACCAGAATAGTGGAATCACAAACAGCTAAGTTATTGGAATACCATGTCTACGATGATAGTGGGCCTTTTGACCCTTCAAATGATAGCAGGGTAGATACTATAGTCATCACTTACCCGCTAATCATACAGTTAGATTTGGTGGATCTAGATCTTTGTACCTTAACTATACAGGAATAGGAACCCATACCTGTACACATAGAGGTTTCTAGGGGTACAAGACCTAACACAGTTAAGTAAATCCACTAGAGTGAGACGAATTGCTGTCCCATCTGATTACATAGTCTATCAGGTGTACTGGACTATGTTATTAGTCATATTAAAGATCCAGTTACCTTTACAGAAGCTATTTTTAGACCTAATACGAATGTGTGGTGGGATGCGATGAATGATGAGATGCAAGCCATAAAACATAGTAAGGCTTGGGAGCTAGTTGATTTGCATCAGGAACTGCAAACTCGTCAATTGTAAATAAAGTTTTTAGACCTAATATTATAGGCTCGCTCAAATTCATAATGGTTCACTAAGGAAAAAAGGTTGACTTTGTGTTACCTTTTCTCTCGTATCCTTGTAGGATGCATTTTGAGTGATAAAGGCAATTGTAGCTTATGATGATATAGAGTTACATCAGATGGCTATCAAAACCACCTTTATGAAGTGGTCTATATGGTATAATTTGAAGGGTCCCAGGATCCAGAAAGTACTGACATGTTTTGCGAGTAATGATTTTCAATATATGGTTTACAATAAACCTCCTGAAAGTGATACCTTACATTTGATGAGGTTATGACCTCTTTTGGCTTCATGAAAAATAAAGTTAAAAAGATGCTTGTACTATGAGGTCAAGGGGAGCAAATTTATCTTCCTATTATTGCATAAGGATGATAAATTGCTCACATCAAATTATTTGACCATGTTGTATGAGGTTAAGCAACTTTTGGTCAAGAACCTTGACATAAAGGACCTTAGTATAACATCTTCTGTCTTAGGTATTTGGATTAACCAGGATATATCTCAACACTCATTAGACCTCTCATAGAATGCATACATTGAGTATGTATTACAAAGGTTTAATACGGCTGATAGTAAACCTATCATAACACCTGTCTCTCACAATGAAAGATAATCTTTGGTATAGTACCCAAAGAATAAAGTAAAGAGATAGATTATGAGGAATATTTCGTATTCTAGTACGATGGATAGCCTGATGTATGCTCGGCTATGTACTAGATAGGACATTGCATTCACTGTTTGATTGTTTGGTCAATATTTGGTTAATCCAGTTATAGACCTTTGGAATGCAATCTAGTGAGTGTTGAGATATTTGAAGGAATTAAGGATTATATGTTGACATATAGAAAAGTCAAAAGACTAAACCTCGTAGGTAATTTAGATTTAAATTTAGCTATGTGTTCGGATGATCGAAAGTCCACTTAAGGTTACAGTTCAAGTTTGCAGATGGTATAATGTCGTGGAGGTGTGTCAAATAGACACGGGTAACTTCCTCGACTAGGCATGCAAAGTGTATGCTAAAGGGCTACTTCGCAGATGGTTTAGCTCAAAAATTTGATTTCTAAGTGGTCTGTGGTCCATTCAATAGCTAGACCCATTTGGTTTTACTATGATATTCTTCTTACAGTGTTGTTTAATAAAAAGAATATCATAGGGTCGTAACATTTAAAGATCAATTATTTGGTCATAAAGATGTTGATACGAAAATGTGACATTAAGGTTTGGAGCATTTAAGGACTGAGAAATTGTAAGTCGATCCTTTAACTAAAGGACTTCACTCACTTGTGTTTGTGACACAAGTATATAGTATGGATGTTTTGATGTCCTTAAACATTATTAATTAGGGGGAATCATTATGTTTGCTCCTTGTACATTTGTACATTATAAAGTATAATGATAGTATGATGGTTCATTGATAAAGATGATCATCGTTTATCCTCAGTAATACATATCATCATACATTGTCATAATACGTATGCAAGTCTTAAGATTTGTGTCAATCTTAAGCATTTGAAGGTCATTGGGCATATATACAGATTGACCTTGTGCCTATGTCATTTAGATGCATACAGTTTAGCATAAATATCCATAAAGTTTGACATGACATAGGGGGATATAATTTTTTAATCCCATAAGGGTTCTCTAATTCAGTTTAACATTCAGTTGGAGTATATAAACGTTTTCTCCAATGCTGTTTAGCATTTAGTGGAAGGAAACAAGTTTTCTCTAATGCTGTTTAGTATTCTGTGAGAGAAAACCAGATTTCTTTAATGTAGTTTAGCATAAAGTTAAAGAAATCGAGACCTACAAATAAAGATGATACAATTTAGATAATAAAGGTATCATCGTAGTTTGTCACACTCCATTTTTCCATTCATGTTAGTGAGCTATTAGGTATTCGTGATTGTATTAGATTTATGTCACACATGACAAATGCATCTGATACTTTTCAATATCGAAAGCCTTGTGGGACAGAATGATGGACTTTCATTATCTTTGGATCAAATGTTTTGTTTTTAAAACTTAGTCAACTAATACAGTAGCGTGGCTTAACCGAGTTTTTAAAACTATTTTAAACTAAAGCCAACTACAATTAATGCTTGTCCAAAGGGGAGATTGTTAGCCATTTTTGTTCTTAAGGACAATTTTGTCTCTTTCTCATATAGTTGAACAACATTAATTGCATTTTTGGTTTCTAAATAAATTATCGGTTAAGTTGCGCAATTTAATCCAAATAAAGATAAAAAAGTGACTCAATAAATGATCTAGATTAATGGGTTGAAGTTTGGGTAGAAAATGGGTTCCAATTAGTGCTAACCGGGTCCATATCGGCCTTGTGATGGGGAAGCCCGATATGGAAGCTATATAAAGGTTAAGGTCTCCTGCAGTTGCTCATATCGATCGTAAGCATAAGGAATCCCTAACCCGTTAGGGGATCTTGCGTATTGAGAAAACTATAGAAAGACCTAGCTCGTGTCTGAATGAGCACTTTTCGTAAAGGTCCCTGGAGATTCGGAGACATTTGAAGCTCGAAATTAACATCGGAATAAGAGATAGAACTGAAATTCAGGTATTCCGCATTACCTTCATTTTTAATTCTTTTATGTAGATCTGAGATACGTAATAAAGCTTATACTACGTATTACATTATTTATACATATATTTAATTTATGCTAGCCTATGATTGAGGTTTGGTTTCCGTAAATATTTTTGGCATCTATACAATTAGGGAGAATTCTATATTAGTGTTATTCTTTATCAGCATATATAGAAAGCAAGGTTTAATTTAATGGTTTCTCTTTCTCAATTACTTTATGAAGACACGGTTGAATAAGTCTCCATAATTTTTAATCTTAAAATATTTATTATAAAATTAATTTAATCAATTTATTTGATTTTAATGATAGAAATTATTATTAAAATATTTGTATTTTATGAATAAATTAAAAGTTTGTATGATTATTCCAATAACATAATATTTAAAGATATTAAATTTAAATTAATCTCAATTTTATTCACTTTTTAGATGTTTAATATATAGCACATACAATGTATAAGGATTAAATCAACAAAAAGATCATACTTATAAGAAAACTATTATAATTTTCCGGCAAATTAAAGATGAATCAAACTTTAAATTTGTAAAAAATAAATTTACTATAAAAAAAATAAATATATATTTAAGAAATGAATTTGACTTCAGCATACTTTGTTTAGATATTAATTTAAATTTATTTTAAAATTATATAAAAGCAACTCCATAATATTCAAGTCCCACTAATTATGTGTTTATTAAATATATAAATACAAATATGTGAGGAATATTTAAATAAAGATACTTATTATTTTTTATGCACATATCCAAAAGAATCAATATCTTGTTTGATCTTAATGGATATAAATTACCTCATTTTTTAAATCCTTTATATCCATACAATATGTATAAATACAATATTAAATCTACATATGCTTATTTATATAAATATTAAAAAAATTATCTCTTTGTTAATTATATTGCACCAACTTTCAAAAGAATATAAAACTTACTCTTTTTGTAAAATTATAAATATATTGTGCATTATGGTGAAAGTAACTAATTATAGTTAACATATTTATAAAAATTAAAATATAACATCAATTTTTTTTTGGATTTAAAAAAATTCTTTATTAACTATAGCAAAGCTATTAAAGTTACAAAAAATTTTGGTTACAAAAGAGAATCAAGAAAATCTAGAACAAAAAGTTAAAAGTAGCTCATTCTAAAAGTTCCATCTCATTTTCATATTAGTAGTAAGTTGATTATGTGCTGATTTAGCTAGCATAATCTCCCTTATCCAGTTGAGGTTGGCTTCAAGTAGGTAGTGATTTTCAGTATCTTCCCCTATGTAAAGTCTGGAATTCCTCTCTTTCCACTATAACATAAATCAAATTTGGCGCAAAAAAAATCCTTGCTAAAAGTCTTAAAATTGTCGCTAATAGTTATTAGCGAAGATTTATATTCGTCGTCAAATCTCCGTAGTTAAAAACTATAGACGAAGTTTTGCTCTAATCGTTGCTAATGATTTTTCCTACGTGTTATTTTCATAGTGATAAGCTTAGTTTTTATAGCTAAAAATTATTAGTTACGTTTTCGAAAGCGTAGTCAAAATTTTTTAGCTACCAAAGGTTTTTAGCTAGGTTTGGTAAAATAAAGTCAAATTCTTAATATCCATTTTAAGGAAATGATATACCATATTGAATTATAATTATTTGTGATATTTTTTATCTATATTCTTTGAATATAATATTTGGGTTTTTTTAAAATTTATTGTACAAAAAATTATACAAAAATAATTGATAATTTGTTTGTATACAAGATTTTAATTACTACTTTGATAATACTTATATAAAAAAATTAATATAAAGATTAGTTTACAAGACATAATACAATTCACTTAGCCTCATTTTCATCTTCACTACTTACATAATTTGGGGTAAGTAATTTTTTGAGATTCCTTTTATGCTTGGCTAACTTTTTTTCAATAGGCTATAATTTAAGTTGTTTTCTTTTTTAAGACGTTGAACGTATGTTGATTTTGATGAGGATGAAATAATTGGCTTACGGTCAAACCCAAGACCTTTGATATATCTGGATCGTGTACCAAGCACCTTATTGCAAATGTCTTACACATTTGCCTCATTTTCCTCAAACAACGATGTTTGCAACAACTTTTGCATCTTATTCTAAAATTGAATAAACAAAACTAATATTCAGTGCAAATGTTATTAGTTAGTAGTACAAAAATAAATAAACTTAAATTTTAAAATTTTTTTACTTACATAGTTATTTTCTGCTTCTTCAGACATCCACCCTTAACCTTTCTTATAGTGAGTGGGTTTGTAGAGTGTGATCCTATCACACACTTGTCCATTTAGTTCCTTCTGACTTTTTTTTGAAAAAATTACGATTCATAATAAATGAAAAAATTGTAATGCACAATAAATGATATAGTGTTTATTAATATAATTATAACTTATAAACAAAGATCTTACATATTCATTTCATATGAAAATAAAAAATTTGGAGCTTTGGTTGTGATGAGTTTTCATTTTTCCTTTGTTCACATAACCTTCTCATATTTTTCCTAAATAAAGAAAAAAAGTCATTAAATCATCTAACAAGATTAATGGACTTAAATGTGAAGGGAAAGAAGACAAACATGACTGTTGGGAGAGGCCCAATAATCACACAAATTATTCCAATTTTCTAGTGACATCCATTCCGAGACACGTCTTCTTGCCTCCACATCAGAAGGAAAAGATTTGTAATACTAATGTAGCCTATAATGATGATCCTTGGTCCTTTATTTCGACTATGAAATGACACAGTTTGAAACATTAGGGTTATTGATATCGACAATATTTAATTTCACCTGTGAACAATAAGTAAAATTGTAATTTATCTTAAAATAAGTGAAAAATATTACATATAGTTAAATAAATTGAAAATTCACTGAAACTTTATCCAAAACATTCTCAAGCAAGTTGTCTTCCTTCAACTCCTTATCATGCTTTCTACTTGGTAATTCTGCTCTAACAATTATCCCCAACTCACTAGGCAACTTTGCTGATTGAATCTTATCTAGAGGACAACCTTGTGAAGTATCAATATATACTGACAATTTACTGTTCATTGCATCATTTATTCGTTACAACTCACATCCTTTGCTTATGTCTCAACCTCTTTTTCTAAAGTTGATGTTAGAATCTAGCAACAAATGAATAATGATAAGAAAATATGCATCAAACATATAAATATATATTTGAGCATAATTATATTTGTAGGTGTTAAAGATTAGCAAACCTACAGATCCCTCTATACTGGTTGAGGTAGAATGAGGTTATTACTGACTTGTTTCATTGGTGTATGAGGTTAATTGTTGTTGTTGGTCAGGAATTGATTGATCAAGTTGTTGTTGGGTAGGAATAATTTTGATACATGCCACCATCTTCCCTTTGTTTCTACCAGGTGCTATTATATTGGATATCTATAAAAACATAAATTTTATTAACATTACAATACATGCAATCATCATTACAAACATACATTCAATCATCAACAATTCGTATTAACATAACTTAATCATCAACAATCCATATTAACATAACTCAAAGATCAACAATCTATATTAACATAACTCAAACATCAACACTCAATCGTCAACAATCCTCATTAACACAACTTAATTATAAACAATCTACATTAACGTAATTTAAACATCAACAATCCACATGAGCATAACTCAATCATCAATAATCTGCATTACCATAACTCAAATATCAACAATATGCATTAACATAAAAGTTGCTAAGATTACATTTCAACCAATATAAAAAACAATTTTATTACATTTAATGATCATAATCAAGATCTTGAAAATCATCATCATTAAGTACTTTATGATTTAACTCTTCATCACTATTATATTGGGCCAAAGTATCATAATTGTCATATAATTCATCCTTAATATAGTCTTCATCTCTTTCTATGATTAGATTGGCTTATACTTCATTTTCTTGTAGTATATTGGGATCAACATCTCTCCTATAGAATGATGATATATTTTCATCTTCTATTTCTAGGGCTCCATTATTTAACTCTAATTCAATCTCTTGATATACTTCATCACTATCTTCACTCATTATACCATTTTCCCTTTCACAAAAATCAAAGAGATTTCAATGATGAAACTTTTGAACAACTTTCCAATTGTTGGCTAATATAGTGTCGTTAAGGTAGAATACTTGCTTCATTTAAGTTGTAAGGATAAAAGGATTATTATCATACCAATTGTAACTAAAATTGATGTTAGTAATATTGCCATTAACTTTTATGTCACAAAGATTAAACCATTTGCACGTAAATAGAATAACATTTTTATCCTTGATGTAACGCAACTATATTGTTTCTAAGATGACACTGTAGAATTCAATAAAATTGTTGTCATGTTGTCACTCAATAACAACCCCACAATTTTGGCTTTTAAGTCAACCGTTTTGATCTTTTATGTGAAATCTAACTCTATTAACAATGCAATCTAAATATTTTTTTACCATACATATAAGGCCCATTTTCCAAAACATATAATGCTATCATCACCTCTTGTAATTTACAATTATGTAGCCATATCATATATAGGAAAAACATATAATTAGAAGTTAATCTAAACTACAAATTTCCATGAGTTCATAATATTCCATTAATAACTTGCTTAAGTCCTAAACCATAATGGAAACTTTAAACATATGTCTTTCTTTAACATTAACAATCCTTTTTCTTTGAATCTCATATTTATGCTATCTATTTTAAAAAGTAAACATATGTCAAAATACAAGTTGAATGCTATATTTAAATATGAAATAATGAATGAGAAGTAATATACATACGCCATATATAAATCAACTTCCTCATAATTGATTAAAATATACTAATGGCCAATTTCTAGTTCATCTTTAGTTAACTCTACATATTTTCCTATTTCAAGTGGCTTTAATTTTTGGGATAAAATTAACAAGCTACCATCTTGATCAAAATTAAAGTTATATTCTTCTTTATTAAATCTTGTCTTCACAGCATTTAAGTACATCTAACAAAATGTCAAGTATTGTTTTACTATATAATCCTTTGTAATATGTTGGGACCCGATCCGGGAACCGGATCCCAACCGAAAAGCAGAACGGAAAAACGGAAAATTGAAAAGCGAGAAATCGCTAATCGGAATATAAATCGTATCATCGGAGTGAAACGAATAATCGGAAAATTGTGCATCGGAAAATACGAATAACAAAGGGAAGAAACTCGAAAGGCAGAATTCGGAATCGAATGCGAATCGAAATAATCAAACTGAAA
>JANZLD010000009.1:20285497-20298328 GCA_026413575.1 Erythroxylum carthagenense | reverse complement strand
TTCTTTATTTATAGGCAAGACAACACTTCTTCTTCCAATTATGCCCTTAATGAGTCCAAAAAGTCCATTTTATCCTTTCTTATAGGCTTATGTCCTTTTAAACTTAAATGTCTTGCCAAAAACACCCTTGAACATTCTAACATAACATTTTTTTCTAGAAATATCTTCTTTATTGTCTTACATTTCCAATGACACCGAAAGCATTCAATGGTTCAGTAGTGTGAAAGTTATACTCCAATATCTCCAGACTACTTTTATTCCAAGATAGTACCCTATACTCAACTTCTATCCAACAATTGAAACTCTTATAGTCCTATTAAAAATTTAATTTCTTCATATAATTTGTATCCCTATGTTTCTAGTTTATTTCAAATCAACAATCATCTCATTTGGAACTCTACATATCAAGATATCATCAAAATACTGAAGTATGTTCAATAAAACATCCAACTCATATTCTTCCAACCGAACCCCTCATTTTTGTTCAATCAATATTTTTCAATTCACCACAAAAAGCTACCAATTTTCGTGGAGAGCTATAACAATTCAATAGGAGTCTATTGCTTCAAGAATCACCTCATTTAGAGGTCGGATGACGAAGTTATGGTCAAAAGAATCCAACATGTTAATGTCCTTAATCAATTTGTGCCTCTTTTGGCGCAATTGCCATAACATTTTCTAAGGATGTTAGATTGAGTTCATTCTTAAACCATGTGAAAGAACACTTCTAGATCTACAATTTTCATGAAGACCACAAAATAAAATTCGGCCTCTAAAAGGATTAGAAATAGGATAGAAGATGACGATACAAACTAAGACGATGAACAGTAACTTCGTCTTAGTTTTTGGATGAACAGTACTTCGTCTTAGTTTTGGATTAACAGTACTTCGTCTTAGTTTTGATGAACAGTACTTCATCTTAGTTTAGGATGAACAGTACTTCATCTTAGTTTTGATGAAAAGTATTTCATCTTAGTTTTGATAAACAATACTTCGTCTTAATTTTGATGAACAGTACTTTATCTTAGTTTCATATGAACAATACTTCGTCTTAGTTTCAGATGAACAGTACTTCATCTTAGTTTCGATGAACAATACTTCATCTTAGTTTTGATGAACAGTACTTCGTCTTAGTTTCGATGAATAGTACTTCTTCTTAGTTTCCAATGAACAATACTTCGTCTTAGTTTCGGATTAACAGTACTTCATCTTAGTTTCTGATGAACAGTACTTCGTTTTAGTTTTGATGAACAGTACTTCATCTTCATTTGTACAGTAACTAAGATAATACAACATTACAACTTGTAATGCTCATATCTCTCAACTCCGATATTCAAAATTTACAAATTTTATACCATTGGAAAGCTGGAAAGATCATCTATGACTTCCAAGAAGATAATTTTACCTAAATCAGCTCACAACAATCTAGAAAATATCTTTGAAATCAGTACACAAATTTCCAAAGCTGGCACATTCATATATCCTATGCAACATCACAACTTGTAAAGGTCATAACTTCCCACTACGATATCTAAAACTTACAAAATTCATATTGTTGGAAAGCTGGGAAGCTCATCTACAACTTTTATGCAGAATTTAAAAACAATTTCTGCCTCTATACCGGTCAAAATTCCAAATCAATGTGGCTATCCTGAAAGTTCCATCCTAAGCAGGACGATGCAACATTACAACTTGTAATGCTCGTATCTCTCAACTCCGATATCCAAAAATTTCATACTTTATATCAATGGAAGCTAGAAAGATAAGTTACAACTTTCATGAAGACAATTTTATCAAAATATCTCTAGATCAACCCAGAAAATTTATAGAACTTTCAGATCAAAAATCTAACTCTCCACTACTATTCATTCCCAAAATTTTCAGACTTCAAATTTTCAAAAACTCACATTTCAGACTTTTATTTCTATTTTTTCTACTCCATTTCAATCAACTCATTCACCATAGATTCATACTACTCCCAAAATATACAAGTTTAGTTGAAAAATCATCAAAACCTAAAATTCATAATCAATCTATTCATGCTTTGTCACTTTTCTGCATTTTCAACTTTCATGCTCAAACACTATTCTTCCTCTCAACTTCCATTTTACACAATCTTTCTCACTCTAGACCATCATCTTACAATTGTTTTTCAACTCAAAAACCATTCTATTGGTTATCTCTAACACTCACATATTCAAGTACACTCATCATCAACTTACTACATTCACTATCTAAATCTTGTATATCATTTCAAATTCAAGAATTCTACTTTTCTTCACTCATATCTAATCACTAACAATTTCTCATTTAATAGTTCCAAATTCTAAGAAAAGTACGAGGTCCAACAATTTTAGACTAAGAAAAATAGACAAATGACATGTAACACTTATAAGAGGATGACAAGTGGCCCACATGCAAGGGGGCACATGTTTATGAGTTATTAAAGCAAGATATTAGGTAGAAACACTCATTGTTTTCTCTTCGGATAGCTTTTTCTTCACCGAGCTTTGGTCTTCATTCTCATACTGTGATTTTCTGAAAACAAGGTAAGTAAACTTCTAAGTTTCTGAGTTCCATAACTGATTTTTGGTGATGTTTTGCTTGCTCGAAATAAACACATGCATGAGATAGATGAGTTGCAGTACTTATACATGAAAAATCGTAGGTGGGTTTTGATTTTGGTGTTTGATTTGAATCTTGAGCTTTGAGTTGTATGAGAGTAAGATGTGCTAGAATGGGAGTGGAAATGCAAAGAATATAAGTTAGAAATGGTGTAAGAATCATGAAATAAGGAAAGAGAGAGTGCAGAAAATGTGACAAAGGTTGAAGATGATGAATAGTAGTGAAAAATTTCCGGTTTGGTGTTAGGGAGTAATTTTCAAATTTTTATCTGTGGTGGATGATTTCTAAACTAGATTAGGAATTAAATGAAGTGCAAGAGTAGAAAAAAATGAAAGAATATGCATTGGATGAAAATCTGAGAATTCGAAAGTTTACAATAGAGAGAGAGGGAGAAGTGGAATATTGAATTTGTGATGTTTGCAGTTTAGAATTATTTCTGAATTGTTTGGAAGTTACAGTGAGTGCAGACAAGCATAATAGAATATTTTGAAGTGATTAAGTTGGAAAAGGAATGAGAAGAAAAAACTGGGCTTGGTGAAGAAGATGAAGACTTGCGTGCTAGAGAGAGAAAAAGGTGGTAGTTGCATGTATAGGTTATGAGCTAGAGTATTTCATTGAATAGCCCTAAGTATTTTGGCTATAACTTTTTCATCTGAACTCCAAATGACTTGAAACTTAGATCAATGGATTCCTAAGACATTTTTCTTTCTCTCCATAAAAATTTAGAGTTATCTGAATTGATTTGAAAGTGATTGATAGGATGAAAGTGTGAAAGTTTGTTGGAATGTTATGAATTGGAAAATTTCCATGAACATGCTTCGGTATTATAATTATAACTTGAGCTATAGATTTCTGAATGAGTTTATTGTTATTAAGATTAAACTAGAAACATATTTCTACAACTTTTGTGAAGAAGTCAAATTTTAATTATGTCTCTACGATTTTCAAAATTGGCATGTAATTGAATCATAGTTTAAGCTGAAGCACTACCAGGGATAGAAATCATGTCCTGTGGTTATTGAATAAATTGTATTGGTGTAGGCCAAATTAGACTGAGGTATCTTCACCAAAGTTGTATCTTTTTTTCTTAGCTTTAAATTGGTATAAAGTTTGTAATTTTTGGATATCTGAGCTGAAACATATGAGTTGTACAATTTGAGGATATAAGCCAAAATTTCAAATGTGCGTAGTCTATGGTATTTTGTACATAACTCATTGAATAATGAATCAAATTGTACGATCTTCGTATCATTAGAAACTTAAGACATTGGAGTGCAAATTTTTAGAAGTAAGTGTTGCCTAATTTTTCCATTTACTTCATCAGCTTTAGTATGCAATGTTGACTCGAAATCATGTGGGTAGAAAATCTGAAGTGGTCAATTAGGTTATGCAATTTATTTCACATTGTTTAATTATGGTCCAAGTAATAAATACAAAGTAAATTAATGAGGGCTTTGATATATGATTGATTTCAGGATAAGAATCAATAAGATACCCGAAATTGTCATTGAACATGCATTGTGTATATTTTTATAAATACTTGTGCATAAAGCAATACTTATACATTTGTGCAAAAATGTGATATTTATAAATGTGTTGTGTATGTTATAAAGGAGCACATAGGACGCCAGTCGGACATTGTCAGACCATCTAGGCAATAACTTCAGGGAACATACTGTGAGTTAACCTAGATGAATTCCCAAGGATTAATTTGATTTGATTTTGCCAATTATTGAATTGTTGAGATTGTTTATGAATTTCGAACTTGAAGTCCGAGGAGTTAAATAGTTAGGTATGTATTGAAAGTGCTTGATTGCCTTGAGATTCTGAAGGATTAATTTGATTTGATTTTGTCAAATATTGAATTGTTACGATTGTTTATGAATTCCAGAATCGAAGTCCGAGGAGTTAAATAGTTGGGTATATATTGGAAGTGCTTGATTGCCTTGAGTTTCTGAATGCTATGTGAATTCTCAATGAAAGTTGAATGCCGAACTTAGGTCCGATGATTATGAGATTCTAACTATGCATTATATGTGACTGTTATATATGCCATAATCTAAACTTGAAGCATTTCATAAAATGCATGCTTAGATAAAGACGTTGTGACCAGAGTAACTAATATGAAAGTGTTTACACGTAGAGCTTTGCTCCATGACTACTGATTATGCACATAGAGCTATGTTCTGTGATAATTGTTTCTGACTGAGCCCAATGGGCTAGTAATTGTATCTATATGTGAAAGGCACTCAGCCACAACATTAATAACGAATCTGGAGTCTCATATGCATCTATTTTTGTTTGTATATATGATTTGATTCGCAAATATTAAATGATGTGCCATGACAGTGTAAGTATTTGAAATATACATGTTCTGTATGATTAATTGTGAAATATATGGTTTGTGTATGTGAATCCGATGAAATCATCACTGATGGTTCACTCATTGAGTTCACAAAACTCATAAAAATTGCAACGTAATTTTTCAGGTACGATATAGGAGATTTAGTGTTTATTTTGGATTAGAAGAATGTTTTGGACTAAGTTATGGCTCAGAGGTCTGTCAGCTAACGTCAGAGAGTTATAGCTTTTATTTTGTAGTTTTTGCTAGAACCTATATGAGGTTTTGTAAATATTCGTCTAATGAAAACAGTGTAGACTTTGTGAATGAATGCAATGAATGGATTTAAAATTTGATGACTTCTGATTATGTTAGATGATGTCATGTGTAAGTTGGATTTATTTTTGCTCTAACATGCCATTATCATAAGATATGTACTTGAATATTCTTGAATGTTTGGGTATGTACCTTGTGGTAGTGGAATGTTGCAGAAAGTCATCCCGTACACACTGTAGGATCTATTACCCACCTCGAGCATGTAGAAAGACTTGTAAGTATCTACACTTTACACGTTTGTTCTGATATTTTTACTTTGATGTAATTCAATTTTATTTGATATGTGAATTTTGGAATGAAAATGTGTATTATGGAGAATGATCATGTTATAAATGTCTAGTGTCATATATGGTTGTGTTGTTAAGTTATTTTCTTTGTTCAATAGGGGATAAATGTTATAAAAATAGAGAAAAATTTACTGAAATTTTTGTAAATTGTAGTTTATTTATAACATTTTATTCTAATGTAGGAAAAGTCTATAGGCAGGAAGCCTACATCCCGTTAACTCTTTTTGCACACTCATACTAAGAAATATGACGTTGTAACCTTCGTCAACACTAGATGTAGAGAACTAAGTGTATGTGAAATTTATGCTTTAATATTTTTGCTTAATAATTATCACTTATTAATATAAATATTGCCTTCTGGTAGGACTAAATACAAGAAAGCATTCAAAAACAGTCTTATTTGTCTGAAGATGTTGATGAGAGCCAAACATATCTTCATGCAGTGAGTGGTAGGGACCATCGTGGAAGGATTTTCAACTTTGGTTCATTTGTGAACACATGTATTCGCAATCCTCCACATCTAGTACGACGAAATCTAGTAAGCAGTTTACATCCAATGAAGTCCATGAGCTTCGAAGCACTGTACAGGCACTGGCAATTTAGTTGCAAAAGTCGATGGAGTACATAGCTCAATTCCGTAATGAGATGAATGAGTTAAAGGGGAAAGGCAGCTCTTCATCGCAACATTCAGAACATCCGCATTCACCTAATGAATATCGTAGTTGTAGTCATTTTGTATGAATTAAATACTTATTATTGTAAATAATAATTTTTATTATCAATTAAGATAATTTTTACTTTATATCATCAATCAACATTTTGTTTTAACAAATTAAATGTAGAAACAAATCAAAATATTATCAAAAGACAACTAATATCTGTATAAATTATGTATCAATCATAAAGTTATCAAATAAAATTAAATGCAGAGAAAATTTTTAAAAACAATATCAATAAATTTACCTATAGAAAAACAAAATCAATTGGTAAAATGAAGTGAATTTACTGACGAACTATGAAGATCCATTGGTAAAATTAGTCATGAATTTACGGACTAATTTGAGAAATTCATTGGTAAAGTTACTAATAGAGGAGACTTGATCGTCGCTTAATTTATTGACCGAAACAAATCTTACGTCACTAAATATAGCGACATAACAGAAAATATTTTTTGGTAAATTAGTGATGGAAAATTTGTACTTCGTCGCCAATTATTAACTATGGTCGTTTCTTTGACAACTAATTCCATCGTTAACTTAGCTTGTTGACAAAAAATCTTCACATTTTGTCAGTAATTTCTGTCTCCAAACCCCATTTTTCTTATAGTGCTAATAGCACTACTTAAGGAGTATAAAATAGCAATTATGTAAAATTTAGAGAGGAAAAAGCCACGTCGAGCATAATGATGTTAAACAATTGCTCTTTTTAAGAGGCAACTCAAAATATGATAGTTTTTATTGATTTTGTTTCTACTTATATATAGTTTCCATTTGCTTAGTTTTGAAACATAAAATTATTTGCATAAGGGAAAATGGGGTTTTAAAATTTCAGAATACTAGATCTCATAAGGCGAGATCATGTTTTACATAATTTAACATTCTGGAGTGCAGACCTTAAAATTCCATACTACTAAATCTTATAAGGCGAGATCTCGTCTTATGTGATTTAGTATTCTAGAATGGAACTAAAGTCCTCTTATAAATTAATATTTTAATTTTAATCTTTCTTAAAATTTTAAAAATTACTTAAATATTTTTTCTCAATCAATTATTCAATTTCTTTATTTACTGAAATATTTTTTAATTATTCAATTTGTTTTCAGTAAAAAAAACACCCTAAGTTTTTTGTTTCCTCTTTGTAGGAAATTAAAAGCAAAATAACAACAATGCCAACATAGACTCCCAGCAACAACGTCCACCAATTAAAACCAAATGCTTGTTTCTTCTTTACAGACAATTAAAAAAATCACAACAACAGCTCCACAAAAAGACAACTATAACACTCAAACAAAAAAGACAGAAAACAAGTAGCATTCCTTCGCAAAAGAAGACAACAGCAGCCAAATGCTCAAAGCAACATTACCCCACCCATGTAGTCCACATATAACTCCACTGCAGGCCACCACAATAGCAACACACTCCTCGCCAAGCCAACACCATACTATACATTGTTTTCAATGCTCACATCTCAGGGGAGTCCTCTATTTTGTGCTTTATTTCTATTATTATTTTTGTTAAGATGTGAGTACCTTATGCATACACTAGGGAAAATTATTATTAGATAAGGGGAGAGAGTGTTTATATTATGATGAACGTTGTGATTTGTGCTTAGACTTATGATACTATGATTCGTATATTGACTATTCCTCATGATAGCCTCATAATTTTCTGATTGTTGTTCATAAACAATCCTTAAGTTAGGATACATTTTCGGTTTAAGATCTAATGCATGAAAGAGACAAGCATGATCAGTGTTTTCATTAATTTATTTCAAGTATCTCATTAGTTTTGATGAATGAAAGTGCCCAAGACTTGATGCATTTTTTACACCTACTCAAGCTTTAAGCCTAAGAGCATTCTTCACATATGTGCTCACATATATCCTTTTTGTTGTGACTTATCAAAGATAACTTATTTATGATAGAACTTGCTTTTGAATAAGTTTTAAGACCACATTTTTTATTAATTTGTGTATAAAGATGATGAGGGCATTTAGGATAACCATTTTTTACCTAAACAAGCCTACCTTAATTTTAATCCCTAGAAAAATAATTTGAGTCTTACCCTTTCTTTTCTTACATAATAACCTTGTTACAAGCCAACTTTACCCTTTTTGTTGTTGATATCCTTAATGATTTTGAACTCCTAAATTGAAGGAATTGTATTAAGCTTATTTGCATAAAATTTTGACTATTTTTATGAAAAGTAAATTAGATATTTAATTGGCATTGTTTTGATTTTTTTCTATAGAATGGGGAGAAGTATTAAAAAAGAAAAAAACTACTCTTGATATTTTGATCGAAAAAACAAAAGACAAAAGAAAAAAGAGAAAAAGAAAAAAAGGATTGAAAGGGATGTTATTTAAAGTGGAAGAATTTTGGATTGATTTAAGTTGAAACTTGTGTGGATAAGTTTGTATGATATATCCTTTAATTTACTTAACCCAAAAAGCTTATTTTTGATATACCTTACCTAAGCCTAGTTACAACCCTTATAAAGTCCCTTTGATTTATAGATTAAGTTTAATTTTGTTAGTGGCAGATATATGATTCTTGAACAAGCTAATAGAAACAACTCACTATGTTTTGATTTGAGAGCTTAATGAACCCTAAAAACTTTGAGTGTATAGAGTGGAATCCTAGTAAGGGTGTCAAGTCTTGTTTCATTTGATTTTGATGAAATTGATGAGAAGCTATGTTTTAACAATATGACCTATGAGTGCTTCTTCTCTCGATTGTTATTTTATCTTAAACCTTCAATGTGAATTAGCTTTTGAATATTTCTGGATAACATAAAAGGAGATGATAGGTTTTTATGAAGGTAATTGATGTATTGAATTGATGTTTGCTTAAGGACAAACAAAAGCCCGATGTAAGTGAATTTGATAAGATGTTATCTTGATATATTAATTGATATTACTTTGTTTTAGATTTATTTTGGTGCTTAAATATTAAAATGAATATTTTTAATATTAGGAGATTAAAAGTGGATATTACATCAAATTGGGACATTATTGATCATAATCACAAATTTTGGATGAAGTGAACAGGTTGGATTAGACTGATTACTTGAGGAGTTGGATTTTAACTGGGAAACCTTTTTCTATCCCTATCATGTAAGAATTTGAATTTGAACTTTTTTTTAAATAGATATCTTTGCAAGGTAGATTTAGATTAGGATTAGATCAGGATAACCCTATAAAAGGGACGTTCCTCACAACAAAATGAATAATGTGCTTCCTACTTTTCTCCTATTTCTTTGTCTTTCTTCTATTTTTGTTATTGGAGCAAAAGTCATATGTGGCTAAACTCAATTATTCTAATTCAAGGGATTTGATATTCTAGTTGAAAGATTGTGAAGTTTTGTGTTCTAAACCTTTTATTCATGTTTAATTCAAGTATTTGTTGATTTCAGTTCTTATATTTAATGAATGATTAATATTAATTAATCTGACAATTTAATTTAATGTTGATTATTCTATCACTATGTATGAATTTAATGATTCGTAATTGTCATGAAGGATTGATAGAAGTAGCAAATAGGTTATTTATAAAATTGCATATTTAACTTATGATAAACAAGAAAATAAAATTGAATAGTTGCAATTATCTTAATTATTTAATTTAGAGTTTAGCCTTTTTCACTAAGCTTATTGCTATCATTTATTTGATATGGAATGTTATCACACCCAATCAATGGATGGTAAGTTTTGGTTTGGATACTAGGTTTGAACCAATTAGTTTAGAAAAATTTGAGACTTATTATGGCTATCATAATATGTTTCAAACTAACTGCTTAAATTGCGAAAAATATTCTTTTTAAACCAATTATTAATATTACAATTAAATGAGATCTTTCCCTTGAATTAGAGTTTAGGATCTTAACTCTCTCACTTTTATATTCAATTAATTTATTTTGATTCCTTGTTAGTTTTAATTAATTAATTAATCCAAAACCCCCTATTTTATTTTAATACTTGAAATTAAGAAATTAATCTTTAGTTCTTTAGGTATTTGACATGGTTTTATGACTACTACAAGAAGTTTGGAGAATTGAAATTATTTTGAGGGCTTCGACAACCCGACCATTAGTATAGTGGTTTTTATTGGAGAATGATTCAAAGTTGTTAAAAATGTGGTCTTAATTTTTCTGAGTTGTCCAAGTTTGTTTAGATTGTTTCCTTTATCTTAGGTATTTGAGCTTTTAACTTTTGATTTACTTAATTAATCTTTATCAAGATATTAGCTAAGTTTGTTATTCCATTGCCTATATATTTAGGCCTTCAATGTCAATCTAAACTAAACCCATCAATAAATTGCCTCTTGCATGACCACTTTTCTAATTTATTTTTTTTGGTTAATTTATGGTTGTATAACCTATCATGGTATTAGAGCTCCTTATGATCTTAAGGGGCTTGTGAGTGTTCGAGAGATAGTAGTGGCATGGCATCCAACAATACATCAACTCTTTCACATCTAATTTTCAATGGTGAGAATTATCAAGTTTGGGCAATCAAAATGAAAGCTCACTTAAGAGGTATTGGCTTATGGCAATGGCTTGAAGGTGAAAGGCAAATACCATCTCTAGGAAATAACCTAACACTCAATCAAATTACGGCTCATGAAGATGAATAACCAAAGATCCAAAAGCCTTATCTCAAATTCGTATTGCTACCTATGAATCAATTTTTTTAAAAAAATTATAGGTTATGAAATAGTCAAGGAAGCTTAGGCCACACTAAAAGATCTCTATCATGGCAATGATAGAACAAGGCGGATGTAAGTGTTAAATCTCACAAGAGATTTTGAGATTCTGGGGATGGAAGAAAAGTAGACTCTATGAGAGTTTTCTAACAGGCTAATGATGGTGATAAAAAAAATTAAATTGATGGGAGAAGAGTTACCTGACAGCAAGATCATAAAGAAAGTGCTTGCAAGCTTGCTTGAAAGAATTGAGGTAAAAATTTCATCTCTAGGAATTTAAGAGATATCAATCAAATGCCCTGCATGCTCAGGAGCAAAGAAGAATGTTAAGAAAAGAAGGAACTCAATAGGTAGTTGAGAGGACTTATCTAGAAAGAGCCTCATCTTCAAAAAGAAAAGTTCAATATCAATGTGATATTTGCAAGAAACCTAGTTATGATGAAGAAAATTGTTGGCATAAGGGAAAGCCTCAAAGTTTCAAGTACAAGAAGCTCGGGCATATACAAAGGAATTGCAAAAATAAGACCAAAGAAAGTGTCAATTTGGCATATGTTGATGAAGAATAAGAAATTTTGTTTTAATATGGGTAAAAAGCGCATAAATAAGTAGCTTTTAGAGAGAAGTGCTCTAACCATTAAAGGGTGATGGGAACTACATCATCTGGTACAAGAAATCTTACAACTTTGAATTAATAGGGAATGTTAGAAAATGATTCAAAATTGTTAAAAATGTGGTCCTATTTTTTCTAAGTTATCAAGTTTGTTTAGAATGTTTCCTTTATTTTAGGTATTTAAACTTTTAAACTTTTTATTTGTTTATTTAATCTTTACCGAGATATTTACTAAGTTTGTTATTTCATTGTCTATATATTTAAGCCTTTAACTTTAATATAAATTATATCCATCAATAAATTGCATCTTACATTACCTCTTTTTTACTCTATTTTTTGTCAATTTCTGCAGTTATGGCATAGAGGAGGATAGGTTTGTTTTGGAAGCATAAATCTTTTCTCTCCGACAAACAATATAAAAGATAACGATACACACACACAAACTTATGCCTTGTTTGGCAAACAATAGATTGTCTTAGATGTTAGCTGATTCTATCAGCAGTTAATTGATAGTTGATTATATAAGTTGATTTGATCAGCAGATAACATCAGCTATTTATTAAAAATATTTGGTAAAATTATCTATTTAATATTAGCTGCTGATATGTAAAATAACTTATGAGGAAATGATATAAAAAATAAGGGAATAAATATTATATTTCTTAGTATTTCGTTGAATATTCTTATAAGAATTTATATTTAGATATTTAATTTTACAAAAATTAAGTTTATAAATTTAATAAAAGAACATAATAATAATAATAATAATAATAATAATAATTCAATATTAAATTCTCTATTAATATGAATGATCCAGTGAGCTACATCATATTAATATTTTTTATATAATATATATGAATTTTATTATTTAATAAATTAAAAATATCTATAATTATAGTATGGCATCAATATGATATATAGTAGTTATATACTAAAAATATTAATTTGATTTGACTATTTATGTTCAAAAACTTAATATCATGATTTTTTAAATGTAAACTAATATTATAAAATTAAATAAAGATTTAAAAGTTTAATTAATCCCTTTGTTATATTCTTCCAAATTTAACAACATAATTGTACGATAAAAAAGTCAACTTTAAAAACATACTCCCTCCGTTTCATAATAAAATTCGTTTTAGAAAAATACACGCTTATTAAGAAAACTAATAAAATTATAGATATACCCTTATTAAATATGCACCTCGGT
>JANZLD010000009.1:20274112-20285397 GCA_026413575.1 Erythroxylum carthagenense | reverse complement strand
CAATTTATTCCAACCAAATTAAAAATCATCAAACTAAAACCTTAAAATAATTTAAACATGCCTCAAAATAATTTACATATGCTTATTACGACTCGGGGCCCAACAAAGATAATACTATCATTAGACAAACAACTGATTCCAAACTTATGGAGTTTTTAATAATCAACTTATTATGGTTAAATAAACTAATCAATAAATCATCCACTAAACGCATCAATAATTTTTTAAGATGATCTAAAATAAACAAATTTTAGTCAACAAATAACTAATTCCAAAACTTCCTCCTGTGGAATTTTTAATAATCAACTTATTAGGGTTAAATAAACTAATCAATAAGTCATTTATCAAATACATCAATAATTTTTTAAGATGATCTCAAAAGAAATAAATTTTAGTCAACAAATTAAAAAAAAACCGATAAGTTTATTGCTGAGCCTGTTTTAACTGTTTCTAGTCCCAACTGTTACAAAATTATCATGCCTACTACTACTACTGCTGCCTATATACTGACAGTAGTCGTTACTGTTTTTAGCTTCTTACGGGAAAAGAGATCATTTTGGCGAGATTTCAGGACTAGCCTGGGGTGTTACTTGAATCAGGTAAAGGGCAAAAAAAGAAAAAGGGGCTTTCTACATTGTACATCACCGTAGACTATGTATAGCGTTAGAGTGAGCCCAGCTACTTTGTCATATAAGTAGATCGAGGACCACCCCACCCCTTTTGCTTTGATTGCCCCTGTCAAACGCACGAGATGATGACCTGGTCTGCTCTGCTCTGCTCTTTCGCCTGATCGGCACTGAATTCCCAACAATCAAAGCTATCAACTTCCAGTTAACCTGAAACCCCCTAACCCAATACGTGTTTGTTTCTACCAATGGTTGTGTACACATGGGTCCTGAGACGAGAAGGATGTATGTCTGGCCTTGAAACCAAAAACTCCAACAAAGAAAGAGAGACGAGATTGCTGCTCTACGACTAATGGTCATATACATTACAAAAATGGAGAGCCAAAAGCTGACAATTTTAAAACGCACTGCGCTGGAAAGGAGGTACGTGGAGTGCCTGACATCCCATATGTAGTCGTCGGAGTTGCGTAACAGTGCACGTGTCAAATAATAAACTGCCTACATCAACACGTAGAGACACGAAAAGCAGCTTGGTCGCCGTCGTCATCATCAATCGTTGTAATGGATCCATGTTCATTTCAACCCAACGTAACCAGAACCTGAAGCTATGATCAACAGCTGAAATCCCGCGGCAATACGATACTAGACTAGGCTAGAGTCTTAGACATATTTGAGATCAAGCAGGATCTACGTTTGGATTGGAGGAATAGGGATTAGAAAAACACACTCTAGTTGAATCTGTAACACACTCTGGTTGACTCTGTCTTAAATTAAGGAATTTGATTAAAATTAACTGCATGAAAAAGAAATTGTCAGACAACGCCTCCAAAATTAAAAATATTTTTTAAATAAAATTAAAAAAGAGTACTTATTCAAGAGACAAGATCTTCTGTTTAATATCATCATATTTTATTCTGTTTCATGAAATTTTAGCTGTTTATTTTGTGAAACTTATGCAAAATTTACGCGAAATATATATAAGATTCACATAAATAAATAACTGAGATATATTAGACACAATAAAATATGATAAAATTAAAGAAGATAACCGAACTCCTTTGTTACCATCACATACAATAATGTGAAAAGGTAACATCCGATTAATCATTTTCAGCTAGAGCAGAATTCTTGGCGATGGGACCGTCGGCAGAATCCCAGTCTCGTACCAATCTACAGATAATTCTAGGTGACAAGACAAGACAAGACGTGTCATCACTGATTGTTTATTAAATATAAAGGAATATGTAGTCCAACCGTTAAATGTGGAAGGGTCGGTGTAAGTAAGTGTATTAAATTTTATATAAAATGGAGTTGAAATTAAATTAAAACAAAAAAAAATTAGGTGCCAGACCCAGACCCAGACCCAGACCCAGACCCACCAGAACCCTTATGGCTAACATTTCCATGGTCCTAAATTCAAAAAGAAAATTTGATAGAAACAAAACAACGATCCAGTACGGTTCGGACACCTCGAGGCGTGGTGGATCCCAACGTTCAGGCTACGACGCGTGGCAGATGCATGCATTTGGACTTGGAAGATGAAGGGAATTATGTTAACTGTACTGTAGCCGACATAAACAACAGGTAAGCACGTGAGGCTTTACTGTCAGTGCTCTTGGTCAAATCCAACGTCTTATCAGATTGACCACCTCTCGTACCGGTGCTACTGATCCCAGTGGATCTCCGCACCGGCGCTATTTTATTGATAACATTATCTAGGCTTTACTTTTGTCCAACTCTTTTCTTTTTCACACTCAAACAAAAGCAACTGTGAAATTAAAATTTTTATATTATTTTAATTTAACAAAAAAAATCTCTTCAGTAGTACTTGATTTGATCCGTCAGGTAGCAGAGCAAACATGTGCTTTGACCGCCAAAAGACATAAAGCATACATTCACAAGATAGGGGAGTTAGGGGGGAACATCATTCCCAGTAATCTAAACAAGGTACATTAAAATGATGATAAATTACCTGCCTATGTTGAAGAAAATTATAACATAAATGCAATGTTGAAATATATACAAGTAAATTTCACTCTCCTCCTAGTAGGCTTAAAAAAGAATTTTCAATAAATTTAAGAAAATATTCAAGAGGTCTAACATGAACCGACCCAAATTTGATTTAAAAAACTAAATTCTCAACTTTAATTTAAAAAACTTCAAATTTTATTTCAAAAACTCAAATTTAATTAAAATTAAAACCATATTTAAATGTACAAAAAATTTTGAGATTGATACATTGTCATCTCCAGCGTTTACATCATTTTTCTTTAAATAGTTAATTAATTAAATTATTTATTTATATATAATTAATTTAGGAATTATTGAATATAACAATGATTTAGTAATTATGCATTTAAAAATATCAACCACAATTTTTCGTTACAAACTATATATACGAATAACTAAAGCGTGAAGCCTGGCCTTTCGGTAACTCCTTCCATGAATTATGTTGTGATAGTAATTCCATATGAAAATATATTTTGATTCCATATGAAAGGACACAAACAAAACAAGTTTTTTTTTATTTAACTTAAACCAAACTCTAAATGTTGGATATTGATCTAAATATTGTTTTGACTTGGTCTTTGTTTAAAGATAAATTTTGTTATATATTAGGATCGGGAGTAGTAAGATAGAATAGTAAAGATAAAAATCTTTTGATAGTTGAGTAGTAAAACAAAGATTTATTATCTGTTAGAAGATAAAATTTTACTTGTTAAGATAAAGTTATTATGGGCTAGAATTTAAACTACATTGTAAAAGTCTATATAAAAGCATCAGTTTCATAATTAAAAGTAGTGACAGTAAATATTAGCAATTTATATCAATCAATTACTGTTTATTATTCTTCAACCCCTCAATTTATAGATCAAAAAAATGAATTTTATTATTCTTTAATTATCTATTAAGTTTCCAAACTCACTCTGCTTATAAAAAAAGGAAAGTTTGTTTGCTTTGATTTCGATTTCGAGTTCTATTTCTAGTACCTTAAGGGAAAAGTAGTGTGCAAGAGAGAGGAAAGGCTGAGAGGAAGCCATGGCATCAAACAATTTTTCTCTTCTATTTCCTATTTTCAATGGAGAATAATATCAATCATAGGCCATCAAAATGAAATCCTATTTGAAACCCTTGAGTTTGTGAGAGGTTCCTGAGAGTGATTTTGATCCTATATATTCCACTTCTAAAAAATATGTCACTAACTCAAATTTAAAAAAATGAAGAAGTAGCAAGGAAAACAAAAGTTCTTTCTTGTATACATTCGACCACGTTGGAGGGAACTTTTACAAGCATAATGGCTTGTGATTTGCCTAAAGAAGCATGGGAAAAAGTCAAGGAAGAGTTTGAAGGCAACAAGCAAACAAAAATGATGCAAATCCTTAATCTAAAAAGAGAATTTGAGATGTTAAGGATGAAGAAATAAGAAAGTGTCTAGGAATATGCAATTAAGCTCATGTCTATTTTCAATTAAATCAAATTGCTTAGTGAAGAATTTCCAATCAAAGAGTGGTAGACCATCTTCTCGTGACCCTTCTTGAAATATATAAACCAAAATCTCATTACTTAAAGATTCTAGATATCTATCAAAAATAACCTTTGTAGAGTTACTAAATGCCCTTCAAGCCATGGACTAATGAAGAATAATAAGAGATGAGGAAACTGAAGATAAAGTTGATAGAGCTTATTTAGCCAAGGCTTCATCTTTAAAGGGAAAAGGCCAAGTTGTTCAATGTAGTAATTGCAAAAAGCTTGGTCATGAAAAGAAAGATTATAGGCACAAGGGCAAGCCACAATGTTTCATGTGCAATATATTTGGGCATATACAAAAAAAATTTGCAAACTTGAAGATGAAGCGCAAATAAACATGGCGCAAGAGACAAAGGAAGAAGCTCTATTTTAGAGTCACTACCTCCCTGGTGAGATGTGCACCATAGAGAGAAGTGCTCTAACTTGAAGGTTGATGATGATGATAAGAAGTGCTTCACATTTGAAGAGAAGTGCTTCACAATTTATTTGCAGAAAAGTGCTCTATGTATGTAATTTTAAATCAAGAGTGAGTGTTGAATATTGATTTAAAAAATTTTTTTGACTTAGTATTTGTTTAAAGATAAAATTTGTTATCTATTAGGATTGGGAGTAGTTAAATAGGGTAGTAAAGATAAAAATTATCTAATAATAAAGTAATAAAGATAAGAATTGTTATCTGTTAGAAGATAAAATTTTATCTGTTAAGATGGAGTTTTATCTGTTGGGATTTAAACTTCATTGTAAAAGCCTATATAAAGGCATCACTTTCAGAATAAAAAGTAGCAGCAGTAATGATTGACAATTTGTGTCAATCAATTGCTATTCATTATTCTTCTCTCCCCCTCTTTCCTTAACACTAAATTGGCATAGCAAAAACTCTGACAAAAAAACATAGATATCGTTTAACAAATTGGCAAATTATAATCTTTTCTTATGAATCCTCTCGTCTTCTTTCAAATAACAATATTTTGTTTCAAAGTGTTAGTTAAATTAATTATATATTGCATAATTAATATTTCTTTAATCGAGAGAAATATAATTGTTTTAGTGGAAAAAATCACAGGACAATAAGATAAAGACAAAAATTGGCATAATAATCCTCCAGATAATCTAAAAAAGAGGTTGAAAAATAAAGTAATAAATAAATATTAATGTTTCAGAATAAAAAGATCAGTATTAACCGATTATAGATGTTTAAAGCCATGTAAAGGATAAGTCCAAGGAATAACGAACTATAGATCAAGTCTTACTGCTTGTAATAGTTTACTACTCTTTCTCTATTTGTTGTAACTATCTCCTATTTTATCTCTTGTACTTTTGATAGCTCTTTGTATAAATTATAGCAATTGTAGTCAATTAATAATAAGAAAACTCAATACCTTTATATGGTATTAGAGCAGTAAAACACTCCAATGACAATCCTTATTTTTCACCATGAAACACTATTGTTGCAATAACTACTGAGCAATTAACTGCACCTACTCACTTTCCCATCAAACTCACTTCTATCAATTTTCCTGTTTAGAGAAAACAGATCCAATCAACTTTTATTCCCTTGGAGTATATTGATGGTACCTTACCCACACCATCTCAGTTTCTTGATAATGAAATAAAGAATATCAATCTCACTTACACCATCTAGTTTAGGCAAGATCATATTCTTCTTAGTGCAATTCTTGGTAGCTACACAGAATTTATTTAACCAATAATCTCTTCAACTGAATCTTCCGAAAAGGCTTGGGAACAACTTATTCACAGCTACACAAACTACTCTTGATCAAGAATCATTTCTCTTAAAACCAAGCTTGCTAAGAATCTAACAGTCACCAAATTAGTTGTTGAATTACTTAAAGAAATGATAATCAACAACCAAATGTTTCGTAGTTGAATGGTAAACTGGATTGGCGTAGAAATATGTAGCACCTGTATTATCACAAAATAAGCTTAGTGGCTGTTAGATACGAACACCCAATTTATGAAGCAAATTTTGAACACATAAAACCTTTACAGCAGCATTTGCTAAAGCTTTTTATTTAACATCAGTGGATGATCAAGAAACATATTTTTAATGAGTCGATCACCAATAAATGATATTAGAACCAAGAAATAATAGATATGTTGTAATAGAACGATCATTATATTCATTCACATTATCCTTATTATATATGCAAACTCAAAAGGCACTATATGGCCTCCATCAAGCTCCTCGGGCTTGGTATACTAAGTTACAGAATATTTTACTTGCTACTATTTTTCGCAAATCACTTGGAGATGCCTCTTTATTTGTTTATAATCACAATGGCATCATTTCTTTTTTAGTTTATATGGATGATATTGTACTCACCGGTAACAATTCCAAGTTCTTGGATTACTTTGTTCAGAAGCTAGTCACCAATTTTTCAATCAAATGGATCTTTATGTGCAAATGGATCCTTCTTGCCCGATGTGTTCCCTTCAAATAGAATCTTGTTCTCATCTTTTTTTTTGAGTGCCCTTTTACCTATTCTATTTGGAGAGCTATTTGTGGCTTATGCTGTTGGACGGATCCTGGGTCTGAACTTATGACTCTCACTGGATACTTGTCTTCTACTACAGGTTCTAACAAATCTGTCCACCTTATTGTTTTAGGGGTCTGTTTATATTCTCTTTGACGAGAGCGCAACTCTCGACGCTTCCAGAATACCTTTACTACGAAGGAGAGTTTGATCTGCTTAATTATCTCTGACGTTCGGGCGTTAGTGTTGACTAAAAAAGTTTCTTGTAGCGCTAATGTTTGTCATGCCTTATGACTATAGTTGCTAGATGGGGATTCTATTTAGGCTCTTTTTGATGTCGTAGCTGGTTATTTTTATGCTGGCTCTTCTTTTGTGTTGTATATAATGGGTTTTCCCTTTTGATGATCTTGTAGTTTTTTTTCTATATTTATACCAATTTCCCTTTTTCAAAAAAAAATCAATCAAATATTTGGGTCCTTTGCATCAAATTTTGGTTGTTGAGGTAATTTCCACTCTAATAGGTATTTGTCTTTCTCAACATTGGCACATTTTTTATTTACTTGTTCGTTTTAACATGGATGGTGTGAAGTTGGTTGCCATACTAATGAGTTTATCTAAGTTTTACACTCTTGTTGATGGTTCATCACAAATTGATGTTATATCTTATCGTAGCTTAGTTGGCTCTCTCTAGTATTTGTCCATCACTCGTCCAGATGCGTGTTTTGTGAAAGCAAGTTCTCTCAATTCATACTTTCTCTTACACTGCTGCATTTGCAAGCTCTCAAAAGAGTTCTTAGATATTTAAAAAGTACAATTCACCATGGATTGTTCCTCAACTGTGGTTCTCCTATGACTCTTATTGCTTTTTTTGATTTTGATGGAGGCGGTGTCAAGGATAATGGTCATTCTACTATAGCATATCTATTATTTCTTGGTTCTAATATAATTTTTTGGCGATCTACTCATCAAAAATCTATTTTCGATCATCTATTGAGGCTAAATATAAATTCTTAGCAATTGCTACTGTAGAGGTTTTATAGGTTTAGAATTTGCTTCGTGAATTGGGTGTTCGTATCCAACAATCACCAAGCTTATTTTGTGATAAAACATGTGCTACATATTTCTATGCCAATCCAATTTATCATTCACGTATGAAGCATTTGGCTATTAATTATCATTTCGTTCGTGAACATGTCTCTGGTGATTCTTTGCATGTGTTGCACATTAGCTCAAAGGATCAGATAGCTGATATGTGTTAGCTCAAGGTTTATTATTAATGCTTTTAATGATAACCTCATAATGTTTCATAATTCAAATTAGATTTATTTCCTTGTACAAACAATCTAAGTCTTAAAAAGAAACAAAATTATAGGATAAATGCTTCCTTTCTTGTAGGGATCTTCCTAAATGAACTTACCTTATTTATTTCACAATGTCCAGAACAATTTTATTATCATTAGAGTTATTTCCTTTTATTGTTAACGGGTTAATTCTCAAAAAGATATAAAATCAAAAGAAATACGTTTTCTTTCTTGCAGCAACCTTTTTATGAACTTACCTTATTAGAAATAATTTATCCAAAAGGATCGTACTAATTATGAAGGTCGTATCTTAACTCCGCGATTACTGGAAGTTTTTTGGTAAAGATGACATCGAAGTTATTCAGATTTAAATCAATCCAATTGACTAAAGATGCAAATAAAGTAACAACTAGTTGAAAGAAATGTCTACTAAAAGAAAAGTCATTGTTTTTGCGAAAACATATTAGACTCTTGAAATACATTTATAGCATCAATTCTCTTGAAAATAATATCATTGTCAAATCTCTTGTACTTTAAAAAGTGAAAATTCTTTTTGAGAGAGATCATTGAAATTCATATCGAGCAAATTACATTTTCATATATTGAGAGCTTGTAGAAGCTAACTAAATATTACTAGTTTGGAAGGTTGGAGAATCTTAAAAAATATATAATCGTGAGCTTAAAGAGGCTCACCAAATTACTTCTTGAGATTTTAGTGAAACACTCAAATTAGGTACTTAGGAACTGGGTGTAGGCTTGAGTTATAAGTTGAACCAGTATAAATCGACTGTGTCATTCCTCTCTCTTTTTAAATTTTAAATTTCTTGTAATATATTGTTTGTGTTTTTATTTTTACAAGAGGCTTCTTCACTTTTATAATAAGCTTCTTCTGTTTCAATTTACAAGAGATTCTTTTCAGTTTTAACAGATACCTTTTATTTTAAATTGTTTTAACAGGATTTATCGTTTAGCAAGTTTTGATCTTCTAACAAGCTCTTGTCGTTTAATAAGGTTCTATCATTTAATAGGCTCCTATTGTTTTAAAATTTTAACAAGCCCCTATCTTTATATAAATTGAAAGTGACTTGCAAATTTTTTTAAGTCATACAAAATTCACCCCCCTCTTGTGTGTATGTTTGTTTTATCAATATGCTTACTAAATCTCTTGGCAGCAATCAATTTCTCCATTTTCATTTCAAGATTGGAGTCTCTGGTAATTCCTCCCTCCTCCGTCTTGGTGGGGCATGAAAAGGATAAGTTCAAGGAATAACAAACTCTAAATCTAAGTATTAATGCTTGTAACTGTTTACGATTCATTCTATCGTAATTATCTCCTATTTTATCTCCTGTAAATTTATAAATTATAGCAATCACAGCTAATGAATAATAGGAAAACTCAGTATCTTTATATTCACACCTGATAAATAGGCATCTGTTTGAAGTTATAGAATACAGAAGAAGAGCGCCCAATTATCAGTCGAAAGAAAAGAAAAAGAAAAACGGAGAGCCTAGCATTAGGTAAGCGATCGATCAACGTATACACAGAAATGGAGAACGTGAAGCCACAGTGATTTTAGTCCCAAGTCTAAGCTACGAACAGTAGAAATAGCATGTACAAGCCTAAATCATAATAGTCATTGGGAAGGTAAATCTGGAGCTGACTGCTGCCAATTTTTGGCTTTTATTGCCTAATGGTGGATAGCAAATGGGCATGAATTTTAAATTAAATTTAGATTTGAAAAATATTATATATATACTGTTTTATATAAAACAGTATTATATATATGTAACACTTGCACCGAACTTACAACCATATGTAAATATGGGTGGTAGGAATTAAGAAAATGTCTTTCCTTTCCATTTTCTTTTATTTTCCTTCGCTTAATGCAGGCATATTAAGCTAAGTAGATAGATATTATGTCATACTCCTTAGGGTGTGGCTCGCGGATAGGAGGGAGTACTCTTGAAAGAGTCTTTAGCATTGGAAAATTTTGAAGACTTTATGTTATGATTCGTTTCTCTACCCACTGTTTAGTTTGAATCACTAATTAGATTACTGCCCTCGATAATTTTTATTTAATTCTTATTCAAAGATGGTGATGACAAGTTTCTCATCATTATGAGTGATGAATGAAAAAACGATGATGAAACATAGGTTCTACATGTTTCATTAACGATGTTTAAATATACATAGCTAAATGTGTATATAATTACATTTCTATTATAAAACGAAACTTATAATCACCTTTTGCGTTATATTCTTGAAGTATCTACTACAAGTTGAAACTCATTTTTTCTAGCTAAAAGTTATTTATAGGATGGTGAAATATTTGCTAAGACTTGAACTATGAATGTTTGTTGTACCTGTCCACTCTCGACAGTGAAGGCAGTGTTCATATGACATTGTATATACTATCCGACATTTCTTATTATTTGCTAAGCTTGAAAGCTCTGACTTTCAAATGTCTCCACCCCTTCTACCAGTCTGAAGGAGGCATTCATATAACAAAGAGTTAACATATTTACTTGGGAAAGTGTAGAAATTAGAAACTCAAGAAAGGATGTGTTTTTAACCTTGTCCTTGACATATTGGAGACGCATACTTCGGCAGCGAAGGTCAAATGACTCGTCATGAATGATGTTCCAATAATGCAAAAGCATTTGCTCATGTAACCTATTATTGTTTACTCTCTAAATTTCAGAGATTCACCCTCAACTCCTAAACCCTATCCCTAGCTAATATATTTAATGAGTGCACATTATATGATCAAAAGCATTGAATATTTGTTATGATGTGTGTGCTAGTTACCATGTGCAATTAGGTATTTGATAGAAGAGAAATATGAATTAAGTTGCAGATAGAGTTGTGTTCAATAAGTCTCGATACCTCATCAAATCTACAGCTAAACAAATTTAGAAGTCATCAAGACGAAACACTTGCTGGATGCCACTTTCTATGCTGGATTCATCATAGTTGTGATCAACTACTATGCGCAATTTCCTTTTAAACCATGTGCATGATTGGAATGCCCTCAAACGGCTATTTTAAGTTGAAAAACCATCTGGACATAAAAGTAATTTGATTAGTATTTTCTAAAACTAAATTAGTATTTTGGTGTTTCTTTACCTCTTGGGTTTCATATGTTATTTTTTTGAAACATTGAAAGTTAATGAATCAACTTAATGATATGAAGTTGATATAAAGTGTTCCAGCTAGCTCCTTTTAAAATTATATATATATATATATATATATAAAAGACATATATATATATAAGACGTATTTGTCATAATTGATATATTAAACATTCACTTTCAGAGGAATTAAATGAAAGATA
>JANZLD010000009.1:20261618-20274012 GCA_026413575.1 Erythroxylum carthagenense | reverse complement strand
AACATTGAAAGTTAATGAATCAACTTTTGACAGAATATTAAACATTCAATTTCAGAGGAATTAAATGAAAGATATATTTTCAGAAAGCAACTTTTGACAGAATATTTTAAAGCCAAAGTTAGAGAAAATACACAGTATGGTGTATAATGATAAAATTATAGTTTACTTACAAAAGCATTAAGAAAATAAGTTATTATCCAATCACAAACAAAAACCATCAAATTAATTATTGGTGGTTTTGTTACACTAATCCAAGAATTGTGAGGATTTTTAATTAATTGAATTAGATGCAATTATATATTGTTAAAATTTAAACAAAAGTTATGTTATGATTGATAACAAAATTTTTCATTTTTAATCACTATAAATTTATTGATATTACGGTAACACCATTTAATTTAATTGATCATCATATAGTTGTCAAAACTCAAATTTTAAAGATTTTGTGAAAATTTTTAATTCATATTGGTTTAGAAATTGGGTTGGGGGTCGTGTTTATATCCCCAACCCAATTTCTAAACCAATATGATCAACTTTAGTTCTTGGCATAAATTAACTCGTGTTAGGAAAAAATGAAAAAAGTAAAAGGGCTGTCGAGCTGAAAACTTGCCTTTTGGTTTATGAATGGAAAACGAAGAACAAAGTTATGATTATATATTCCATAACGCGTTTAACTTTGTGTCCTTGTCCAAATCTAAAACCAAAGCATATATTGTACTGCTTTTCTTCAAATCCAGGCTGTTGAAATTCCACTTCACTATTGTTTCACTGCATTGACGATGGCTTAATTCTTTGTCGGTTTATCCGATTTGGTGTTTTTTCACTAATTTAGAAGGACAACCATCACAATCCAATATACTTAGTGGATACACTAATTGAGGATGATGAACAGATCACCAATCTCCAGTCATTCACAAAGATTCTAGCTATTGTAGGTTATTTTCACTAGGGCATAGATAGCTAGGTCCATCTACAAGTTTTTGTCGGGTGACCTAGCCCGTATGTGTGTTCACGATGTCTAATATGGAACAGTTGCCAGTGTGATTGACAAGATTCATACAATAAACACTTGACTGACATTATATATATATATATATATATACATTATAGATATATATATGAAACATCGTCTTTCCCATCAAACAAAAAACGCAATAATAATTCTTCCCAATTCGTATTGTAAAAGAAGGACCATCCAGAAAAGCTAAGATGGCTGTAAAAGATACAGTTTAGAGACTTAGAATAGCCATAATTCATGGTGCTTATTAGAATAATGTTTTAATTTTTTAATGTGTACAGTGAGAAGAAAGATGTATGTGATGCTTCCCAGGTTTTGTTATTACGTTTTCTGGTCGTCTCTCCAATTGCAGTTTCTATTTCTTTTCCTGAAAAGGGCCTAATCAAGGAGACCTCTAGCTAGACTGCTACTCGTATAACATAAACCTATTACTAAGTTACTATGTATTCCAAACTCCAATCATCATGGCGTGAAATCCATGCATGCTCCACAAGTTTTGATTGTCGTAAGAAAATTGTGTACAGAAGTATTTTTCATCGCACTTAAGGTACTGAATCTTTTAATCTTGTTATTCCATGAAGAACAAAGATATGAGGAGTATCCCAAAAAGAACTTAGTTTTGATAAGCAATCTTGGAAGAGAAGTGCCAGAAAGCCCTTTGTTTGTGCTGTCTGGCCAAAGATGCAATTGTACCAAGTGGTTGAAACTCTCCAGGGGAAACAACACACCCATAACATTTGATGGAACATGATTTGCTTCAAAGCAGACAAACCAATATAATTGAACCAAGCAAATATTACAAGATAATGGTAAGATTTAATTGGAATACTCGTGCGCATAGATACAATAGAACTTCGAAATGCACCAAAAAATTTCATCAAATTGGGAAATTATATCATATATTTTCGAAGACAATCATTTACAGTTCATGTTCAAACAGCTAGCATATGCACATTAATCAGCTAAGATATCTTATTTCCATCACATAAAACAGAGAGTAGGCATATAATTAAAGAACAAAAGATCGGTGAGGATCCAAGCTGGTCAAGCATTAATGCAGAATCTCAAGATTTATGAGACTTTCAAATTACAAATGTAATTTTCAACACTAAAATTGATTGATGATGTGATCAAAAAGCTAAATGATATGACTTGATCACTATTATTTTACCATTTATAGGTCCCTATACATTATAAAAAGTCACGTCATATTCAACCATTCGATAAAACATGAATGATTAGTAATACAAATAGATCCTCTAATCGCATCAAACTAGAAGCTTGTACCCCGAACAAGAATCGCTAAAAAGTTATCTTCACACCTATACTACTCTCTTTTTTCTTGTTCTAAGGCATAACCTATGAGCACTTTCCTGGTGAATGGAGCATTTAAACCAAACTATAATGTAAAATCCAAAGATGAGATGACCTATCAGTAGCCAATTGGCGAAAATGCTGTCGGCCAGATTTGTTGGAGAACTTCTTCGAATCCCCATGCATGGTTTCTACTTTCTGATGACCGCCATTTATGTTAGCAAACGATTATGTGGAAAGGAAAAAAAATAAAGTTCTTGGATGTAGACTACTCCTTGAATTTTGTTCTGGCATAGATATAATTCCCTCCGGCACATCAACTTGTTCCATCTGGAAAAAAATTCTAACTAGATTGCACTGTTCCAATCTAGGTTCATGTGAGTGTCCACAAGTTAATGTATATTTACGAGGGTTTTGTATTTGCTACTCCCGCTCTCTGATGAAGGGTGGTTATTGGGGGATATGTCCTATCTTTTCCCCATCTGCCACATCTCTGAGACTGAAATGACTACTAAGAGAAGTTGCAGGGAAAACTTTACTTCGAGTCACGACTCGACTCAAAGCCCAAACAGTTTAAAGCATTCGACGCATGACCTCACACTTGTGTTTTAATCATCTCATGATATATATTATATAGTCAACAAGATCTCTCGAGTATTAAGAACTTAACCGAATTGTCTGCCATTTTCATCCTATTTGAAATGACATCACTAATGAAAAGTGCCAAGGTTTAGGCACTTTAAATTGAAAAAAGGTCTTAATTTCTTAAAGATCAACGAAATAATAATAAAGAAATATTTGGGGTTCTATTGTTGACCGATTTTCTATTATCTCAGACAGTGAAGGTGTGGACGCAACAGAGGCCAAAGGAGGAGTCGGATACAAAAGGAAGCAGAATGAAAAGCAGACCAATATCTGCAGTAAGTCATTAAACAAGTGCAATCTGACATATGCTCCTTATGTGAAGTCTTTCAAACTTTAATCAACTACGACTGAACTGCGAGCATGGGAGCTAGTGTACACACACACATAGAGAGAGAGAGAGAGAGAGAGAGCTCAGATGATCTGCAAATCTATGCCTTGCCATATATGAATTTTCAAGTACATAAGATCCAGGACCAATTAGATGTTCTCAGTTCCACATAGTTCATGACTGCTAGTACAATTACTCTACCGCCATTTTTCTAAGAACTACTACAAGTGCGACTACTAGTAAGACCACTATCACTGTTTGCATCAAAAGCAGATTGGGTCGCCCCCAGATCTAAGCATTTGCTTCAATCAAAGCAAACAGGAAAACCATCAAAAGAAAAGAAAAACCCTAAAATATGCTACTAGAGTACCACAAGTTATTGAAAGAAAAATAGACAGAAGTTCCATATGGATAATAATCACTATTATCTTTTCAAGAGTGCCAATAATATTGTGGACTGATTGATAAAGGGTAGAGGTGTTTTCTTTATTTTAAGCTGCACCTGATGGTGGTGGTAGAGCTTGGATTTGTTGCTGTGGTGGTCGCTTACGCTTCTTCTTCTCGTAGCTAATCCCTCTTGCTTTGGATTGCAAATCGCGGACCTCACGAAGGTAAAGCCTAACAGCTCTTGCTCCAAATGGATTAGCTTCAGGCTTGCCTCCATTTTCTTCAAAAGCTGCTCGGAGCCGTCCGATGAGAGCGTCGAGGCTACCCCAGGCTTGACGGAGAGGGCAAGGACACGGTGCTGGAGGGTTCGGGTAGCCATAAAAAGGGCAAATTAGTGTGTGAACTTTGGTCTTGCCAAATTGGTCGAGGTAGCGAAGGAATTCAAGAACATGAGCACCACTGCACCTTGAGAGAGATAGTGGAGGCCTGTGGTTCTTGAGATATTGTCCAAAGGTGTTCCAATCACGACGCTTTTGGTTCTCGTAGCGGCTCGAGGTGGATGATGGCGGTGGAGAAGATGATGAGTTTGCCACTGATATGGTGGTTGAAGCAGTATTGTTTATGGTGCTAAAGCTTGTATTTTCTGAGTTGGAACCGCCCATTTCTGGAAGTGAATCCATTAAAAACCACTTTTTTTTTTCTGGCTTCTTGTTTTGATTCTATGAAGGAGACTGGTCTGTCTTAACCTGAGACAATGGTGGTGTTGTTGTATACGCTACTCACTTCTTCTAGGGTTACTTCTCTGCTTCAAACACTTGAAAGTGGAAACCTTATAAACAAAGGAAGAGAAAGAGGATATGCACAAGTTCTCAAGATGGACAAAGATTGAGACTTGGAGAAGGGAAAGCAGTGAATCTTCAGGTTTCTTGATGATCGCAGAAAGGTGGGATGTTTCTGAAAAATTATCAGATTGTTCCTGTTAATGGAAACAAACCAGACTCTAACAAACAAAAGAGACCAAGACCGAGGAGTAAGAAAAGGAGAAACTTACAATTGACTGATATCACATACAAATTTCCATATTTGAAGAGAGAGAAATGAAGGTTGAAACTTGAAGTGGAGAAGCAAAGGAAGATTTCTTTAATATAGAGAGACGGAGATGATGATGAGATTGATGGGAGATAGCTGAAAGGACTCCTCTTTGTTTGGTGTCTCGGAGTTTGTTTGATTGAGCAAATACTAGAAAAGCTTCAAAGCCTGTGATCACTACTATTAGAAACGTATATCATTTCGCTCTATCTTTTTTAGTTTTCTGAAAAATGGTTAGTGATTGGTTATTTTCCTTAAAAAGGTCAAGCAACTCAGGTCTCACCGGTTAATAATCATGTTGATGATGATATTTTTGGGAGCAGAGATAGATGGAGTAAGAAAGAAGTGAACAGTTTCAGCCTTTAGGGCTTTGGACAAGTAGGCTGAGTTGGAGACAGACAGTGAAAAGAGTCTTGTAAGAGGGTAAAATTTTTCTTTTTTCTTTTTTCTTTTCCTTAACCAGTAGTATTGAATGACAGTTCCTTCCTTCCCTTCAGTCACCAGAGTAGACTGTAAACAAATTTTCTATTACAAATTACTTTCTGACACTCGAATTTTGTCTCCATACCCCAGCCATGGCCCATACCATTCCAAGTTACTTATCTTTATTGGTCGAATTTTACGCATAGCTACCTTAATTCAATTCAGATTAAACTATAACCCAAAATTACTTTCTTGTGCATGACAGTAATGTGAGTTAAACTTGTAGATTTAAATCAAATCAACAACAAATGGTCCGTAAGTATTAACATGTTCTGCTTGAGTCATATATTTGTAGAGGCTGTCTCATCTTAGTTTTTAGTATGGGAAAAAGGTAATTGGTCCTACATAAATAAACGGCAAAACATGTATACTACTACTGCCTAGAAAAACGCAAAAGTAATTATAATAAGTCAAATGCGATTGGTGAGCAGTGATGGCCTTGTCTTTCTCTCTCTTTTATATCCCAGAACCTGAAAATTGAACTAGGAATCTCCTGTCTTGAAGAGGCAGCCAGTGAGTTTATCTTTAAATAATAGGTTGGTCATCAATAAAAGGTGAGTAGGTAGTAGGGTTAATCCATTTTAATCATGAATCTAAAGTGAGTTACGAAAGGATCATAGCAAAGTAATCAAATATAGGGCTGAAGTTGAGATGAACGAACGAGTGTAGGAAAAATACCGCGTTGTGGATTTAGAAGCAATTTTACCCCGACTACGGTGCAATCAAGAGAAGAGAGTTGGAACTCACGATTGTTTTGCTCAGAACCATAATAATTGTGAGAAAAAGGAAGTTAGATGTGTTTTTGCTTATTTGATAAGTAAGAAGAGAAGACCATATCGTGGAGAAGATAAACCCCTCCACTCAACACATAATCCGTAACCAAAGCAACAAATTAGGAGAGAATTAAAAGAGATATTACGGATAAGATCAAGAATCAGAAATGCTTCATTCGACATTTTTATTGACTGAAAAAACAAATGCACGAGGCTCAAATATACCACACGCGTCACTCGCACGAGCCGAATCAGTCACACTACAAGAAAATAACAAAATAGTAATGAAATTTTATGGACCGAAAATAAATCTTCGGTAATTACCGATGAAAATACTATATGCGTGGGTAATGTTGTTTGGTAATTTTACTTTAGCGGTGGTATAAATTTTTTTCGCTAGCTTCCGTCGATAAATATCGTTGTCAGATAAATATCATTGTCAATCGTTGTCTTTTAACTCTAGGAAAACGACGTCACTTCGCTTTTTCGAAACGACATCGTTTTAGTTAACTTAAGAACCTCTTCGTTTCTTGAACAAAACAATGTTGTTTGGCATAAAACAAAACGACGTCATTTTGCTATGAAGGTTTAAATATTTAAACCTTAACCAAAACGACGTCGTTTGGTATAAAACCAAACAACGTTGTTGCAACAGTTAATTTATAAACTTTAAAACATAACCAAAACGACGTCGTTTGGCTTAATAAACGACCTGCATCTCTCCTGCCCTCCCCGTGCCTGTGTCGTCTTCCTCCTCCTTCGATCTGCCTCCTCTGTCTGCTTGCATCGTCGTCGTCTGGAGCTGTGTTGTGGCCATCAACCTCTTGCGTCTCTGGCGTCGTCTTCTCCAGCAAGCTTAACCGAAGTCGTTGTCCTCTTCTCCTTCCTCTCCTTTCCCCGATGATTAACAATCCGTGGTTGATATTTTTGGTTCATATGAAGTTTGTGTTTGGTTTTGATTGTTAATTAGTGATTGTTAATGATGGGTAGTGATTGTTAATGGATAAAAATTGAGAATTTGTCTTCAATTAGGGATTTGTTTATGCATACCAAGTGTTTAGTTAAATTTCATTGAGTGGAATAAAAAAACTTTGGCAAATTTTAGCAATAATTCTTGTAAGAATTTACTAAAAACTTAGCACTTTAAGGTAACTTAGTTTAAGATGCTATGGTTCAAACAAGCTCACCCTCAAGCTACTTTCATAATTTGCCTAGCATTCAAAGGGAAAAATAAATATGGTGGATAAGATGTCTAGATTCTTCAACATATAATCTTAATGTATCATATGTAGATAAGGAGTTTAAAGCTTGGATCGCTTTTCTTTTTAGTACCAATACATAAAAAAAAAAAATGGAACCATATTCTTCAACTATGTAAACCTCACTACTCCTAAAGAAAACTAGAATGTAATTCAAGATTGGTATTATATGAACTTAGCTAAAATTCAAGTGACTAGTTAGTATTCAAAATTTCTCTAAGCTATCTAATGTATAGCATTTGGTTGGAGCACAATCATAGGATTTTTCAAAACTAGAACACTCAAGAGGAACACTCAATAGAGGGTTTTTTTTGGAAAAATCAAGTTGCATTTAATAACTCATAAAATCCATGCCTCATGCTTATGGATAAAAGGAAACTGGAGACTACTAAACACTTGAAATGCTTCCCAATGACTTAAAGATTGTCCATAGCAAATGATTTGTGGTTGAGAAGTGATTTAATTTTAAATAATTGCTAGATTTTGTAAGATTGGATTAATTGTAATTGTCATTTATAACTATGATTCTTGATGATTCTTTAAAGTTTGGTTGGTAATAACATCTTTTGAAAATTTTTTATATGTAGGATAGATTATATGCCTTTTTGGGTTAAGCTATGATAGTATTTACTTTCTGAAAAAGCAGTAAGTCTTTAATAAATTAACCTTAAACATCTTTAATTACTTTAAGTTGATTTAACTCATTTCTTACCATTTTGAAGTTTTATACAATTTTCTTAATTGAGTCTGATTAAAGTTGTAAGCCCTAAGTATAAATATATGTAACAAGGACTTATTATTTAGAATTAAGAAAACCACATGCCTAACAATAAGTATATAAGAATTGATTAGTGATCTTTTATATAAGCTTATTAAAGGGTTTCACCTCTTCATTCCTTTTTATATGAATTTGACACCCAACTCTCATGTGAGATATCAAATATTTCCCTAGTCCTTTGATGTCATTATCAAAGATCAATCTACAATATATAATCTCTCCTCGTTTTCTAATATGGAATTGAATAAGAAGCGTATCTGAAGGCGTTATTGCTTGTGAACTTTCTACTAGTGCCACTCTCCACCCTTATTATTCTAACATCATATTAGTGGAATCATGCTCTAATCCTATTTGAAATGTTACAAGTTCAAACTCACACATCATCATCATCATCATCATAACAATAAAATTTTAAGACTTTATTCATAATTCTTGCCTTTAACATCTCATTTTTGTAATCATCACTAATATAGGCAAATATATATCAAATAAGATTTTTTAGGCAAGTAATATTATAAAAAAATTAGTATTTTACATTCAAGAGTTTGAAGTATATAGAATAAGTGGCATTGCATTTATCAATTCCTAAGGAAGGTCTATATAATAAGAAACTAATTCATAAGGTTCTTTAAGTGTTATAATGATATTTGAGTAAAAATATTTGTTTTGAAAGAGTTTACGTGGTTGTTATAGGTATTTTGAACATATTTCATAAATTCTTTGCAAGTTTAAGAGCAAAGAAGGAAACTAAGATAAAAAGGTTTAGTGAAAGAAGTGTTTTAGGTTAAGTGCAATTAGAGCCAATCAAATTATAGTTTTGGAAGAGAAAAGAGATAGACTAGTAGAAAGAAGAAAACAAAACAATGATGATATTTAAAAAAATATTCTCCTCACATAAATTGTGAGAAGATAAGCCAAATCTAATCTATTGCTAGTTAGACTAAATATGAAATTGAGGGCATCTAAACTTATGAACATAAAAGAATAAGTCAGTTTCAATAAGCTAAAACTAAAGTTGAATAAAAAGTATTTAGTTTAATGAAGATAAACAAAGTTGATCATTTACAACTAACCATCTATAATTTGATATTCTTAGAGGATTGAAAAAATAACTAAAGGAGTACTTGGTTAGTTGGTATGAGAAGAAAGGAAAGAGTCAGGAATGAAAAAGCATCTTGGGTAATATATCATGATTGGATAAACAGTGTTTCCACATCCCCTTCTCATAAACATTGGATAAACAATGTTTCCAAGCCTTAAATCACCTCTTAAACATCTCTAAAGAAATATTCTAACTCTAGTCAAAGCCTGTTCATCTACTAAAATGTAAGGCCTCAAATATGCCCTATTTGAAATAATGCATGTTTATGAAAGTACATATCTGATGGGAGTTGGAATTTTTCTATGATTAGAATATGAAAGACTTATGACTTGAACTTTTGATCAAGTAAATTATAGTGAGTAAATTAGAATTAATTAATACCCTTAGAGGATTAAGGTAATTAAATGAATATTTAGACTAGGAAAAGTATCAAGTGCCAAGTGAAGTTGGTACATGAAAATTAGTATGACTACACCTATACTTTAAATTACATTTGACACCAATGGATGATTGATATGTGGACTAGTTTTATAGGTGACTAGTGGCAACATTTTAATTAGGCAAATGGCATTACATGCATTAAAACATGTGGCTTGATAAATTAAGGACACCTAGCAAAGCAATAGTTGAAGCACTCTAGCTCATTTCAGTAGCCTACTCCCTCACTTTGGCTTCTTTCAAACGAAATTTCATTCTCCTGCTCCCCCTCTCAACTTCTGGACCTTTTATGAAGCTTGGATCATCATCTTTGTAAGTTATTTCATTAATAAATAGGTCTTGTGATTCTATGATTGATGCTGGAAATTGGTTCGGATGAGTAGTTCAACTAGACAAGTTTAGGTATTTTAGCCATATCTTTCTCTATAGGTATCCAAATTGGATGAATTTAAATTCATATTAAACTAGAAACTTATATATACAACTTTCATGATGGTGTTGAATATGATTTCTGTCACTAATTGTGTCAAACGTTGACTTGAAGTTGAGTATCTGGAATCTATCACTGTTTGTGAACAGTCTATAGTCATTTGGGGATAATCAAAATGCTGAACCAAATTGCACAACATTGGTGTCAATAGAAACTTAAGACATAAAGTAACAAATGTGTAGAAGAATGTTTGGCCTAAATCCTTCATTTTCATTGTCAAAATGACCGTGTAACGTTGACCCGAAAGTCTGTTTTGTGAAAAAGCTGGAAGAAATGAAGTGTTTTCGATTATAACTTGCACTGTGGATCTTCAAATGAGTTGGTTCTTAAATCAGATTAAACTAGAGGCATATTTCTACTACTTTCTTGAAGAAGTTGAATTTTAATTATGTCTCTAAAGTTTTCAAAATTTGGCATGAAATTGAGTCTTGGCTTAGGTTGTAGCACTACCAGGGACAGAAATCATTCCTACGATTTTTTAATAAACTGTATTGATTTAGGCCGAATTAGACTGAGGTGTCTTCACCAAAGTTGAAGCTTATTATCTTAAATTAAAATTGGTATAAATTTTGTAATTTTTAGATATTGGAATTAAGAGTTACGAGGTGTACAACTTGGAGGCGTGATCATGCATTAGTCAAAATGTCAAATTTACATAGTTTGTGGTATTTTGAGAATAACTCATTGAATACTAAACCAAATTGGATGAACTTGGTATCATTGGAAACCTAAGACAAAGAGGGAAAACTATCTAGAGGGAAGTATTACCTAATTACCTCACCTTCCTGATGAAAATAATTGAGAAAAGTGAATATAAGGTGGATTGTGAAATAAATCTGGATTGAAGGTTTGAGTATGATTTCACATGATCGATAATGTGATAAGATTAAGGATAAGAAACATACATCATACATGTTCAGTATACATGAATGTGCATAATTGAATTCATAATTGTGCACAATAGTAATATATGTTTGTATTGAATGTTTTAGAGGAACCCTTAGAGCGACCTATTCTAGATATTGCTGGGACTTCGAGACAATAAACAAACAAGGAGCTTTTGTAAGTAATTTAGATGGTAAATTTTGTGAGTAACCTAAGATGGTCTCACCTTGATTTGTTTTATTTATTACTGAAATAAAATTGATATTGATGAATGTGTACTGAATTGTGTACTAATTCCAGACATGAAGGTCCAAGGTATTGATTGATGAATGAGATATTGAAGTGCTATTTACCTTATTTTCTTATGCTTGTTGAATTTGATTTATGCTGATTGTGTTCTGAATTCCAGACAATGATTGTCTGAGGCGTTTAATGCATGTTTATATCATTGGAAGTGCTTTTTCATGTGAATATGATTGACTACTTGCTTTGTACATGTAATGTCTGAAATGACCTTATTTTGTTTTAAAACTGTTGAGTCCTAGTTGTGGGTAATTAGGCGTGCCTAGATGGGTCTACAACTGCTTCTGTGATACTTCGGTGTCTTCTATTAATAACAATTTGGAGTCTTCTGTTATTGATACTTTAGTGTTGAGACTTTGATCTCTTCTGGATACTTCGGTGTTGAGACTTCGATCACTTCTTTAGAAGTCCCATTACCCGCTTCTGTAAATGGATTTAGCAGTCATTTGATTTTATATTCTAATATCTGTTTGATTATGATTTAAACCAAATTGTATTCTGATTCTGAAGGATTTATACCCCCTTGTGATATTTAGTTATGATAATTATAAAAATCAGTTCTGAAATGCATTATGTCTGATTTAATGTTAGGCAATCTTCTAATGCATGCTTATGTTATTACATGATTATGTATGATGAGTTGTCACTTGTGTATAGATTAGTTATTACTCACTAAGCTATATGCTTAGCACGGTAGATTTGTCCCATATAGGTTCAGAGAGAGGATTATTAAAGACTGGGACAAGTCAACCGCAATGGCCAACGGAGTCTAAGTCTTGTTTTGAGAAAAATGTATTCTGAATTTGTTTTAGGCTTGTACCTGATGTATATGACTTTTGAATTTGTTTGAAGGTTTGTAATAACCTTAATACATATTGGTCTTCGAATTTATGGTGTATAATATGATAGACACAATATGAATGATATGTTATGTATTGTGTGTTTACTTGAGATTTTAGGAATGCACATATGTTATGTTTCGTGTTTTTTGGATTTGGTTTCGGTTCGATATTATCTGTTTGTACTACAGTAAAACCTCGATAAATGAATATTCGATAAATTAATAATCTCGATTAAATAATAATTTTCTCCGGTCCCGACT
>JANZLD010000009.1:20227199-20250270 GCA_026413575.1 Erythroxylum carthagenense | reverse complement strand
CATTTTCAAAACAAAGCATATCTTCTGAAAATCATATCTCCCAATCTCGACATCGAAAAATAGCAAACTTTATGTCCCCAAAAAGCTCTCGACAGAGGCTACAAGTTTCATGTTTATCATTTTTTCGAATTTTGTCTAAATCAAAAGTCAACTCTCAAAGGCCAAAAAGTCAAACATTTAACAATTTTTTTCATATTCTCACATTTTTTCTATTTATTTCTTACTATTTAACTTTATTTCAATCAACTTATCCACTTTCTTCTCATAATCTATATAAATTCACTCAAATTTCAAAGTCCTCAAAATTAAACAATTCTTTTCTCATAAATTATTTCTTAATTTCATCAAATTTCCTTAAATTCATAATTTTCTCACCAATTTCTTTCTCATTTAAATTCATTTTAATATTTCTATTTTTCATCAAAAGTTCGGGGTCCAACACAGGATATCAGTAACTAGATTCTCGTACTCATGGACTTGATCTATGATTAGCCTTTTCTCGTCCATCTTCGAAATTTAGCCACTCTCCCACCATGTACTTATTCTTTCCTGCATTATCAGCCTTGTATTTCCTCTCCAACGCTTCCCAAATAATCTTGGCAGACTTTTGGGTATAGAATAAATCAAACACCGAATCAGTCATTCGACTTAGCAGCATGCCCTTCTCCATCTTATTGTCCTTATCATATTTCTAGACACCCTCCTAATCACCCTTCTTACCCTTGTCTTTCGTACTCGAGGCAGGGGTGATATCAACGATCGAAACTTCAATCACTGGAGTTACAGGGGTGAACTCGACATCAACGATCTTAGGTGGACCATTGAACAAAACATAGTTAATTTCGAGTTGCTCGAAATAGATCAGCATCTAGTTGGACCACCTCTTATAGTTTGTACTGTTAAGGGGTTTGCAGTTGTTGATATTGGGAAGGAGTTTCAGTTGATTAGTGGTAGCCATTTGTATCATTACGGTGGTAGGAAATTGCTTCTAAATTGTTATGAAAGGATCATCGCAAAGTAATCAAATATAGGGTCGAAATTGAGATGAACGAATGAGCGTAGGAAGAAAACTGTGTCATGGACAAGTACCATTGACTTAGAAGCGATTTCGTCCCCAATTATGGTGCAATCAACTACTTGGACGTCACTCCCCAAGGTTTACACGGTGACACTTCCCTCTCGTGCACTCGAGAGAAGAGAGTTGGAACTCACGATTGTTTTACTTAAAGCCAGAATAATTGAGAGAAAAGGAAGTTGAAGTGTCTTTTAATATCTGATAAGTAAATAGAGAGGACCATATTGTGGAGAAGATAAACCCCTCCACTCAAACACATAATTCGTAACTGAAGTAACAAAATGAGGAAAGAAATGAAAGAGGCCCAAATATACGCATCATGGGCACAAGCTGAGTCAGACTGACGACTCGCTTATAAAGATACTCTTATTTCTCTCACCATGAAACTAGTGAGGACATTAGCCCACACATTCCACTAAACATAGTAGTATATAAAACCAAGTGAGCAAGTATAAACTAGCAATGTGGGACAAGTTCAATAAGAAAGAGAGATAAAAAAAAAAATGTCCCAAAGTCATTGACCAACAAAGTGTTCATGCAAAATTTTCTCTAGGCGGTCCAAAATTTGTTTGTTAGAATTTGTAATAAATTGTAACCTTAAATATTTTCAGCATGAACTAATGCAGTTGCCTACATTTTGCCTGCAAATTGTAGAATCACCCATCCTCTTCCTAATTCAATCACTTTTACCTAATTTGTCGAAAGGAATCTTCTTAGTATAAGGACATATTTTAATTTTACTAAAAGAATCATTTTAAAGTAGGAACGGATTTAAAATTTTTAACTGAATTTTTACCCGCAAAATTTAGTTTTGTTCCTTAGACCACAAGGATATTATTTGACAACATAACTCCAGGCATTTCTTCGACTTAGGATTCCAATGCAAAAGATAAGGACTTTGAATAAATGTTTTTTTTACTGAAAATAAAAGCAAAAATCAGTTATGACATGACAGATGGGCCAAAATAGACCACGAAGTTGCATGAATTATTAATTTGACAGGCACTGGTTGGAGAAATTCCGTTCAAATATCCGCAATCGCTTTCTATTTCTATTATATGTTTGCCTGAAAAGAAAAGAAAAACTTGATAGTTGCAGAACCCATGCCTTGTTGGAAGCAGTTTGTTATCCAGGCCCAGTGCCTACCTCCATTCCTGTCCCAAAGCCCATATACAAGTTAGCAGCCCTCACCTTATTCAGGCTGGACGTTTCTTCTTCTTCTTCTTCTTCTTCTTCTTTTTAGTTATGGAATTTAACAGTTTGTAACGAATCAATCCGTCTACGCGAGAGAGATCATTCCTCCAACATAACTGATCCTGAAAAATTTTCAGCCTTCTTTATTTCAACCAGTTTATGTTTCCTTTGAAGCAAACCTGAGCATACCCAAAATGGCAAATCAATCGCTTAGGACAGGAGATCTCTGTCCGTAATCATATACATATTACTTCTTTTTATATATATATAGTTTTCAACATTTTAAATAAAAATAACAGTATGATGTTCATTATCATATCGTATGGGGTAATTTAAGAAAAGAAAAAAGATAGCAAAAAAAAAAAGTCAAAATACATGAAGGAAGCGAGTGAATCTCATTCCTCAAGACGTTATTTTTCCAAGATATAAAACATAAAAGAGAAGGGAGGGAGGGAGGGACCCAAAATTGGATGTCCCGACTAAATGGAGTTGGTAGGGGCCGACGTCTTAAAATTTGCATCTTCTGCACTCCAATAATGGCAACTACTTGTATTGGTGAAGTGACTGAAAAGGCGTTACTAAAATTGCACAAGACGAGCTGAAATATGGGTTTTTAAGCATTTTGCACAGTTAGCAATTTCTTGTCTGGCATGGCATGACGAGTTTTGGCGTTTTAAGTAATTGTACATAAATTGTTGACAACGAATTTCATTAAGTGCTCTCCTGTCCACCCCACCAGACTATCACCTCAAAGCTTGACTATTCCAAAACTATATATAGCACCAGGAATATTGATAATGGAGAAAAGCAAATACCTAGAGTAAGGTGAGAGGTCATCCATTAGAATAGTAAAAAGCTTGACTGTCTGGTTTGGTTAGAAGTTTTTCCGTACCCATAAAGTAATAGCCTTTAAGAAGGAGCTTGGTACCATTTTTATGACATGAGTGGACCTATCAAGCTTTGCTTTTAAGATAAAGAGTTCTAGTCCTCTCTCTTTTTTTTTTTTTTCTCGAATTTCTAGTAGCTCATTTTGTGACATGGATTTCATTCCTGAAAACCAACAGAGACTATGCCTCAATAATCGTCCAGGTGAGTAAGTAATGTTCAGAACTCACACGTACGTATGAACTTTTTATGCGATGTGACTTGTCTCCTTTTGCCATTTAATGAGCAGTATTGACGCAGCAACCATTTTACGTTCGCTGTATGCATTAGGGCATGCGCTGATGTCCGATGTATGTTTGATTAGACGATTATAGGATTTCTTCTCATCGGCCCAAGAAGGACACAACATGTATAGTTTATGTGCGTAGCCTTCTTAATTTGGTTGACCATCTTGCATGACAGCCTGTTGCTGCTTTAAACAGCTTTACAACAAGATTACCTGCTTATGATCAAAATGGAAATCCTTTGTGGTTAATCACGATTGCCTGGATAAGGTAAAGAAGAACATGGTTGGCGGATCACTTTTAGTGATGCAGAAAATGGCAATGTTCACTTTCCTGAAAAGGCACATCTAGGAAAAGAGCTGGCACACTCGGGAACCAAAAAAGTTATCTCTTTCCCAGAATACGCTGTTTCTATTTTGAAGTCAAACATCAGGACAGTAGGCTTGAATTGGGACGGATAGCCCAAGCAGTAGAACCTTTTACTTTGCTCCGAGATCACTGGCGATCTAGTACTGTTTACTCCGACGAAACTGCACCAGCAAACACCGCATGGGCCAGCACATTTGCATCTTCAACAAACCATCTCCAAGTCCTTGTAGACCAGTTTTAAGCATGAAATGCAATGAGATGACCTCCAAACACGGAACACAAGGAACGTATTATGTTCCCTGGTGATAGATCTGGTTATGGGTCCGCGAGAGTTGGGTTTAGATAGGATTTGGGTTAGTGTTTGATGAATGGAAACGGTATTCCTTTGGCGACCTATAGTTATAGGCTTAGGTTCCTGTAAGAGAACCTGAATTTTTTGAAGTCCATAAACTGTCATGGAATTTATGCATACCTTCTTATTAACTTGGCCCCTTTAAATACACAGCAGTGGAATAACCCACCATAAGAATAGGAAATCGTGAGAAAGTGGAGGCTAACCTCCTAACAACATGGAAAGAAAATTCAATTACAAAAATAGCAACAGATCTGAAAAGTAGGAGCCACCACAGAAAATATGCATAAACTTAGGAAACATGATCATATGCCTTCATCTCGTTGTCTTGTCTTGAACTCGCCATGAGTGAATCTCTGGTAGACAATTGTAGTGCTAACTGATCGTCGTCAATGAAATATGTTTTATTCTATAGCAAAGAGCAACAGTTAGTAACAATATACACAAGATATATACATATGAGAAGGCCAATCAATAACAAGACTCCAGTGACGGTATCCGAATACTCTATTATTCCTGAGGATACTAGATCGTAGCCGACACACTGACATTCCTTCCTTACCTACCGCAGACTCAGAAAAGGAGGGGCTAGAATCCAAATAAATAAATAAGACTCACAACCAAACTAATATGGCGAAAAAAGTGCTCCGGAAAAGAACTTCACAGGGAGCTGAAAAGCAGAGAATCTAACTGAACTTGATTTTATGGTTTCCTCTTCCCCCTGGATCCTTCTCTCTGATTCCGGAAGTGGCTAAGAAGCTGCTGTGCCTGAATTAAAGTTGCAAAACCATACATCTTGCTCATTCAAAAGACCGAAAAGAATGAAATGGCAGTATCAATCTTGTATATATAAAAGCATGAACATTCTTGCCATTTTCCCAAGTGGAAAAAACTACATCAAGTTTTTTAGGCCTGTGAAGCTGTTTCTATCTTTCTTTCTACCAAAAATTTGCTTCAGGAATACACTGGGGTTAAGTTTCAAATGAATAATGTCCAAGGATATGATTTATTCAGTCAATCCAGATATTAAAAAAAAAAATTGGGGAAAGGATTTTTTTAGTGTACATTGAGGACAATGACTTATTACCACCCAATTGGAAAAACCATCTTCATTAACTTCCCATGTTTTTTACCTCGTCACTGGCACTGGCCACAAGGAGCTTCCATTTTACGTTGTTGGTATTTGATTATCAAAAATAAGGCAAGATACAGAAATGAAGTAAAGAGCTTAGCAGCATACCTTTTCCTTTGCTCTTGGCGAGCCTGACTGCGACAATGCAACAAGGGGCGGAACAGCCCCTTCTTGCAACACAAGGGTACAAAACTTGGGGCTATTAAGGCACATTTGTAACAATATGGATGCAGCATTTTCCTTTCCTCTCTGTGAGCCCGATTCAACAACTTCAACCAGTAATGGGATGCCTCCTGCCCTTGCAATTGCCAGACATCCTTCCCCAATTGTGGACAGGTTTGCAAGAAGAGCAACTGCCTTGTCAACCATCTGACTGACAGGTTCCAATAACTGAACAAGATGCTTAACAGCTCCAGCTTGAACTATACGAGCTCTGTTTTCGTGGAATATTGAAAGGTTAAACAAAGCAGTTGCAGCATCCTTTTTTCCTCTGAGAGTCCCAGAGCCTAGAAGATCCACCAAGGCTTTTACTGCACCAGAACGACCAATTTTCACCTTGTATTCTTCTAAAACAGAAAGGCTAAACAGAGTTGCAGCAGAATTCTCTTTTGCTCCATCATTTCCGGACTTCAAAACATGAATGAGCGGCTCAATCGCTCCAGCTTCTGCAATCATGGCCTTAATCTCTTCATTGATTGATAAGTTCAACAGCGCCGTGACAGCATGCTCCTGAGTTAGCTTCACTTCTGAGTATAGAAGTGAAACTAATGGTTTGATAGCACCACCATGGCCTATAATTGCCCGGTTCTCCATTTTATGCTTTGCAAGAAGCCGTAATTCTGCAGCAGCTCTAGTGTGAACGTCATTTGATTGACTTTTAAGGTCTTCAATCAGCTTCTGGACATGAGAATTTGCAGTTTTATCATCAGAACCTGAATCAACAGATGGAAGGGAGCGCGCTACATTTGCTTCTGTCATTTGCTTTCCTGATAACCAGGGAGAAACTTTAGCTTCCTTATTTAGTGGAGGCACAGCAGGACATGCAGAAGCAATATCTTCCGGAAGGCTATTCAAATATTCAAGCTTGGTCGATATCTCCAAGACCTCATTTGATGCTGGTGGCAGATACTCAATACTGGAAGTGGCACTTGAGGTTGATTCACTCCTGCTGTGAGTATATGACAATTCATGGGATGGGCGATCCAAATCTCCAGCCTCCCTGATTTCAAACCCATTTGATTCTCCCTCACTTAATTTGGATGAGACATTAGACTTCTGCTTCTCAAAACCATTTCTAACTTCAAGAGATGATCTTGATGTCAAATTGCTACTGTGAAAGGAACCATGGAAACTATCTGAAGCAATGAAATCGCAATTTGATGGGTTTGAGAAAGAATTGCACTGAGACTTACTGGGAATCTGTATTTTGTTTTCATCACACCAATTAGCTATCATTGCCTTGACAGTGTAATTGGATATGAGATTTGTATGACTAAGTGTTTGACGGGTTTTTGGGCAAATGGTCAATCCGTTATCAAGCCAAGTCTGGATAGCAGCCCTATCAAAAGTTTGTCCCGAAGCTACAATCACCGGATCCAGCATGAGCTCCAGTGATAGTGGACAGCGGAAGTATGAAGGGATTACAACACCAGTCCTCGGTTCGAAGTGCTCCTCTTTAAGCAAGCAATTACGTATATGAGCAACAAGATCCACAATTTGATCTATTTGGTCCAAGTCTCTCTTCCCTTTATTGACTTGAATCTTAGTTCTTTCCTTTTCCACTGCTATACTTTCTCTCAACAGTTCCTGGTTTGATGTTAAACTAAGTGATTCAATAATCGTTCTAAGATGATCAGTACAAGGAATGATATCATCTCTTTGACTTCGAACAGCCTCTTCTATATGTTCAGTTACTTTCTCCTGTTGTATACAACTAATTTCCTCCATGCATTGCTGAAAGAATTTTAACAAAAGTTAGTCCGTCATGCTCATTTGATAAGTAGAGGTGATTGCAGTTTGTGATTGTGTGGTAAGGGCCCTACTGTATGATCTTGTCACTGGACGATTATGAGAAAAATCAACTTTCCTTCTCTTATTGGTGTTCTTCCCTTTGGAGGAAGAACCGACGTTGAATGAATATTAGTTAGCTCTTGTCAGAGCTAGCTGAATAAATTACAGCTAAAGTAACTAATGTTTTTTTTTAATGATTTTGATACCTTTATTAATTGATAATTCTGCTATTATATAGGCAGAAAAGGAAAATAACAATCCATCTAACTAGAACTCCTATTATAGTAGAACTCTATTAAGAAACAAAAAACCAGAAAGGATCTTTCAAAAGCTAACTATCCTTATCCAAATACTATCGTAATCTAATCTTCTATTATTTCCCCTGTCCAACTAAATTCTCCAGCTTATCAACTTTACCCAACTTCTTCCCTCTCCTTTGATAAGTTCTACCCACAAAAGCATCCTTATCATTGTGACTACAAGTCACATGTTCCAAAAGAATCAGGAAAAGACATGAAAACAAATATAAACTACAACTGCTTAAGAAGACTATAGCAACTGTTTTGTACTAAAGAAACCAATGAGAATGAGAAACCGTGCTGCTATACACACCTGGACAGCAGTTAAAGATGAAGTAGATGTAGAAGGCCGCAAGGATCTAGCCAATATGTGGCAGAGCTCTAGCGAAGAACTTTTCATTTTCATAAACAAGGCTTCACTCTGGCGTACCTGCAAGCATAATTTTGCGAATTACTAGTCTGACACTGACTATCTAATCCACCAATAAAGACTGCCGCTTTCTTTACAGCCACAAGTTGAGTTTTGTTGCTTTAAGCCTAAAAGAAATTTAGATGATAAAAATATCAAATATATTCAACATTTCACATAGATTAGAAAACCTTTTCGGGTAAGAAACTGTAAACGGCATTATTTAAGGAGACCAAATCATCTTACTCTATTAGCACAAGAAGTACTCACACTGGAAATTTTGCTCATTCTAGGACACCAGTTCTCCAAAAATTCTCGTGCCTCGTTAACAGTTGCATCAAATTTTTCACACTCTTTCCATATGACTTCCTCGGATGATTCATTGTGATCAGCAACCTCATCAAGCAGTGGTTTCAGATGCTTTAAAACCAGTCCCATGCTCATATAATACTTTTGAACTGCCATAGGTTTCCTTGACTGGCAGGAAACTAGATGAATGAAGCGGCATATGCTGTTTATAAGACATCTTGTAGACATGTCCATTTGACCAGGTTCTGCTAAAACACATAACAGGAATAAGTGCATAGAATCCGTGAAAAAGTTATATTGGTGTCACGTGCAGCATCTTAGAAATCAGAATTTGCAACTGCAGAATGAACTTTCCACTTGACCACAATCTCACAACGTTGATATGCTTGTAGCCCTAAAGGACAAGTTCTTGCCTATCATCATAAAGCAACAAGAGAGAATTTAGAGGGGACGATAAAAACTGTTTCCATCAAATAGAAAATCTGGTAAAGGTTAAAGCTGCACCACAAGGCTACATCCCTATTTGAGTACTATCTCCCATGAGCTAGGGAGTGTAATCTGATTAATCAAAGATAACAACAATCATAGCAACAAAGTCATTAAGGTCTCCCCAGTGAGTAGCACATCTGTGATGATAAACCACACAACAAAATATTTCAGCCCTCCTAATAAGACCAATAAAAACTATGGAAGAGCCAATTGGTTTTATACCACTTTTCTTTTAGATGTTGAACCTCATAGCACATGGATACACTCAATCTACCCAACAAGGTCAATTAATGGCTTCAAGACACAAAGGAAAGCTGTTTCCTAAACAAAACTAATTTTTTAGTATGGCATTCCATTTAATGTATCATCTAATTAGATGAATGTAACAATGTGCAATACTCTGTAGAGAGCTTCCAGGAAACTCAGTGATAACAGTAAATTGATAATTTTTGAATTAGTGAAAATTAATTGGCGAGCATCTTATGATGAGACCCACAGCAGTTCCTACAAATTTTGGACATAAATCAGCGTATATTCAATTCAAATAGAATAGATCAACGCTGGCAAAACTAAGAGCATCCCTAAATTTTATGCGACTGATATATGACTATCCCATGTTAATTTTCTCTATTTTAGAAACTTTTCTCACCAGAAAGTACTCCTCTAATATGTCCAATAACTGTACGTTATCTACCATACAATCCATTTAACTTATTCTGCTATTATCATCCTCGTTTGTGGAAAGCAAAGAAAGAACGACATGTAACTATGAATTCTATGTGCAGAATGAGGGCACTTGATAAAGTCCATTACAGTGCTTATTTCGTTGCTAATAGAAACTGACTAGTGAAGAAAAACGACAACACAGACTTCAACTTCTAGACAAGAATAGGAAGTAAGTTCCATTTCTCAGAATCCAAGAACACTGCATAACCAATCAGAATAACTTCACTGTTTCCTGGGAAACCAAAAGAACAAGAGATCTAAACCAGGTTGTCTCTTTTTAGTTTCCGGCGGCAACCAAGATGACACATGAATTCACCAAGTGAAAGCAGCTCTATAACTTGAGTCATTAAAAAAAAAACTATCCTTCATGGGATTTTGATCTCACAGAATCATAAACTTCAAAAAATGGCCACGCACCCTCAAAACAAATTCACATGGTATCCCAGAAAACGTTCCAGAGCTATAAATCCGTAAAAGCAAGCAAGTCCTGAAAACGCCATCTCTACTCTTCAATACCTGATCCAAACCAAGGAATTAGTATAGAAGGACAACATTGAAGAAAATAAAAGTTGCGGCCTTTCAAAGAGAAAAAAAAAATAAAAAAGGCAATACATCGAGAAGAATATGATGGTGAAGTCAGTGAATTGAGGAAAGAATAGATCTTGGTGAACATTGGCATGCAACTCCTACAGAAATGTTTAAAGATTGAACCTTGAAACCATCACACTATAGCCCCCCGCTTTCATTACAAAGTTGCAAGAGAGAGAGAGAGAGAGTAGAACAGAACAGCTTACAAGAACTAGGCAACAAATAATAACATATTAAAAGAAAAATAAAAATAAGGGGGTAAAAATGGTGGGTCCCTTCATGGTTGGTTGCAGATTTGTTGGCTTTGGTCGGGAAAGAGAGACTAATTTAAGAATCATATAATGAACTGTTGAGGAGAGGAGGAGAAGGAGGAGGAGGAGGAGGAGGCCCGCCCAGGAGGAGGATGATGAGGTTGTTAATTAAAGCAAATGGTAAGCTATTCATTCCATTTTCCATAATGGTTATATTATAATTAGCTTTTGTATAAAAATTTGTTATTCATGGTGTCCGAAGACAGACAGACGACAGACAAGTACCATGATTCCTTTGTAATATCCCTGTCCACCAAATGACTAATCTACCCCTCAACTTCTTGTTATCGCCTCTCCAAAGCTTTCTGTTTTTGTTAATCCTTGGTGATTATAGAAGTCCCGTAGTCCAAAGCATTCTGTTTTTGCTAATCCTTGGTGATTATAGAAGTCTCGTAGGATATACCAACTTTAATCTTAAAATCAAAGCACTCACGTGTTCATGTCATATTCGTATGGTTAAAAGTGGACAGAATATGTACCAACACCTCTTTTGGTAAACAATTAGACCATACATCTCTCCTTTCCTTCCCAATTCTTATCTTATAACACTCTCTTATTAGCTCATTTCATTTTCAATATCATGTCCAATGTCCTTATATTAGATTGCTAATTCATTTAGAAGATATTGAAAATTATGAGAAAATTTTAAGAAAGCTTGGGCCTTCTGGTAATTGTCCAAAATGTGGAAGCTGCCATCATTTCCAAAATGCTTTATATTCCTGGAAAATGATCCGAGAGCAAAATGTAAAGTGCGCATGAACCAACAAGAGAAAATCAATTCCTTCGCCTCAAGGAAGCAGAAAAGAAAGTGGGAGAATGGTCCAAATCATTGCTTTTCTGTTAGCTCTCAACTCCATCCATAAATTTCTCATTAACTCCATTTGTAACAGAAAGCAAGACAGACTCTTTCAAGGGTTCAGGTATAACTTGGCCCTTGTATAATAATGACAAAGCTGATTGAAATAAGAAAATCTATACTGTCTGATACGTTCACAGATACCTTTTCCTCTCCTTTATGAAACGATAAACTCAAGATTTTATGTATTTATAGACAGTTCATGAAGTCCTTATCAGTTTGCAAATCTTGATGATCACTAATTTTATTGAGGTAGTTTGAATGTCTCGTGGAAGCAGACACTGACGCCCCCAGACTCTTAGGAGGTTCGTATTATATACCAACTCATCCATTCCTCTCCCGTCTGGCATCAGCAAACCATCTGTCAAAAATGAAACAATGCCTGCAGTACCAGCTGCTCATCACATTTCAGCAAACATTCGTGGATCGGAGGACTCTTGATCCTCAGTCAAGCCAGGGGCCTTGATTCGTGTCAGAATCTTTGCTCCAACGCAGCCAGTAATTGATGATTCCCCAGAGGACGTGCTAATTGTGATGATCAACGAAAAGCTGTAAACCAATTTCATCCCAGTTATTAGTTTTAATTCTTCTTAAATTGTATGCAACAGTAGAATGTGTGACTATCCCAAAGTCCTGAAAGACGTGGAGGACGCCAACTCCAAGTGGGGACATTAGGATCTGAAAGTGACTAACAAGATCATATTTAAGCAACGAATAAATAGAATATACTGGCTACTACTACTTCTAGGTGGCTAGCTATGTATCAAATGACTTGAAATGAAGCCTGTTTGAGGGTTCTAACTACATAACTACATGAATCACTTGAGATGGACATACTAGGGGAAAAAAAAACATAGTTACTGTAATCTTAACAACAATGTTTCAAATTAACGTTAAGCTATGAATCCCATAACAGCCGCCGGGTGAATCCAAAGACGTGAACTGACCTTCCATTGCTTGTTAACTAGACCATTCTGTGAATGTCTTTGCATCCCGAGGTCGTATAATAATGCATAAAATCTGTTGCACCAACTAAACAAAGGCTTTTAAAGTCAATTTTAATCAAGTACTTCGTAGTTTTCAACTATGATCTTCGCGTACACGCCAGGTTGCATGCTCCAAAGGACTGATACCTAGTCTGATGCGATGAAGGGTCAGTTGCCCATATCGAGGAATGAACTTGGCGAAACATCATAATCACTATACTTCGATGTATAGACAAAACTATGGATGAAGGACACAGAGTACTCCCAGCAATTTTAATTAATTTTAAAACATTTTTCATCTTTAAAATTTTAATTAAAAGCTGTTTTTAAATTCATTAAAAATAACAGTGAAATATAAAAATTACATGGAACCATTCAAATGTGACCGAAATAATTAAATTCAAATTAAATGAATAATTTATTGTATTTATTGAAAATTATAAGATAAAATTATATTTAATTAATTCATGTCAAATATAAAAATTAACTTAAATTAACATATCTGTGACATTTAATTAGTTACTTGTACTATTCATATTGTGTGCATTTTAAAAATTTTTAAAAAGATTTTTTTTAGAAATTTGAGTTCACAAAAATTTTTAATACTTAAACCACAAGAGACTTTTTGTCTTTTACCTTAAAAACTATTTATTTATGAGTTGAAATTCTTATATAAAGAAAATGTTTTTTAAAAAAAGTTGATGTTATGTTGGCAGGATACGCCTTTAAGACTACATCAATTTTGTCTTCCTTTCATGGACTCCCTTAATTGTCCTTTTCACTTTCTTTTACATCTCAACATTCTCTATGAAGGAACTACACCCTATTTAAACATAACTACACTTTTATCCTAACTTGTTCTGAGGGAGTAAAGTTTATCTCAAAGTCAGAAATTGAGAAATTGGGACTTGTGCCGTCTAACTTATTCTAAACCTAAGTCTTATGTAAATGTGTGGATAAAAATCATTAGAACATGGTTTACAGGACCGGAGGATCTCCTCCCGGAAGATTGGGTTATCTCTCTGCGGCTACTCTTACCATCTTTACGATTCCATAGATCTCCGAGGCAAGTCATGTGCTAACGTTAAGAAGCAAAGGATGTTGTTTGCATCAATGGGTACCGATGTTATGGGTCAGTTGCTGCCAGCCTGCCACCCAGAGCTAAAAAGAAAAGGTCGCCATGTACAATTTTAATATAAAAGCCGGAAGGAAATACATGTGACCTTGGCCTTCGAGTGGGCACACAAATTTCGCTGCCTCTTAGCCTGTCCTCCGCGGTAGAATACTGTAGTCATCACATTTTGTAAGCAAACCTTTTAATTCTTTACACTTAGGGGTGGATGCTTATATACGAGAAGAAAATGGGAATAAATATAGTATAAAATAAAAAATAATATTATCATTATAATTATTATGACAGTTGATTAAAAAAATAAATAATAATTATTATTATTTACAGTAGTTAATTTGTAAAAATTATTAAAAATAAAAATAAATTATATTTTAATCAATTATATTGTAATTAATTAATTACACAATATATTAATTAATTAAAATAGGATGCTTAATTAATTACAATATATTAATTAATTAAAATAGTATAATTAATTAATTATAATATTTTAATTAATGAATAAATTATATTTTAATTAATTATAATAGAACTAATTAATTAATTATAATATAATTATTATTATTAATTAATTACAAAATTTTGATTAATGAATAAATTATATTTTAATTAATAAATAAATAATAATATTAGGTAAAAAATATCAACTCTCAATAAATCAGAAAAATCAAGCATTGCTTTGAATCATAAGATAAGAATAAATAATGATGGCAAAGCTATCATGTCGAAGAACAAAGGATATTTAAAAAAATGACCCCATTCTTCTCGTAATGAAAAGGAATGAAACAATGTCCAAAAATTAAGAATGAAAGTATAAGTCGTCCAATCGTTATCCCTTACTAAGCATACTCTTAAGTTTGAAAACTTTCAACTAATCCAGTTCAGTTATAATCTAAGGGGAGGGGGCGGAGTCCACTGGTGTTGATGTGGTCACCTAACAGCCACTAAATTCATAACGTCAAGTGAAAGATACAACGAAAGTAAAATAATTTAAGAAATTGTGGATGTAATTGGCTCTTCTTTCACTTTCCTAATCATTAAATGACACGGATTGTCATCAAAGTTAGATGACCGACTTTCAAATGACACCCAACAACAGTAACCTGGAGACCAAATCATTGCTTAGAGGTTCATTCCTCGCCTAGTCAACAATAACATGGTTGTCTAGACTGCACCAAATAATGCAAAGCTAGTTCACTCAAGAAGTTTTTGGTGACTTCCTGTCTTTGAGTAAGAATCTTGCTATCCACCAAGTAACCATTACTAGAAAAAGGCTGGATGGCACATTGGAACGACTAACGAGTTGATTTTGCAATTCTCCTCCGCTTTGCCTGCCTCAAAGCAGTTGCACTCGCCAATTGACATGGTGAAGAAAAGGCATGAATTGCTTGCAATCAACAAGGGGGCTTCTGCTGCTGCACTTGACTGCAAACGAGGATTAGCTTAGTTGCACCCACACTTCCTTCATCCTAACCCACATTAATATCCCACCAAACAAGCTCACATCCATTCACTTGGGACAGATTTTCAGACAGTATAGAGCCTTAAAACCTGGTTTAACTTAGTTCGACAGACGGGGCATACACCTTTCTGGGTTTTGATCTCGCTCAAACATGTCATGCAACCAACCATGTGCCCGCAAGGTACACATGCACCTTCTATTGGAGCTTCCCAACATACTATACACGATGAAGATCCTTCACCATCTTTCATATCGCTCTTTTCAGACGCCCCCTGCTCTATAGCAGGAACAGAGAAGTTCAGTGGACCACTATCAATTGATGGGTAGCACACTGGACTACTATCAATTGAAGGGTATTGCACTGGCCCTTCTTCCAAAGCCTCAGCTGGAACCGGAGGAGCTGATGGAGCTGGTAAAACCAATTCACTATTTTCGTCATTTGGTAGAACAACAGGGGAAGTATTAGTGTGGGTTTGTCCACGAGTTTGGGCCCTACTTTCTGTGGCGACACCCCACCCATTGTACTCTGCATTTATCACCTCATTTATCCATCCACTGCTGCTCGCTGCTGGATCCCATCCACGCAAGCTGTCCCCACGCGCTGAACCTTCCGACTGAGTATCCGGTCTATCCTCTCTGGCAGACTGAATGGAAGCATTTAAGGCCATTGCCAATTCCACAGCTTCTACAGAAGTTAGATTTTCATTTCCTGGAACCTCAGTTGGAGTGTTCTGATTCACTGGCCGACGAAGAATCTGAAATTATCAGATTTCGAGAGCCACTATCAATTCGAACTTTCATCACACACATTACCACATCGCAGACAGTTAAGTGAAATTCAGGTTTTTACCGTCTTACTCATTGCAATTGTGGATTTTAATGATCATATTGTGTTTGATTTACCTCCTTGAGCTAGCTAAGTACCAAGCAAGATACTTGCTCAAATTATGTCTCAAATGCCAATTTGTCATTACGATCATCAACTACTTCACAGCTCAGTCAATGTACAAGGGGTATCAGTAAAGATGGATACCTGAGAAACCCCTCTGCATGCATCATATAACCAGTGCAGCTGTTGCTTGTCACCTTCCTTTTCAGACGCAAATTTATATCTGGTTTCTGGTAAAAGCACCAAACGCATTCAGGAACATACATTTGGTCATCCTCAAGAGAAGTAAACAATATATAATGAGGTTATGCCACATTAAAACATCAATTGTCATATCCATTATACTAGTGACGCTAAAAGGTCTGACTTTATGTACAAGTATTCATTCAGCAATTTATCTGATGCTACAGAGATCCTCAGATGCATGATGAAGTTGAAGACGCTAAACATGTTGCTTCCGGCATTGCAAAGTATGGACAGAACAAACATCACTGCCATCCTCAAATAATCAGTTCCTTGATCCAGTGATATCTCCCACCCAGGTCACTGACATTTCCTTGCCGCCATTGCTTAAGTATAAAATAAAACTAAAATGCAGCATTCATATGTTCCTCAAAATATTTACTACATTCAGATTAGCTGAAAGTACAGTATAAGGGTATACCATTTCCAACTCCCATCTCTCCCAGTTACCATTTGACTCTTTAGACTTAAATTTGCCAAACAATAAACTAACTATCCTTATTTTCTAAGAAGAAATTACACGGACAAACTATCAACTACAAAAGGAAATATAAGATAGAAAATAGAACAGAGAACCATAAAATTGAATCAATTCAGTATATAGATTGGTGATTTCAGAATGCAAGAAGAGAACTGTGATGAAAATTAACCTTTAGGTTGATCAAATATAATGAGTCCAGGATCTGGCTGATGAAATTTGGGTTCCTCAATTTTGGCCTTCCAAAGAGAAATGATTGTGCGAGGCTGCGATTCCTGTTCATTCACCAAAACTATCTTTTAAGTGATAATACAAGTTAATGTTCGCAAATATAGACAACAGACTATTGTTGGACTGGATCAAAAGGTTAACAATAATGAATGTTTCCATTGACCCATGTCTTTCTTTTACACCAAAACTAAATAGAGTAGTTAATTTAACATAGACGAGGAATGAAAACCTAAATACAGCAGCATCAAGGCTAAGGCTAGCAAGTTGATGTCCATCTTTAAAACAAATGGGGCAACAGAAAGCCAACAAGAACTACAGAGATCCATGAAACCCTGTTACACAATACTTATTCAGAGTTTGTCCAGTTCAGACCAGATTAACATTACATGCACTGTTATGAAGCATCACTAATAGTTCCATATCATGCTTATGCAACTTTTAAGCAGATTTTACCGAAGAATAAATCTTCGATTCCTTAACATGCCACTGTTTACAATTATTTGAGATAGCCTAGATCCAGAAGTTGACAATCATCAGGACCAATGGAATTAGAGTACATTAATGTTTTTCTAGCAATTACAGATCTAAATAGATCAATGAATAGTTGTGCCACGACCTGAGAATCCACGTGGCTTTTAAGAAGTAAGAAATGAACTCAAGTAACTCAGGCTAGGGCTAAAAACACCTTGGCAGGAAAATTGACATCAAAGGTGTTTGAAAATGGAAGTTAACGTGCCATATCACTAACCTGACACAACATTATACAGGAGAATGCTCGAATACAAACATTAAATTGACTGGCTGCGTAAGTAGATCACAAGCTTGGAGCAAAACTTTCAAATTTGACAAACCTGAAGGGTAGGATAAATGGCAAGTTGCAACCTTGGTGGCTTCGAAGGATTACTGGAACCACAAGGGGTAACGACAGCCCAACTGCAAGTCAAACAAGTTATTGTCAGCCCATATAGTGCTTTCTATGACGAAGACACAAAAATTCAAGTCACCAACACACAGTCGGAGTTCATTCAACTATCTAATTAGCATACATGCCATAATAAGGCAGTGATCGGCATATAAAGGGGACTAAAGTAACTATATGGAAAGAAATAACCTTTAAGAAATAAGAGTTATTTAAAATTATACATACACTTTTCTTGATAAAAATTTGTGAGCTAATGCTTCGAGAAAACCTGGACCAAAAAATTCCCGCAGCCAGCCAGAAAAGTAGCCAATGTGATTCTGATAAACTCCAACATAAAAGATTCTCATTAACATCCATCACTAAAATCATAACGAATATTTTTGACAAATAACAATTCCCATGACTAGTCGGCTTACCTCAATGGCACGGACGACGTTGGTATAACCCTTTATTCTGGCAACATCAAGAGCGGTATGACAATCATCATTCCTAACTAAAGCATTTGCTGTGAGATCATTCAAATGAAATCCGTCACCAACAGTATAAATACTCTCCATAAGATATTATTCCTTGTAAAAGTCAAAGACAATAGGCGATACCTCCACTTGAAAGGAGTAAATTAACAGTCTCGTGCAGGCCTCTTTTTGCTGCGTGATGCAATGGAGTGCCAGCATGACGCCCTGTCAGTATCCATCAAATTTAGTTATTAAACCACCAACTAGCACCTGCAAAAGACATCATAAAACATAATCGGAATGAAATTAACCAGGACGATAGGCATCAACGTTGGCTCCCAATTCAATCAAGGCTTTGGCAACATTGAATAATCCAGAATCCATACAAGCAACAATAAGAGGGGTCTTTCCTTCTTGGTCAATCCACTGCAACCGAAAACCAAATAAGAACACCATTTAACAATGAATTATCCACATTAAAAAGTCGATACTTTTCATTAATAGGGCACAGAAATATAATCAAATACTCCGCGTCGGAATAAACATGAGGTGCTGTCAATGATAATTTACCTCAAGATTAGCACCTTCCCTGCAAAGTGCTCTAATGGAATTAACATCTCCAGAAGTAACTAGTTGATAAAGCAACTCGTCTCTGGATTGACTTTGGCTCACAAGATTCTGGCCCATAACCAATTCCAAATTCAAACACTCAAATAAATTATGTTAGGGGATTAACACTAGGAACTTTCGAAGCCCAGAAAAGACAGACAGATCAAAGGAACATGGTTCTTAAAAGGAAACTGAAAAGGGAAGAGAGTTTTCCACAGAGGAAGAAGGGAGAGATGTGGGGGGGAAACTTAGCAAGGAAGGCTTGGGAATTGACCTTAGAAGGATTTGAAAATAGATGAACTTCCAAATCCAATGAATGGATATCAAGAAGAGGAGGTGTCTATTTATTCGTATATTAAGTATTAACACACATATACAAACACAAGTGAAGAAGAAAAAGGGCAGAGACAGGCACAGAAACATAATCTATTTTCGTCCAATAATATATCATTCTGACATTTATGTGCCTGTCACGTAAGTGACAGCAACGTTTCCAAATAAATGTTTGGACTTTGGAGGGCTTGGGATTAACTTGGATACGTTACATAATTTTATTCTCTCATAAATTAAAAAAATCGTTGATTGAAAACCAAATGTAATAAAACAAAAATTAATGTTTTAAAAGACTTTTAAAACAGAGATTAACATTATTGATATTTCAAAATAGACCGAACTTGTAGAAACATTTATAGTTGATTATGTGCAAACTTTATATATATATATATATATATATATATAACCCAACTTGACACAATTTGACTTGACCCCGATTTAAAGTTAATGGATGAGTTGATTATGTTTCGGGTCAAGCCCAAAATTTTTTTTTGGTTTTAAAATTTTGGGTTTTAGGATAACTCAAATTTTAACTTTCCGGTTCAAATTGACCGAAAGTTTAAAATTTTCATATAAAAATAATGTCATTTTTTATTTTAAATTACATAAATAATAATTGGACTTGGTACGAATGAGATCGAGCTTTTAATTAGGCTTCAAGGCAGGCTCCGACAGTGTTTATAGTATTTTAATGCTTTCTACTAGGACTTAATATGTAGCAACTAACTATTCTTGTTCTACGTGTAATGTTTGGTCTTGTACAAATATTGAAAAACATTAACTCTCATAGTCAAAGCATATGGTACTCAAGACATTTTCATCCTTTCATCTTCATTATTAGGACTAATACTATATGATAACTTTAAATTAATATAAATAAGGATAGATATTGGCTTATAGTTTTGCATGTCGAAGTATTGCAAAACCTTTTTCAATTCAGATCCTTTTGTTATTTTTGTTTCAATAAATCTGCATTCTTAGAATCTTATTTGTTAATACTAAGTCCTTCATTTCAAATTACTTAGCTAACTATGCTTTCAATTCTTTAATACATTTTTTTGGGGCCTGTAATTAACATTTCATCAATATACAACAATAAGATAATGAAATCATTATCAACAAATCTATTAAAAATATGCATAAGGGTCTCCATTAAGTTTGTTGTATTTGAGATTTATAATGAAGGAATCAAATCTCTTATACTAACATTTTGGTGCCTATTTAAAACTATAATGAAGGCTCATAATGAAGGAATTAAAGTTTGTTGTATCTAAGTTTGCTTTTCCTTTTCTTTAAGACCTTCTAATTAGAGTATGTAAATTTCTTCTTCAAAATCTTTATGAAAAAAATAATTTTCTTATCTAACTTCTATACATGTTAGTTAAATATAACACATAGTTTCAAGACTACTCTAAACTTAGTAAGTTGAATTACAAGGGAAAGTATTTCATTCAAATCAATTCATTTCTTTTGAGTATACCCTTTCACTGACAATTTTACAAGATATCACTCCACTTGATTTTCAATATTTCACTTAATCTTGAAGGCCTATTTATTGCCAATTGGCTTCATTTCTTGTAGTGATGGTACAAGTTTTTATTTTTACACAGAGTTTCAATTTCTTCCTGTATTGCTACTATCTGCTAAGAGACGTCTGGATTCTTAAGTGTTCTTTGGGAAGTTAATAGCTCTCTACTCTCTATTAAAAGGTAGTATGCTATATTATCCTCCATTATATAATTTAAGTGATAATTTTATAGTCTTTTATGTGATTTAATCGACAAACTCATAGAGCTTTAAACTTAGTTAGTTTTAAAATATCTTTCTCTAATATGGCTTCAAAAGAAACTTGAAATTACTTTTTCACCTTTATGGTAGTCTCTAAGCTTCTTTATGAATTGATGTTGTTTTTTTCTTTCTTTTGTAATTTATCTTCTACAAAGGTGATATCCTTACTAATAATAACCTAATCTCATAAGTAATAGCCCTTCGTTCTATTAGCATATCCTAAAAATAATCGTTTCTATATTTTAGATCCAATTTCATGTTTTTTTTTACATTATTTGTCATGTACACAAGACCTTCAAATATATGGAGATTGAAATAATCTACTAGCTTCTCAATCCACCACTCTATTAACATTTTCAACTTAATTGTAGTTGATAGAATCTGATTCACTATATAATAAGGGGCATTAACTGCTTTTACCTAAAAAGCCTCATTTACGCCTATAGCTCTCAACATCACTCTTGTTCCTTCTAACATAATTATATTCATTCGCTTTGCTATTTCGTCTTATTAAGGAGTGTATGCAACGATAAACTATCTTTTGATGTATTTTTTTTTCACAATTTATCAAATTCATTGCTAGTATATTTTCCTCCATTATCTACCCTAAAGCATTTGATCTTTTTACTAGAATCAAGTTTAATGTGCCCTTTGAAACTTTGAACAGAGGGAATACATATTCTTTCAGCTTAATAGGATACTCTTAACACCTCTTCGAATAATCATCAATAATAAAGACAAAGTACCTTACCCCCTTAGGGATAGAACTTGTGCTTGCCACATATTAGAGTTAACCAATTCAAGAATAACCTTAATTTTTAAACCTAGTTTGTTAAATTTTATATAGTGTTATTTACTTATAGCACAATACTCATAAAAGGGCAGTAATATCTCTATAAGCCCTGAGAATAGCATTTGCTCAACAAAGATCTCCATTCACTATTTAGATATATGTTCAAGTTTTTTATACCATAACATTGAAAATGTCTTAGTTGGACTACTTGAAGCGATTAATGTTTCTTCTTTTAGCAATATCTCTCCCCTTGACTCGTAGAAGTGCACCTTAAATTAACAAATTCTTTTTTATGCGCTTTATATATCATGCTTCTTAAAGAGTACAAATCATACCATCATGTATATTTAGCTTGATGGTTTCAATAGTAACAAGCCTTAAAGGATAATCATCATAACTATATATAGATCATTTTAATCTCGGTTAGTAATGATAGAATCATTCTCATCTAAATTTCATATGAAATTAGGCATTGAATCAAAGAGTCATATGTAAAATAATGATTTCCTACTTTCAATTATTATTCCTACTTTACAGCGCAAAGCATTGCCATTATCTAAAATACTTGAAATTTTTTTAAGGAATTAACATTTTTATTATTTAAATTTCAATAATACTTTTTCAGGTGACCTTTCTTGCCACATTTATAGCATCATAAATTTTTATTACTTCTTAATTTTAATCTACCATAATTTTGTCTCCTCGATGGACCATGTTGTGTTGATCTCCTTATTATTATAGTTAAAGCTTTGACTTATGTTATAAACCAAATTGCCTATCTTCCTTATTCTTACACCAATTTTCTTCTGTCAGAACCATTGTTGTAACATCACCAAAGAATAGGTAACTTGTAAGAAGATTATTAATTAAGTTAATAATGAGTTAATCATATGAATCATATAGAATTTGAAGTGAAAGTTTAACAAGTTCATATGACTCTATTATATGATTTAATAATGTAAGTTTAAGACAATAAAGGAGTCAAATCATTAATGAGCTTGATCATTTAAGGGGATTTTGACACCTGAAGAGTATAAAGTTTCCTCTTAAGAAAAACTTTATTATTGAGTGACTTGATCTTATATAACTTTATGAGATGATCTCATATCTCTTTTTTCATTTTCTTCTCCTCTACACTTGACAAATTTCATATTAACATTAAATGAAGATCTACAGTAGCATTGGTGTCTATCTCATTCCATTCGATATCATCTGTGAAGTTTGTTAACCTTCTGCTAATAGATGCAATGCAATTATTCTTTTTAAGGATAGCCTTCATCTTCAACTTCTATAATGAGAAATTATTCTCAGTGAAATTCTCAACATTAATGTAACACCCAAATACCCCCTAGGAGGATACATGGATGTCACCCAAGACAGAACATACAAAATCAAACATTACACATATGCATTGTTTTAAAATCTAAGTTTAACACACATATAATACATCTCAGACTTTCCA
>JANZLD010000009.1:20216501-20227099 GCA_026413575.1 Erythroxylum carthagenense | reverse complement strand
AATGCATGTCAAAATATCAAAGAGACAGAACATAAATCGGACTAAATTTGCGTAATATGCTAACCCCTAATTTGGGGTGTTACAATTAAATTTGGCTGCCATTATCTTATCTCAAACTACATTAAGCTAAGAGTGATAGATCTCATTATTTAATAAACAATAATTGTATGCGTGAACAATGCCTAATACCTCAAAAAATTGAAATAATATCTAATTTATTTTTTAATGTGGAAGATCTACTTATAGTAGTAACCATAGAGCATACATTAAGTAGATTTAGACACCCTAACTTAGAATTAATACCATTTATTGAAATAATTAGATAAATAGAGTAAGATCGTCTTAATTAAGATTGGAAGAAATAGAACACTTAAAAAATTATTATAAGTGAAAAAAAGGAATCATAATATCAATATTCTCTAACTATAAATTAAAAATATTAATTTATAAATCAAAACCTATAAGATGGAAATTCTCACAAATTTTACTATTGAATGTTTGAACTCGTTTCTTGATATAAGAAACAAGTAGATGGATGGGTATTTATCAAACTAATTATAAACTCATATTTTAATTAATTATAAACATTAAGCATTCAAATATTTTTTTTACAAATCAATTATCTTTATCTAAATATTTTAAGAATAATATCTAAATTATTTTAATAAAATAATTTTTGAGACTTCAAGCAATAATGCTCACAGAATTGATGGAATCACTTAACTAATAACAAACAACTTACATAATAAAGACGATTGAAAGATAAATTGGACATAGGGTTTAACATGAAAATCCCTCCATTATAGAGGTAAAAATCATGGGACATATTGAAAATAAATCCAAAAATAGCAAGATACAAGTGATCAAGTTTTCGAGCTATCATACTAAAAAAAAACCTTACAAGACAACTACAATTGATCTCTTTAGCTCACTCTTTTAGTGATCAATTGATCTCTTTAGCTCACTCTTTTGTTATCACTCTTAAAACTTTTAGAATTGAGTATAAATTCACACACACACATACACACACACACATAAACACACCAATACTAATCTCACTAATCCTAGAATTCAAACTTCAATATTGTAGTTAAAAAAATGTTATTTGGACTCTAAAACTCTTATATTATCATGTGTTTCTATCTTATATAACTTTTGTCTCGTATCTAACCTTTCAAACTTTAAAGGATAATATTTTAAACCACACATGGTCTTCCATATGGCTGTATATAGTGATCGTGTCCCTTAAAAAATCAATGTTACTTTGATATATAGTCTCAGTGACTTACACAATCAACATTCATGGTCGTGTTCTACACTTTCATGACTATGTCTAATATCCTCCACTTACACAACTATGTCTAACTCCATATAAGCGTGTAAGTCCTTAAGCGTCGTCCTTTAACTCGTAAATAGTTACAAAAGATTACACATTCATCGACACAATTATATCTACCATTGACACAGGCGTGGACTCTAAAAATAGCTTCAGCTTATTAGTTTCTACCTCAAATCTACCCGATCTTTGTTTCTTTTGATCCATGAATACAAATAACACTTATAAAGCCTAAATTTAGTGAAATTAAATGAATAAAAGTCTTTAAAATGGGCCTAGACTCATAACAATAATATCTATATATTGTGAGTAATATACATGATGTGGCTTATGGGACTCATCTGCATCATATGGAACCTAACCATCATCATCCTAGGCTAACTCATATCCTTTTCCTTCTTCACCTGTAGATTGATCAATGGAAGTTCAACCAAGGGTAGAATATGCAGTACCAAATGATAAGCCGCTAAAAGTAGTATTGTCTTCTTTGATACGATATACATCCGTCTCATGCTCATAGAAGATTGTGTCTCTACTTTTTAAAACATTATGCTTTTTAGGGTCATAGATCATATTATCAAACTCCTCAACTCTATATCCAAAAAATACACAAGGAGTAGTCTTTGAATCCAACTTCGATCTTTGCTCCTTTGTTATTTGCCTGGAAGCCTTGCATTTGAACACCTTTATATGTGAATATGTTGGATCTTTCTCTTTCCATATTCTCAAAAAATGTTAAGCTTTGATAGAACAGATAAGGTTCTGTTGGTCATGCATAGTGTGGTTAGTATACATTAAAACTTCTTCATAATGGTTCTATTAATTCTCTCGATAATACCATTATGTTGTGCGGTACCAAGTTCTATCTTATTATGTCTTATGATATGTCTCGCACGATATTCCTCAAACTCATCAGAGGTATACTCACCTCTATTGTCAGTTTATAAACACTTTAACTTTCTCTCCATCTTCCTTTCCATTATAGGATGAAAATTTTGAAAGGTCCCAAACACCTAAATTTTTAGTTTCAACATAAAGTCTTGAGTCTTGCAAGTAGCATCATCAAAAAATGTAATAAAGTACTTGTTACCACCTAACAAATCCATCTTGAGAGGAACACAAACATTTTAGTAAACTAGCTTTAAGTTAGTCTTCCTTCTAGAAAATCTTTTAAGAAAAGACACTCGATGCTACTTTTTAGCCACACAATAATCACAGGGGTTGAGAAAAACATTGGTCTTCGCAGGGCTAGGAGATTTTCTAGGTTATAATATGATCAGTTTCTCACTAATGTGTCCCAATCTCCACTGTCATAAATATGAAGAAGTATCTCATTAGCATCATATAGTTTCGTCTCATATAAGGTACAACAAAATAAACTATAAGTAATTGTTAATGCTGCTTTAGAAAACTTACATTTGTAATCTCTAAACTATGTTGACATCCTTCTTAATCAAGTGTATTAACTGACAACAAATTAGACGCAAATTAATAATATGTCAGATTCCTGTCAAGGTCAATATGCACTTAACATTGGATTTAACCTGAATTCATTTATATCGACGATGCTAGAAGAACTCTGATTTCCTATCTTCTCACTTCTAAAAATCACCACTTTTGTAACTGATGAAGTATTTAGTCACTCATATTTTGAGTGGCTTATTGATATATGGACTTCCTATCACTATGTTCCTTAGTGACTAATATGGAGATACTCACTAGTTACACAAATCAATGACACTTCATTATCTATGCTTGAGGCTTGTTATAGTTTTATTGTTATCTCAATCTTTCTTATTCCTTTACTTCTTCTGGTCTCTCTTCCACTTGTAGCAGAACTTCTTTATATGAATAAGTATGGTGTAGTAGTGACATGTCCTAGTCTCCTTGCCATCTCTAGACTTGGACTAATTCTTAGACTTACCTTGCACTTTGAAACCTCTACCCTTGCTTCTTTCTTTATTATCTACCTAAAGGCATGTATATTGTTGACACCAATCTCCTTCCTCCTAATATCTTCATTAAACATGCTCTTTTTAATCAGATCCAAAGAAAGGACACCATTTGGAGCATAATTGTTGATATTCACAACCAAAGTTTCCCTATTATTCGACAATAAACTTAACTAGAACAAGGCTTATAGCTCATTATCAAGGATGATCTTCCTTGTAGTTAACTTGTTGGTGATATCCTGAAAATTATTGAGATGTTCTAATATTTATTTCCCAATCTCCAATTATAGGTTCACAAGTCTTTTAATCAAAGAGGCTTTATTGTGAGCGGTTTTTCTCTTATAAAGACCCTCTAATTTCTTTCATAGCTTGAAAAGATCTGTCTATTGAGATGTGTGATTGAATATTCTTATATTAATCCGTTGTCTTATAGTTCTTAAGGTTTTTCATTAATCATTTCCCATTCTTTATTTGACCTCTCCAACTTAGACGAGAGATCGTCTTTTACACTTTTGCCCACATTGATTAGATCACAAAGATCCTTGCAATATAGGAGACTTCCACTATAGGTCTCTATATTGAGTAATTGGTCCACATTAGCTTCATCATAGAGCTATGACCATTCTCCATACCTAAAGCTCTGATATTAGTTGTTAGGACTCCAAGCAATAATACTCGTAAGTTTAACAAAATTACTCAACCAATAATAAACTACTCACATAATAAATATCATTAACAAATAAATTGGAACATGATTTAACATGAAAAACCGTCCAGTGTAGAGGTAAAAACTACGAGACAAACCCAAAATAAGTCCACTAAATTCAAAAATAACAAGATACAAATAATAAAGTTTTTAAGCTATCAATGAATAATATTTCACAATACAACTACAATTGATTTCTCTATCTCTGTCTTTTGCTAAGACTCCTTCAAAACTTTCAAATTTGAGAATAAATTGATATATATAGACACACACACACACACACACAAAAATATTACTCCCACTAATCCTATATATCAAACTTTAATAAATTTTTAGTTAAACGATGTTATTTGAATTCTAAAACTCTTATATTATCATGTGCTTTTATCCTATGCTATTTTTGTCTCTTATTAAGCCTTTTAAACTTCAAGGAATAAGATTTTTAAACTGCATATGGTCTCTTACATGACTGTGTCTCTTAAAAACTCAAGGTCACTTTGATTCACGGTTCTAGTGACTTACATGGTCGACGAATATATTCCACTTGCACTACTGTGTCTAATTCCACATGGTTATGTCTATCTTCAAGTGTTGTCCTTCATCTTGTGCATGATTATAGAAGCTTACAGTTCATCCATCCGACTTTGTCCATCAATGACACATGCATGTGCAACCTCAATAAAAGCATGTACTCCATAAATAGCTTCAACTAATCTATTTCTACCTCAAATCTACTTGATCTTCATTTTTTTCATCCATGAAGACAACTAATACTTATAGAGCCATTTTTTTTTGGAATTAAAGGAACAATCATCACTAAAAGGGGGTTGGACTCACAACAGCTTGGAAGTTACAGGAAAATGAGTAAAACAAAGTTGTTTTCTATTTTGAAATTTTAAAAATAAAAACCCAAATTGACTTTATCAGTCTTTGGACCGAGCCTGACCCTGCTTGACATATTGTCAGTAATACCTAAATTCTTTCACCTAAATAATATCTATCAAATGCAATGTACTAATTTGCACTACAAGATACACATACCTTAATTGATAATCATAATTAAGAGCAACAACTAGATATATAAATCTGAGGGCTACAGGAGGAAAATTGTTTACATCCTCTAATTTTTAACAATGTTTTAGGATATAATTGACATATGCTGGTAAATTGATTTCTATTGCTTTGAAAACTTAATTTTATTTATAAATATACCTTTATCAACTTTTTTTCCTTTTCAACGGTGGCAAAAATAATTTTGATGAAAATTAGTATAGAAAACTCTGCATTTTAGTGAGTTTGATCAAAAAAACTTTGAAAGGAATCCTACCACAACAAAATCTATTGAGGGCTTGAATAGCCAATTCAAAGAAAAATATTTACAAACAAGGCCATAATTCAAAGAAAAGTAACAAAAGAAAGTAATTAGTTTTTAAAAAATAGATAAACATAATAAAATAATTTTGCATTTTTCTTTTACTTGGGTCTAATAAAACAATTTTCATTTGTTTTCTTCATGAATTTGAGTATTGGCGGGTATAAAAATTTTCTTAATTCCTTACATACTGGAGACAGCCCCAGCAATGTGATCTTTCTATTCCTTTCTAGACCTTTAACTCCAATTAATTAGTCTTATATGTTCAGCCTAACAAATTAGATAAAATTACCTTTATAGGTTGTTTTTCCTGTTTTGTGTCTATAACTCCATATAGTATTCTAAACTAATGTCAAAAACATTCTACTTTTATTTTTCTAATTAAATAGCTAGACCCGTGCATCAGGCTGGTCGCTATATCGGACTATTTGGGGGTCTAAGCCACGGACCGTGTGTAGGCGGATTTCAACCTTCAAAGCCATCGCTCAGTCAAACCATAAGCTATTAGTAAACCCACCTTCGCATCGGTCAAAAACTCAAAGTTATAAAACCAGTTCCGCGTATCACGTACGCAGAGATCATGTACCTTCTACCCATCTCTCTCTCTATATATATGTCTTCACTTTAATTACTACGACATGCAAAATCCATCTTAATCAAGTGCTTTAAAACTCATTGACAAGCAAGTGAAGTAACAATCTTCTGTCACATTTTGCTCATAAATACTAAAACAAAGAAAAGAGATGGCAGCTTGTAACCCTAAAACCACCTTAGTTGTCCTGTTCCTTTTGTCAATCTTCCTGGTTTCTTTTAAACAAGCTGAAATGAGGCCGCTTGGGGACAAACAACTCATGTGGAAGCAACAAGGATTAGTGTTACAGTCCTTGCAGAAAGGTGGTCCTGCAAATTCAAGTCCCAACCCATGCTCTTACGTCCCTGGACCTGGCACAGGCACTTGCACCTTGAACGGAATGAACGTCGCCGGCAGTGTCGTCCGTTCACCTCCTGCTTTCCCCGGACTCGTCGTCGATGTTGACGTTGCTTCCACCACTGCTAACAGGAGCCAACACGACCATCAGCATCAAAGTTCGTTGGCTTCCATCTGAAGTTCGTATTGCTAATACGTGCAACTAACCCCAGGACCCAGCTCATGCCATGTAAAACAGTAGCACGAACATGACCAAATTACAATCCGCTAAATTCTCTGCCTACCTAGAAGTTCATACGTTATAGAATTTCTCGTTTGTTTTTGCTTTGTCTTATGGAGTCAAGCTTGGATGGCTTAACAACTGATGATTCAACCCCAGTTGTATAACATGAACATTGTTTATTCTTTTCTAATGAGTTCTACAATAATTCCTAACATACGTTCTCATTTTCTTCGTGCGTACATTTGCAAGTTTCTTTTGTTATTGCTCTCTTTTTATGAATAATAAAGAAGAGTTTATATGAACTTTCACGAATCCATTTCTGAAAATCAATCTAAACATAGATATAAACATCTCTCTAAATCCATAGAGGAACAAATATATTTTCCGAGAAAATTTATGGGAAATTACTTATTCATTCTTATTTAAAATTTCAATTGGATGAGGTTTGTAATTTAAAATTGGGATGGATGATAAATTATTCAAGTTCAAATTATATTCAAAGGTTCATCATACATAATTGAGTGAAATTTAGTTAGGGGTAAGACTACGTGCTATTGAATATTTCCAGTCTTGGCATATTAATGGGATTCATATTGAGTGTTGATGTTATTGTTAGTTAAAGCTAGATTCCACTAAATAAAAAGAATTGTGAATGAATTAATTACACACTAGTTAAAACTTAAATATGCTTAATTTTATAATAAAAATAGATATATCTTATAACTTATGCATTAAATTAGGTTTAAATTTTGACATATTCTCTTATATTATAATTTAAAATGATGTCTATTTTTCAAGAAATCAAACTTATGTTGTAGTCTATAAGATCTTACAATTTTCGGCTTAATCAAATTTGAGTTGTAAAGTTAAATTGGATAAAAATTAGAATTATGCTCAAATTGGAGAATAGTTTAAATTGACTTAAACAAGTTATATTGGGAAGAATAGGGAAGACACTCTTATTATATAAATCAAAATTGTCTACATGCAATTAATATTAGGATATATCATTTTGAGTATCTTTATTTTTAATAATTTATCAAATATATCATAAATTTTCTTTTTTAAGCTTTACATACCATGACTTATAAAAAATATATATGAATATATTTCTATTACATTATTTAGTGGCCTATGTCACTTATAGATTTGAGTCCAATAAAAAGAGCCTAAGATAATGGTTATTGGGAATTAAGGAGTTGGCCTCAAATGGGTCCAAGACTTTTTCTCTCTCTCCCTTAAAATAAAAGCAACTATAGATATGTTAGTTGGTTGTTCGTATCTTTTAGAAAACTATCAAAAGAGGTTTCTAAACCATTGTGGAAACTAATTAAAGAAGATAAAACTAAGAGGGAATCAATCTTTATAAACACTATTATAGATTCAGGTATGGCCTAATAGATCGATCCATAATTGTCTTTCAATTGGTATCAGAGCCTGTTTCAAAATTGTTTTTCGATGTTAATGATGGTTTCATCATTTTCTTATGTTTTATTTTATGTTGTTGTATGTTTCAACTTGCCACGGAAAAATGAAAACTCGAGTCTAACTGAAACATCGGAACGATACAATTGTTACTACTTGTGTTTACAGTTGTTGTAAAGAAACGAAAACTTAAACATTTGATTTTGTTCTTAACTTCCCACAAATGTCTTAATGATTTTGGCCTGAAAAAATTCGAGTTTTCTATTTCAAAGCCTAGAACAAACATGTTTCTGTTGGCTATAACATTGGCAAGGGATGCTCTTGGTAGGGCTTGGGATGGCTTCCGGTATGGAGAGAAACCATGAAAGAGAGCGACCTAATAAAACAAAAAGGGAAGAAGCCAAAATCGGTGCAAGACTTGTGTTTGGTATGTTTTTTAGACCTTTGGGCCATCAGAGGATCATATTAGATTATTAAATAATTTTGGCCTAACTTTATAGATTTTTAATTTGGGTTATATTATGAAACTTTGATTATTAAGTAATTAAATTATAGACTTTGACCCTAAGTAAAACAATTTTGTGATGGGTCATAATTGATTGTTTAATTCATAATTGATTTATTTTTCTATGTATAATATAATTTTGAAAATCAGTTCCATATTATATGTTTTATTTGGTTCTTTGAATATTTACTATTATGCAATGTTTGGAATTAAATTTTCTTATATGTTGAATGTGCTACATGATATAATGGTAATTTAGAATAGTTTGTTAGTCACCAAAGTGACCAAAGTAATTAAATTAACTTTTTTCATGTATGATAATTGTCCAATTAAATGTTTATTGCATGTAAAGCTTGTTAGTTACCAAAGTGACCTAACTTGAAAATATTAAACATTTAATTGTGAATGTTTCTATTGTTCATGTTGATATGATGCTATTAAAATGACTTAAAGGTTGAACTGAACAATTGAGATTATTAATTATAATGTTAGGACATCACCCAAAGGTAGACCATTGCTTATAATTAAAAATATTAAAGGGACTTATCAACATTTTTCTTGTTTAATATGATTGTATATCCAAAGATAACATGTATGTTGACTAGAATATGATTGATTGTCCCTTATAGTGAATTTTACTGGCATCATTATAGGTTACAACTATGTGTTTAAATATCACCTAAAGGAGAATTTAAATATATAATCAAAGTTATTATTAGTTTGAATCTAATTAGGTCTACTCAAAGCATTAATGCATGGGCTATATGTTGTATTTGCAGCATTTACTAATTTTTTTCTTTAGGAAATGGCTTGATCAAGTTTAATGGTTTGAATCATGCAGATTGGTCTAAACAAATCCAGTCCAACTGGGTGTAATGGATTTGGACTTGGTCATAGTTCTAGACTTAGGGCCCAAAGCTATAACTGAGACTAGTTCTAAAACTGACAACTCTTATTATGAGGCTTAGGAATAGTCTAACAGGTTGAGCTTGAACTTGATGTGAATGACAATCGCATAAAATGTGAAGCCATTAATTCCTAAGATGGATAATGCCAATAAGTTCATGTTGAAGCTTAACGAATACTACCAATCTGATATAGCTGACAAGTCCATAGTAGGGACTTTAATGAGTAAGCTAAAGACTTAGAAGTTTGACTGGTCACAGCCTGTTCACGATCATGTAACTCACATGTCAAATCTAGCTGTAAAGTTGAAATCCATGGGTATAGATGTGAGTGAGTCCTTTCTGGTATAGTTCATTATCAACTCACTTCTTTTAAAGTTTGGCCAGTTCTAGGTTAACTATAACACTATTAAAGAAAAATGGAACCTTCAAGAGATTAAGGCCATATTGGTTCAGAAGGAAGGGAGATTGAAGAAAATGATGCAGCACTTTGTTCATCTCATATTTCATCAAAGAGCTAGTAGCAATAAGAACAAACCAGGAAAGAAAGGCAAAGATAAGGACAAAGCCCTTAGCAAAGTTAACGAGGGTCGAATCTATAAGGATAAGAAGTGTCACTTCTGCAAGAATCCTGGTCACTTCAATAAGGATTGCCCTAAAAGAAAGGCTTGGTTTGAAAAGAAAGATACATACTATGTTTTAGTATGTTTTGAATCAAACCTTATTAAAGTGCCTACTAATACTTGATGGTTAGATTCTGGTGTAACTACTCATGTGTCACATGTTTTACAGGGATTTCTTTTAATCCATCTTATATATGGGGAACAAAATGAAGGCACGGATAGAGGGCATTGGGATGTATAGATTGATCTTGGACATTGGGTGCTACTTGGATCTAAAAAAGTGTCTTTATGTTCCTAAATGTGCAAGGAATTTAGTTTTTGTTGCAAAGTTCGATGATGTATTTTAATTTAAATTGGAAACAATGTTTTTCATTGTATAAACATAAGTACTATTACTATTCTAGTACTTTAATAGATTGTTTACATCGTTTCAATCTTGGTATTGATTTTGCTAAATCTCTGTTTCATATTGACTATATTATAGGAAATAAACATAGTGCACATGAGGAATGTTTTTCTTTTTCTGTGGCATAAAAGGTTAAGTCATATGTAACACCCAAATACCCCCTGGGAGGATACATGGATGCCACCCAAGACAGAACAAACAAAATCAAACATTACAC
>JANZLD010000009.1:20150045-20173117 GCA_026413575.1 Erythroxylum carthagenense | reverse complement strand
AGTTAGGACTGCTATTTTTGTCTTGTTGTATATAGTATTTTTGGGTTAAGTGTTCAGAGTGATGTACAGACTGAGAATACTAACAGTTGTATAAATTACTAAGTTTGATAAAATGAAATGGAACACAGTTTAGTTTTAAAAAGTTTCAATTTCATATTACTGTTCTATTATTGTGATGCCATGTGGAGTTTAGAGTTGTTTTTCTGTAGTGCTCTCTTATCGTAGGATATGTACCGGAATGACCTACGGGTATTCCGGTGGGTACTCTACGGTAAAGCGGCGCTACATTTAAGACCACTCATGATAATTGTCACCTTTGAACATCACTGGGCTTATGATAATTCCAAGGTGATATGATGGATACAAATAAAACAGGGACATTGGGTTGATAGCCTATTGATTTTGCTACTCCCTTCGTCTTTCTTGTTTTGTCATCACCATTTATAGCACGAAGCATAAGTAATCGACTATATATAGGATTGTTTTGCCAGGGTTTAGTTCAAATGCTCCGATACCATAAAGAAAAGATATACAGAATCCTACCCAAATATTGACACGTAACATAATTCCTAATATGCACAAAATATAGACAATATATTTCCTAATATATATCTCCAAATAGTTTCCCAAGAAAAAAACATATATAAGCCAAGGAAGGAAGGTTCTAACTAGGAAAAGATTGAACTAGATTAAAAAAAGGTACGAAGATTAACACCTAAAAAGCTTTTAGGAGTTAAATGAACCGCTTTAGAGTTAAAGCTCAATTAAGATTTAGCATTTTATGGACTCGTCTTCTTCTTGTTATGAGTTGTCTTTTTCTTCTCAAAGAAAGTTATGTACCGTTTAATAGGGGACTTTCATTGGAATTTTGTATCTTTCTTTAGGGTAAAATAGGAATAAGTGAAATTTAGATCAAATTGCAACAAAGGGTGTCATTTTCTTTAGTTTTGAAGTTTAATTTCTCTTTCTACAGGGCTTGAAAAATCTAAACTCCAGATGATTTCTCATGCGTTCTAATTATTTAAGACTTTTTTTTATTGGTGTAACTTATAATTTTATAACCCTAATATTTTCAAATATGTTTTTTTTTTGTTTACATAATCTCTCTTTTTAACCACTACTAGCTTGGAATTTAACAAGTGTAACTTATAATTTTATAACCTTAATATTTTCAAATATGTTTATTATCTTTTTTGTCTACATAATCTCTCTTTTTAACCATTACTAGCTTAGAATTTAACAGATAGTGATAGATCATACCCAATATTTTAAAAGTTAAACCAAAAAATAAATATAAGAGGTTTAGGATTTAAAATTTCAACTAATATTAGAACTCGTTATATAGTAAAGTTTGAATATTTTAAAATAGGATTGAAAAAGGACATTATCCTATTAGTATATAATAAATATTACATAAAATTGAAAATTTTAAAATAGGTTTGAAAAAGGATATTATCCTTTTCCATAAAAAATATAAGATTTAATTAAAGAAGAATGTTAAATAAAAAGCTATTGGTTTAATCTGATGTATGAAAACGGGTTAATTTACAAAAACTAGCCAATTAGTTAATAAACTAGACAATTTTTAATAATAAGTGTTATTTAGATAAATCAAATAAGAAATTTAGTAGGTTCAAGATTTTTACAATCGAACAGACCAAACTAGTTCAATTTTTTAATCATGAATTGTACCATCACCAACTATATCTATTTTTTTTTCTTTTGTTTTTCTTCTTTTATTTTTTCAATATCACTATAGATTATCATCAACAATTTTAATAAAGAAACATTTAATGATAGAGATGGGTCAACTAAGATGCATTTAAAAAGAGCCTCAAAAGAATTAGATAGTAGGCATGAGACTCTTTTTAGTAGACCATTGACGTAAAATTTGTACTCCAATAGTATGTTTTTGGTTGGTGTAACCAAAGCTGTCCGTAAAATTGCAAGTGTGCAAATAACACGTATATTTCAGTGAGAAATTTCACTCAAGGCTGTTGGGTTATATTTTGCACTATTACGACAATTAACTGCCTAAGACAATGATTCTAGATAGATTGAAGTTCAGTTTATATACTAATAGTGGCAATTATGTTATTATCAATTATGTCGATTATCCAGTTATGTTACTTAGTAGTTAGTTGTTCTAATTTTCTCCTCCTATAGCCATGTTGCTTGGACATATTATAAAAGTTATAACTTGGTAACGTATGTAAAAAAAATAAATAATGAGGGTATAATTGTTGGAAACCTCTTCAAACTATTGCATTTTATATATCTATGTAGTATGGGTAGAAATGGGTTTTTTTTTTTTTCCAATTTTGAAGCCCTTATGTCATGTATGATCACTAATGATATACTAATAAAAGTTCCTCTCTTATGTATATCATATATCCACTTGCTTTCTATTTTAGAATATTCCTAAAGTGGGCAACGAGGAGTGACCTAAATGGTGTAAACTCCTCACTTAAGGTTCTTTCTCACAGGAGGTCTTAAAGTTCGAGTCACGCAAAACGAGGAAAAATGAGAAATTTTCCTTCTTGTAATCCTGTAGTCTCCTGGGCAAAGCTCCTTAATCAGATTAATTACGAAGGCCTCGCTTCCAGCAGCAATGTAGAAATTGAAACTACTAGAAAAATCGGGGCTGTTGGAAACCTGATGCTGAACAGAGCCAGTGATCAATCAACAGTTAACCAATCAAGTATGTAATGACTCCTTGTACGCAGAAATGTACAGGCTACGTAGGAACTTGAAGGATTTTGGGGTTCCCGATTTATCTTCTTTAAGGTTCTTGGAGTAGGGTCTTAGGAGCTTAAAATTAGTCCGGTTAACTTGGGATACCTAATGTTAAAAAACAAAATACAATGTTCCCAAAGTGAATGTATAAAAGGGTTTGTGAAAAAGTATCAAAGGCATACTTAAAACCGTTGGTTGTTTAGTTGTCCATATTTGGTTGAAATTTGGTTGTAGGCTTATAAAAACAATCCTATACACTTCTCTTTGACCAGATTTATTTTCTCAAAATTAGAAGAATAATATGTACGACAACTGTTCAACATAATGACTCAATAGAGTGCATAATAAGTGTTCGACATAATTCCTAAGTGAAGTGCGCACAACATATTTGACACAAACTTGCTAAGAACTTAATTAAGGAACTAGGTTGTGACATAATGGAATTGAAGGCCAATATCGAGCCTCAAAATTAACTCTTATGACAACTAGTATTCCCATACAAAAAAAAGGAAAGTTTTTAAGGGAATAGATGGATCTGTAGTTTCTTAGACCATTCCAGGAAGAAGATAAATTTCTATAAATGCTTTATCGGATGGCATGAATAAGGCTCTAGAATCTATCCAAAAGCAAATGGGTGGTTGTGATGGATGATGCTTTCACACGTCTTCGAACAAACTTTGTCCAAAACAATAGAGCAAATTTGACAAAGTTGAAAAATCCCAAATAGAAGCATCTTAATATATCCGAGATGCTAAGATTGAAACTTTTTTTTAGGGCATATGCAACAATATTTCCACATTACAAGAGTTCCTAAAATGGATAAGGTGGTGCTAGTTAAAACATATTTGGTTAATAATACCAAATTAAGTTAGCGTGTAAGGGTCAATGATGATCAATATACTGGTCGTCCATAAATCGATACTTGGTGAAATTGTTAAAGGAATTCAGGGAGTAGTTCTTGCTTTACATTACCTCACAGATAACAAAAGAAGCCTTATAAAAGTTAAAATATGTCAAAACAGTCTGGAGCTATGTTAAGGTGTTCAATTCTCTAGTGCTGAACATTTGCAACGTGTTAAAATTAAAACAAACTCTTCAGCTCTCTTTTGGGACTTCAATCTTGAATACAAATTGAGCTATAGAGGTAGGGTGTTCAAAATCTCTTTAGTGCTAGTACTACAGTGAATAAGTTTGTGGACTTGCAAAGATAAGAAAAGCTCTCCAGTGATAGATACCATAAATCGATAGGAGAACATGTTGCTACACAAAATGAGAAACTAAGCATAGCCAAACTTTTTAAAGTTTTGTTCAATATAAGATTACTTGCTTTATATGCAACAAATTGCACTATGTAAGGATTTCCAAAAGGACAAAGTTAAAAGCACTACTAGCTGAAAAGTAAGACAATAGTGAGCTAGTGATTGTCAATTCGTTGGTAACGAAAAAGACCTTTGATAAATGGATTCTCTTACTACACATTGGAAGGAGATAGGAACGAGGACAAAGTTTCAACAATGCACACTTGCTTTGAGGATGAGGGGTTGCAGATGGACTTAATTATAGTTCCATTTCATTATTGTTCCATTAGTATGAGATAAAAGGTTGCTATCTAATGAGTTACATGGATAGGCAATAGAGGTTGCTACAACTATTTTTTGAAGCACTGACGTGGATGGAGTGCTCACATCTTTGCTCATTAATTCAACATGTTGAGAGAGTCTTTTCAGGGTAAAAAGGTATCGCTTGGCCAACGTTGAACATAGTAGGCAGATTTGAAAAAATTGCAGTTGAGGAATCAAGCCAACTTTCTTTTGCTAGCGGCGGTCTGTGAGACCCCTTTTCAATAGATGAATATCACATAATTTGCAGAAGTCGAACAACATGAATATGGTATAGTTTCACAAGAAGATAGTGCAACCAAAGCTGTCCTACAAATTACAAATGTGTAAATGACATATTTCAGTGAGATGTTTCACTAAAGTTATTAGTTGAAGTTCTGTATTACTGTAACAACATTGGCAACAATGATGACTCCCCCTAAAAATATGAAAATATTATATAGACAAAAATTGACAAAATCTAATAATATTAAAAATTAATATATGTTTTAGCACAAACCTTAAAGTTCAAAAAGAGTTTTTAATGCTTTTAAGAGTTTACTTAAATCAGTTTTCCGGAAATTAGTTGTGTTTCAAAAGTCTTGCATATGATGCTTTGACTTGCGGTGCTTCATATGATAGGACAAATTCCAACGAAAGATGGCGGATAAATTTGCTTAACGCAGTATTAGAAGTGGCAGTCATATTGAATATTTCCAGGTTTGCAATGTAAGATTTCACATCAGAGAGGTCCAAGAAAAGTGTAACCAGAAATATTCACACATTACCTTGTGTAAAAAGAAAGCATTCACAGTGATAACTCCGTCCTCATCACATAGAATGGGGCATTGTATATGCATAGCCAAAACTTTATTTCGAAAACCAACGGACATATTATCAAATCTTAAAGCCACAAAGGTAGGGTCGATCAAGTCTTCATATGTGGCAATGGGGGTAAGTAAAGAGCTACAGCAACAGCAACAGCAACTGCAGTGGCAGATATAGCCAGCGTTCAATTCCCGTTACCTCTTTTCCTGGTCTGTAATCACAAATTACAAAATTGTTCTAATGCAATCGTAAGTTAAAAACTCCAGGTTGCACAAGAGCCAGTTTGTTCTTTTCAGGGCAAAGGAAGACCGTATAGCTTGATGCAAAAATAGTTTGTCCTCCCACTACGAATAAGTTTAAAGACAAATGAATTTTTTATATAAATATTTATGGACTAGAAACTAGAAAAGCATCAATTGGAAAAATAATTTAGCTCTTACACAAACCATTTCTTGAAGCTTTTGTGGGCAGAATCTATGCCTTGTGATTTTTTGCCATCTCCTCCACATCTAGCTCCACTTCTAATACTGGTGCATCCTTTTGCATGCTAAAATGACTGGTACATGGAATATAAGTACTTCAAACCCATAATAGGCGTTATCAAGCTTAACATAATTTTAACAGTGGAGACTAGCAACTTACCTATTCAGCACAGGACCATGATCTACAGCAGTTCGGAGGCTATATATAACTCGACCAACTATGTCTGACATGGCAACTGGCCCAAATGTTCGACTATCATTAGCTTCCTGAGTTCCCTCCAGAAAATATATGGTGAAGATTATCAGATTTTGCCAAAAAAATCGATAAAAACACATGCTCTTTGAGATATATCACCAACAGTATATAAAAGCAGCCTACATCTTGAACTAACGAACCTGAGATCACTAAATGTTAGAACAGGGCAAAAAAGAAAAGGGCTTTGTTGTTCAGACACTTAGTTGTGCCTAATTAGTGTGTAGAGTGTATATTCCTCAATTGTGGAATTAATTGTATTTTCCCCAATTAGCAGGATTCCCTAATTAGTGGGATTCCTATGTTTTAGGTGGTAATAAGGCGTGCAAAATGTATACGTATAAATTATCTATACATTGTTCGTATAATATGAGCCTTTTCTGCCAACTTTTCCTCATGGTATTAGAACCTTAGGGTTTTTGAGGAAAATTGTGCCGCTGCCTTCGTTGCAATTTCTAGCAATCTTCATTGCTGCAACCTCCAATCATAGTGCAACCTTCAACGGTGCACTTTCCCAATTCCATCACCGTGATTTCTTTTTCTTTCAACTCTAATCACAAACCTCACCCGATTCAAACTCCAATCACAAAATTCATGTCTGAAATCACAGAAATTAATTCTATCCAAAAAGCCACCCAAAATTCTAAAGAAGTTCAATCAAAAGGTGAGCTTCCAAACATATCATTTACATACTGAGTGATGGTAAGAACTATCTAAAGTGGCCTCAACTAGTACAAGCCATCCTCAAAAGGTAAAGAAAAACTGAGTAACCTATTGGGAACTCATCCCGAACAGGTTTCAAAGTTTGGGATGAAGAGGACTCTCTTATTATGTCATGGCTCCAGAGTTCTGAGACACCTGAAATTAGTGATACCTGCACGTTTCTCCCAACCACAAAAGAGATTTGGAGACAATTCAACAAATTTACTCTACGGTTAAGGATGTTGCTCAAGTATATGAAATAAAGGTAAAAGCCAGAACAAGAAGACAAGGAGGGAAATCAGTCAAATAATATGCCAATCTATTATAGAGTAAGCTGCCGGAATCGGATTATTAGAGACCTCAAAGACAGCCTTTGAAGTACAAACTGTAAGAAATCAAGACACACCAAAGAAAGTTGCCTGAAATTGCATGGTAGACCACCAAGCTGAGAGTGTGGCAACAACGGAAACTAGTCTTCTAATTTGGCCAACATCACTCAAAATAATCAAGAAAAGCTATAGGAACTGGGGGAATTCAGCAGTGAAGACATTGACAAGCTTAGAAGGCTACTGCGTCAGCTAAATAAAAAATCACATGCGAGTTCATTAGCTCTGGCATCACTCAACATAATCAACAAAAGCTACAAGAACTGGGGGAATTCAGCAGTGAAGGTATTGATAAGCTTAGGTGGTTGATGGGTCAGCTAAGTAAAACATCACATGCAAGTTCATTAGCTTTGTCAGGTAATCCTTCCTGTCAATTGGATTTAATGTCTTGCAGAAATCCTTGTCATTTATGGGTTATAGATTCAGGCGCCGCGACCAACTCACCCAAGACTTAAATGACATTGTTCATAATAGATAAGCCTTTTCTCCCAGCTTTTCCTCCCCAAGCAATAATGTTAAATGGAACTAAAAAAAGGGATGCAGAAAACAATGTTTTTATGACCAACATCCAAGATAAACATGAATGTAATCAAGTAGGCATAAACCACTGTAGACAAAAGATGCACATCTACATAATTTCAGGCATTCAATTACAGGATCTTCCAAACATGGTATTTGTAGAAACAAATTTTATCATGGTGAAAAGAAAAATGAAAAACACAAGCAACTTTACACTTTTCTTTGGCTAGGAAAATTTGACCGTTTACCATAATGACTATGATAGCTCTTTGATAGCAATTCACAAAAGAGATGGGGAAGAAAGAGAGTGAGTTCTACACACTATTACAAGTTGGCAAAAACAATAAAATATAAACAATCCCATGACGATGAACCATTACTAAAGTTAAAAACATAAGGAGATAGATCCAAAAAGAAAGAATTTTAGCTCGAACGTCCAAAAGATCACAAATAAGAAAAGGGATTCAAATTGTAATATAAAAGATAGTGCAAAAGCAATAAAGAAATTTTTTTATAGTAAATGTTGTTAGTTGTATCATATGTTCCTAGTTAAGGTAGAAAAATACTTGAAACCTAAAACTTGATTATTAATAACTCCTTTAAGATATTTGAGCACAATGTCTTTTTGTGGGAGCATGCATGAACTAACTAAACTTACACTATAAACAATGTTAGGTGTGCTAAGTGATAGGTAGATTAGCCTCCCAATTAGACATTGATAACTTTCCTTGTTAGTTTTAGGATCATCTGCAGAGATATTATGCTTCCAATTTCTTTCTAAAGGCATGCTAGCAGGTCAACAACCAAGTTTACCAGTTTCCTTCAAAAGATCTAGAGTATATTTCCTTTGAGAACCATTTCATCAACGTATACAATCAAAACTGACCTCTTCCAATCTTCAAACAATTTAATAAACACGATATGATATGCTTGGCCTTGCTTGTAGCCAAATTGTCATATTTATGTTGAATTGAGTAAAACCAAGCCTTGGGAGACTACTTGATGTAGGACAAATAGAAGAAGTATTAACTGGTAGCTAAAAATCACAAAATTAGGAAATATGGTTGATATTAGGCTGTTGAGATATCCAATTTCAGGTCTGAATTTTAGCTTGAAATGCTAAATTTTTGATTAGGTATAGATGGGATTTGAGGGCTTGTTGCTGGAAATTGTAGGCTAGGATTTTAGGGTTTCATATGGCTGGAATTTTAGGTTAGGTTTGCTGGAATTTAACAAGGAATACAAACAATGGAGGGTATAAAACTAGGAATCACGCATAGGGTCTAAGAATAACTCTTAGAAGAAAGCATCACACCTTCTAGTTGAAAAATCAAATTTATATAAAAAATTCAGGTTCTCTTATCATTGAAGGGCTGAGTATACACACATTTATAGAGAAGTTCTTACAACTCTTATTCTAGTAGGAAAAATTTTCTAACAAAATTTAAATCCTATTCCAGTAAAAATTCTATAAATAAGTCCTAAACAACTAGGATAACATATCTAAAACTAGAATAATATAGTTATCCTACTACTACTTCCTATCTAATAAGGAATCTCAACATAATATAAATTTCAGCTTTTGTTGTCAACTCAATTTTCATCCTTCATCCCACCATTGGCTAATTTTCCTTCTTTTAGTTCTTCTATAGATTTTAAGATCTTTTGCATCACTACTTTAGAATATACAAGAACCATCACTACTATAGATTTTAACCTCTTTGAAGATTTGTAAGGATAAATTAGATAATGATGAATTGATTGCTTTGCAAGAATGAATGATTCACAATGAAAAGACGAGACATTCTTATTAATAAATAACTTTAGGTATAAATGCTTCATACAAGGAAAACTAAGATGGATGAAACGTTTATGCCATAACATCACATCAAACTTAGACAAAGTAGATAAAAAAGGACTTGGGGTGTTTTTGGTGTGGGAGAAGAACTAGTAAGATAGTAGAGATCGTATTGCTCCTCAACATTGCCAATTATCCTCCCCAAATAAGGATCTTTAAATATACATCGGTCACAAAGAAAGATTACTGTGCAATTTAATAATAGAAAGAAGGTTATATTTTAAACTAGGAACATGAAGCAAAACTATCAAATGAATTCAATGGCAAACATCTCTAATCCTAACCACCATAAATGTATTGCCATTTGCTACAAAGACAAATTATCAACATATTTTTATAATTTGAGACCATATTATAAGGCCCGTCAAATAATCTGAAGCACCAGTGTCAACAATCCAACCATTAAGAGCATCCTTCTGTGATAATAAAGAGGGCATGATAATATCTCATTATGTCATTGCTACAGCAATGGTTGAGGCCAAATATTCAAATTGTCATTCTTGGCTTAGGAGAGTCTATCCTACTAGTTTTCCCGAAAGCAACACATGATGGAACACGTCTAACATGCCCGTGTGCAAGATCGTGTCTAATTTGTTAGTTTGTCCTAAGGGAAACACGAATTGGTACATGTATGTGTCTAACAGGCTAGTTGAGAGGAACAAATGTTAGTATATACCCGTGTTTAAGGTCATGTCTAACTCCTACTTTTTTTCTTCTTTCTTCTTTGACATAAAAGACATCAAATAGAGAAGAAAACATCATAGCATAAGTGCTTTAACATGACTTTGTCTCTTATTGGAATGATGAATGGACACAAACAATAGACGAATAAGAACAATAGAGCAAGCGTACAAATGAACACAACTTCATTTCTAATGTCAATGAAAGGAAATTTTTTTTTGGGGCTTGATGGGAAGACCAACTCTAAAACCATGAAACAAAGACAAGATGAAACAAATACATTATAAAGATAGGTTCTAAGAAATTTTTCCATATCCATTGTGATGATAGATATATGAATATGTACAAGTACATATGGATGTGTTAGAAAATAAAAGATTTAGTTTGATTTCCTTGCCTAATTTCTAGTTGTTTCTATTTTTTGAATAAAGGACCCGAATCTCTAAATTGGGGTTAAGGATCCTTCGAAATAAGGTAGTGTATATTTTAGTTACTATATTTAGGTTATTTCTGTTTTTATTAGTCTTTTCCCAGGGTACAAAGTACCCTATAAATTCAATGTATTCTATCATAGATATATATGAGAGAAAATAAAGTTTTCCTTAAAAAATCCTACATGGTATCAGAGCCCTAGGGTTCAAATCAGAAAAATGGCAAAGACTGCCATGCCTGGTGCAAGCAAAACCCAAAACACATCAGAGGTTACCTCTGAAACCAACCCAGACAACTCTCTCTATACTAGTGTTGATAATATAAACACCAGTTCTTCTTTACAAATTTTCGTTCAAAAATTGAACGGAAGAAACTACCTTAAGTGGTCTCAGTCTGTCAAACTTGCACTCGAAGGCAAGAGGAAAACTCGGGTACATCACTGGGGAAGAGAAGTAGCCAGAAGAAAAGGAGCCTGGCTTTAAAAGATGGAGAGCAGAAAATTCCTTGGTAACAACATGGCTTCTAAATTCAATGGAGGCAACAATTGCAAGGCTGAACATCTTCCTGCCAATAGCCAAAGCAATGTGGGACTCCATCTGGCAAACGTACTCAGACTTGGAGAATTCTTCACAGATTTTTGAATTAAAATCAAGGCTTTGGCAATCCAAGCAAGGAGATCGTGAGATTACCGTGTATTACAATGAGATGGTCGCTCTTTGGTTTGAACTAGATCAATGTTATGAAGATGAATGTGAGAATCCAAATGATTGTGCAAGGTATAAGAAAAGAGAAGATAATGATCGTTGTCTATATGTTCCTTACAGGAGTTAATAGGAGCTTAGATGAGGTAAAGGGAAGAATTCTTGGCAGAAAACCACTTCCCTCAATTCGTGAGGTTTTCTCAGAGTTACGGCAAGAAGAAAACAGAAGGAGAATCATGCTCAGCAATGTTGCACCACCAACCGAGGCTGAGAACTCAGCTCTTGTCTCTCGGAACTTAGGAGGGACTGATGAAGACGGAGAAAGGAGGAAACGACCATGGTGTGATCTTTGTAGAAAACCATGGCACACTAAAGAAACATGTTGGAAGATTCTTGGGAAGTCAGCACGTTTAAAGAAAAAACAGGAAAGGAATGGCAGGGCACTTCAAACCACAACTAATGATTCTCAAGTGCAATCAATCAACTCAGATGAACAAACTTTCACAAAGGAATAGTTATAGCATCTGCACAAACTTTTTGAACCTCCACAATTCTCTGTTACTCCTTCATGTTCTCTTGCAACACAAGGCAATTCTTGTGTCACAGCCCTCTCTACTTTGGGTCTTTCTCCCAGTCCTTGGATTATAGATTCCGGTGCAACAGATCACATGACAAATTGCTCCCAACTGTTCTCATCATATAATCCATGTGCAAGAAACAAAAAAATTAAGATTGCTGATGGATCTTTTTTGGCAATAGCCAGGATTGGTTCAATCAAAGTTTCCCCGCTTATAACTCTTTGTAATGTGCTTCATGTTCCAAAATTGTCTGGTAATCTTCTTTCTATCAGTAAAATAACTTGTGATCTAAACTGTCAAGCTAATTTCCATCCAACTCATTGTGAGTTTCAGGAACGGCCTTGGGGAGGATGATTAGCAGTGCTAGGGAAAAAGGAAGACTGTATTTCTTTGAAGATGGAACAATCCCAAGTAAACTACCAGTCAGTAGTTTATGCTTTGAATCTGAATTTTCTTCTAGTAATCATGAAATAATGCTATGGCACTATAGACTTCGTAATCCAAACTTTCATTACTTAAGACATTTATTTCCTCCTCTTTTTATTAATAAAAATCCATCTTCATTTCAGTGTGAGATTTGTATGTTTGCAAAACAACACCGAGCCTCTTATCCTCCAAGACCATACAAACCCTCTAAGCCATTTTCTTTAATTCATAGTGATGTTTGGCGTCCTTCAAGAACAACAATTCTTGGAAAAAGATGGTTTGTCTCATTTATAGATGATCACACTAGAATAAGTTGGGTATATTTATTGAAAGAAAAATCTAAGGATGAAGAAGTTTTAAAAACTTTTATACCATGGTTCAAACACAATTTGATGAAAAAATTCCGATCTTTAGAAGTGATAATGGGAAGGAATTTTTTAATAAGACTTTGGGGAGTTTTTTTTTATTGAAAAGGGAATTATTCATCAGAGTTCATGCAATGATAACCCCGAACAAAATGGAGTTACGGAGAGAAAAAACAAACATCTACTAGAAGTATCAAGAGCATTACTTTTCACAAATAATGTTCCAAAGTACCTTTGGGGTGAAGCTATTCTCACAACAACCTATCTTATTCGAATGCCCCCGAAGATTTTAGATTTCAAAACTCTTTTACAAATTTTTTCAAAAAAGAAAAATTCATCCTCTCGGATAGTATCCGATTTCCCCATTAAACTCTTTGGATGCACAGTTTTTGTCCACAATCATGACCCAAACCAAAGTAAACTTTATCCTAGAGCTCGGAAATGTGTTTTTGTAGGATACTCACCAACTAAAAAGGGCTATAAATGCTATGATCCTACTTTGAAAAAAATGTTTGTTTCCATGGATGTATCCTTGTTTGAAACGACACCTTTTTTTAAGTCTCCTCTTTAGGGGGAGAAAAATAATGGAGATTTGACTTGGGACCAAATCGAAACCTTGGTGAATGAAGATCTTTTCCAGATTTAGAATAATTCAATATCTGAACCTATGTCAAACATCTCACCAATAAAGTCCGTTTTAACTCAACCCGAACAAGACCAAAGTGAAAAAAAGAAGATGGGCTAAGTCTTGTCCCAACAGAAAATAATGGTTCCTTTGAAGGAGATGAAAGAAAAAATTCGGATTGGTTTACATCCGGAAAAACTTGACTCAAGAAAAGATGTCCGAAAATTCCCAGCAAGGCCAAGATTCCAACTCGGGCCAAGACCAAAACTCTTTTGAATATGCCTCTTTCAGTTCAAAACTCCCCAGGTGATACTCCCTACTTACATTTTATTTCTGAAGAAAAACCCATTACAGATCTTTATATTCCTATTGCTCTTCAGAAAGGAGTTAGGTCGTGTACTAAACACCCAATGTCAAAATTTGTGTCTTATAAAAACCTATCTCCTGCTTTCTCCTTCTTCACTAATCAAATGTCACTTGTGGGGATTCCAAAAAATGTTCAAGATGCTTTACAGGTTCCTGAATGGAAGGAAGCAATTCTAGAAGAGATGAGAGCTCTTGAGAAGAACAAAACATGGGAAGAAGTGGATTTGCCAAAGGACAAGAGGACCATAGGGTGTAAATGGGTATTTACAATAAAATACAACTCAGATCAATCCCTAGAGAGATATAAAGCCCAATTAGTTGTTAAAGGCTTCACCCAGACATATGGAATCGATTACATGGAGACCTTTGCTCCAGTAGCAAAACTTAACACTGTAAGGGTGCTTCTTTCATTGGCTATCAATCTAGATTGGCCTTTACAACAATTAGATGTCAAGAATGCAATCTACAACGGAGACTTGGAAGAAGTTTGCATGGATGCTCCACTAGGCTTCGAAGAAAGATTTAACTCGAAGGTATGCAAATTAATTAAGTCCCTTTATGGTTTGAAGCAATCACCCCCGGCTTGGTTCGATAAGTTTACTTGTTCGATGAAAAGGCAAGGTTATACACAATCTCAAACAGATCACACAATGTTCTTTAGGCACTCATCAAGTGGAAGAATCATAGCCTTAATAGTCTATGTCGATGACATTATCTTTATAGGCAATGACTTAGAAGAGATGTATAGCTTAAAGAAGAATTTGGCTACTGAATTTGAAATCAAAGATTTAGGTTCTCTCTCAAAAAAAAAAAAAGATTTATGTTCTCTCAAATATTTCCTAGGAATGGAAGTAGCCAGATCAAAATGGGGGATTGTTGTTGGCCAAAGAAAGTATGTACTAGATTTGTTGAAAGAGACACGAATGAGTGGATGTCAATCGGTAGATACACCGATGGATCCAAATGTGAAACTGGGAAATAGCAAAGGAGGATGCGCATTGGGTACAACAAGATATCAGAAGCTAGTAGGTAAGCTAATTTATTTATCTCACACTCGGCCAGACATAGCCTTCACAATCAGCCTTCTGAGTCAATTTATGCACTCAAAGGAACACCTTGAGGCTACCTACCGTATTCTACGGTATCTGAAGAAATCTCTAGGAAAAGGCCTGTGTGTTTTAGAAAAAATAACAATTCAAGATCGGAATCTACACTGATGCAAATTGGGCTAGGTCCTCTATTGATCGGAGATCAACAACGTGACACTATTCCTACGTGTGGGGTAATTTGGTAACTTGGAGAAGTAAAAAACAGAGTGTAGTGGCAAGAAGTAGTGTTGAGGCTGAATATAGAGCAATGGCCAATGGTGTTTGCGAACTAATATGATTGCAGCAGATATTAAAAGAGTTAAAGTTGCCTTTAGAGACTCCTATGAAGTTATACTGCAATAACAAAGCCGCAATCAATGTAGCAAATAACCCAGTGCAACATGATCAAACTAAACACGTTGAAGTTAATCGACATTTTATCAAAGACAAGCTAGAAGGAGGATTAATATGTATAACATTTGTTCCAACAAAACAACAAACAGTAAATATCCTCACAAAGGGACTGATCAAGCCATCATTTGACTTCCTTATTAGCATGTTAGGTTTGCATGATATCTATACACCAACTTGAGGGGACTGTTAGAAAATAACAGTTTGATTTCCTTTCCTAATTTCTAGTTGTTTCTATTTTTTGAATAAAGGACCTGAATCTCTAAATTGGGGTTAGAAATAAGGTAGTGTATATTTTAGTTACTATATTTAGATTATTTATGCTTTTATTAGTCTTTTCAAAGGGTGCAAAGTACCCTATAAATTCAATGCATTCTATCATAGATATATATGAGAGAATAAAATTTTCCTAAAAAATCCTACAGGATGCATATGAAAATAATCAACTACAGATCTGTAACTAAATGCCTACAATCATGGAATCCAATCATGAAGGAATAAGGAAAGTTTGACTTCTATTCCATAGAATCCTATCGTTAACACCAATACTCCAACATGATGCTTTCTTCTAAAAGTGATTCTTAAAACTTAACAATGATTCCTAGCTTCCTACCCTATGAGTGATTCCTAGAAGTATCCATTGTTTGTTTCCTACAATAAAATTCAAACAATCCCAACCTAAGTTTCTAGCAATTCAAATCTGAAGTTTCAACAACTTTTACTGAAATTTCAGAACTGAAATCTGAATTTCAAGCAGCTAACAAAAACCCAACAGCCCAGATTTTCTAATTTCTGCGAGTTTTAGGAACTAGTTGATTTCTTTTCCATGGTCCTACATCAAAAAAATGAATATAAATCTAGTTCCACTATAGTACTGAAACTCTTTTTTCCAGATGGAAAAAAGTGAGCAATGAAATGAATACAACAGAAACACGTCTACATTCATTGATAAATTTCATAATTGCAAAAGAGCTTATACCTTGGCCTTTAACTTCTCATTATCAGCCAACACCCAGCACTGATCTTCTTCTAGAATAAAAGGCTCATCCTTCTCATCAGTAGATGCCATTTCATACCCTTCAACAGCAGCTAATCTTCTTACAAGATAGTTATCTGATTTTGAAGGATCCTTCAGAACTACAACATCTCCAACAAAAACACGCCTGCCAATGAAGAATAAAATACTAAGATCATAGTTTTAACACAATCTTCTAGAAAAGAAGTAGAAAAGCAAAGATTCAAACAGCACATATCATTTTCCTTTTTGCATTTACCCCTTCATTCAGGTGTCAACAGCTATTGCATTCACCAAGGCAGTTAAACAATAAATAGAGAACTTAATATGGTAGTGATACACATTAACTACAAACCTGGCAACTGCAAAACTTGAATTAGTCTAAAAGCTGCTTCCTAGTTATGTGATACAATAACAGCTTATCCAGCTTTATGGTAAAAGCTAGGCATGAACCTGCTTATGTAAACTAAACAGGAAGAATATAATTTCTGCTGCCTAATAACCCCCCGTAATATGGGTATAACTAAAATAAGGCTACAAGCTCAAAGGCCATAGACAGCCAACAAACAAAAGCAACAGAATCTCATAACTGCTGGCCCTGGATTAGACACTCACGCAGGACTTAGACGAATCTATTGGGGTGCAAGATATAAGATTTCAACTGTGAGGTGGATTATTGGTTAATAGCATGCATCTCTAGTACGCATAAGTAAATATGGATTTAAATTTTCTAAACACTGACAGGATTCCCTTTCATAGAGGATGAGTTTCCTTACGTTGGATCTGCAGCAGGTAATTTTCGAACCAGAAGAGTTCCCCCTTGCTCTCCTATTGTGGGAGCCATTTCATGTCCTTTATTCCAGTGCAAATATGTCAATTTTCCCTGGAATAGATTTTTCCAGACAGCATCTGAGACTTCTCTATCACTTATTTGACCTCTCTTATAACTCTGCACCATGTGAACATTGAGTCAGGGACTTCACAATAACCACAAGTATAAGATTTTTTTTCGAAGAGAACCCAAGAAGCACAAATTGACCAGCAAAACAACAGCCATTGAACCTCGACTGACAACTTTGAGGAACAAGAAACAGAATTGCAATTTGGTCTCAATAATTTGGAACTTTAAGACATCCTTGCATAATCTAAATTTCTAGCAGTAAAAAACTACTATATTATAATCATAAGTGAATGATCATGAATTCTTTAATATGATAGTTTTTGATGTATCTAACAGCTATCACATACAAATATCCAAACTAAAAGCTCAAGGGTAAAATTCCAAAATCTACAATAAAGTACTAGTTGATCCATCAAAGCAACATAAATCAAGGCATTATTCCCCATTTTCCACACTTGATCAGACACAAATACTTAAAAGCCAAGAAAATTTAGATTATCTGACTGTTCCTCGAATAGAAGTAGAGATCAAATGAGAAGTGCAAAGTATAGTCCCAACAGAACAAGCAAATTGTTTACAGATAAACGGAAATATAAAAAAGATTAAAACAATCCCAATTATTCTAGCCTAGCAAATCATCTCAACACCGCATTAATACCCATAATAACCCATTAAAGAATCAATCTTTGTGACAATTTTCTGCAGTGCTGACCTCATCAGATTAGATCAACAACCAGGACAAAGAAATGTGAAAAGAAAAAAAGAACCAACAAAATGCACAATTGCAGTCTTAGAGCCACCGCAACCGGCATAAGCGCTCACAAGAGATCAACTCATTCATTATCTTGTGTCCTCGATTGAAACAAGAAATCCAAAACGAAATATCAAAAGGCGTCAACTACACGAGGAACACACATGGGAAAGCAAGCAAAAAAAAAACACGAGATAGAAGGGCAGGCAGAGAAAGAGATAAACCTTACCTTCCAACTGAGGGAAAGAGAGTACTCGAGCTTGTGGGCAACGTATCGAAACCAAGTGGAAAGAGAAACCATTTGGTCGATGAATTCACGACAGTGGGACTAGTGAGAGATGTAGCTCGCAATTGGCATGCATCACCTTCTTCTTAAACCCCTAGACGGTATTGGTCTCTCTCTGTAAGTTGCTTATACTTACCTCTCCAGGTCATAAATTTAAACGTTTAGCCTTTCAAGCTCAAGTAGTAAAAATACTTTTCGATTACAGCTCTATTAAGGGAAACAAAGGGCTAGTCCTAATGCTAACTTTTATTAACAGTAGCTTTCTAATATACAGTCACGAGTAAACAAAAGCCTCTTCTTACTCCCTTAATTTTTGTATATTCATTAGGTTAATGTAATGGGCTAAATTTGTCTAGGTATTAATTTTCTATTTTACACTCATCAGTTGTCGAAATAGATTGTATTGAATAAAACATTGTAGTAATTGCTATACGAGAAAGTTCTAAGGTGAATGAAGTTAATAAGTTGTCTGAGGGCATTTTCAACATTTAGACCTAAATATTGTATGTGATATATCTTTATATTAATCTTGCATACAAGAATTATATATTTTATTTTTGCTTACCCAGAAAAATATGTGAACTTTTTATAAGGGAGGAGGAAAAAATGTGGTGGGGTTATTAAATAAATTGTTGATTTATGTCTTACAATATTGTTATTTGATGATATAATTATTTATAATTATTCTTTATTTTATATATATTTAGATGTATATGATAAAGTTCATAAAATAAAAATAAAATTACGATGTTATTCATATTGCAATTATGTATTATTCATAAATTGTTCATAGTTATTATTCTGTTAAGATTCGACACTAATAAAACATAAAAGACTAGCACCTATTATGCTTTTTTTATAACGAAAGTAGTAGATCTTATAAAATAAAATATGAAGATATTTAAACAAATGTGTAGATACTTCTTAAAGAATAAGTTCATAAAACTGTCCTCACATGAGAATTTAGTTTAGAACATTACTTGTGTCTATGAAAATTTTATTATGATAATTGTACGAGGGATCCTTTGATTTGAGATTTTTAAAGTATCCCATATAGGGATTCTTATATTTTGATACTATCTATGACATATTCTAGTTAAGGGTAATTTAGTTGGTAGTTATTGGATATATCATAAACTATATGGAGATAGTTAAGTCATCTATATAAGATTTATAACCCTAAAATAATTAGGGAGAATATTTAGTTGTTCTCGATTAATATTAATTCGAGAAATTATTGGTCAAGGTGGAATAATATTTTGTAATAGATTGCAAATGTTATTCTATGATCAATTACTAATGATGAAGATCTAATATGATTAAACTCAAATAGAGTGAACATTAATTTTATACTCTATGTCTAATTAGAACATTATATAACGAAAATATTTAATTATACAAAAAATTATGGATGAAAATATTACTTAAAACTACTTTAACATTTCTAAATATTTAGATGTTATAATGTGTTGCTAGACACCAATGATACAAATTATTTAATTAGAAAATTTAAGATAAATTAATGGAAATTAATTATTTAATCCTAAGTATGATTTATGATTATAATTTATCCATTACAAACATATTTAAGGACCTAATCAGTGACGCACAAAGAACAAGTTGAAGAGATAAAATGTCATTTATTTAAGTTAGACTTGATTGTAAAGTTTAAGAAATTTTATAATTATGATATATTTAATAAATAAAGATTAATACGAGATATTGTATCTTATTTGAGTGTAATAGATATTTAATTAGAATTAATTCTAATTAAAATTAAAATTTAATTAAAATTAGTATTTAATTTTAATTAATTACTAAAATATCTAAGACTTATTATAAATAGGTTTAGGGTTCAGGGAGCTACCACTTATTGTCTAATCCTCTCTAAAATAGTTGTAGAGTTCTCTCAATATATTTTATGGATATCACTGAAGATCGGACACTTATTTGACTATGGTGATTGAGATGGGGCAATTTAAAAACAATTAGAAGAAAACAACAAGAAAATGATCAAGCTTTAAAATAAAATACAAACTAATATTTATACTTTATTATATTTTATGTGTTAATCGTGTTATAAAATTTAAGTGATCTTAGCTTTGGAAAATCAAACAAATTTTTTTTTTGCATTTATTTTGCTATAAAGGTGATTGAATCCTGCCCGACAATGATATTAGAGTCACCTTTAATTGTTTGACTTGATTAAATTGCCTAATTGTTATTGATTTGATAAAACTAAGAATTAAATTTTATTTTAATGTATTAAGTTTGTTTAAATTTTCTGAAAATTAAAACTAATCACCCTTTGTTTTGTAATTTCTAAAAATTAAAATTTTAGCTCCTATACATGTTGTAACTTATGAAAATTAGTTTATCATTTTAAGAAAAACCATAGCATGCTACCTCTTTTTGTCTTGAAAACTTGTAGTTTAGAAAACTAGATGCCTTCAACATATTTTATGGATTTAGAAATTGAAAAACCATTGCATGTTTTGCCTGTTGTTATGAATGAAATATGAAAATCATTGATGCATGTCCTGTTAGATATTTTATGGATTTAGAAATTGAAAAACCATTCCATGTTTTGCCTGTTGTTATGAATGAAATATGAAAATCATTGATGCATGTCCTGTTAGATATTTTCCCATTTGGTGGACAACAATTAATTGAATTTTTTGATTTTTCAATAACTCATCGGTTAATTTACGTAAATGTGATCTAAATAAAGATAATAAAGTGGTCTAATAAAGGATCTAAATTAATAGGCCAAAATTCAGGAAGAAAATAGACCCACGATTAGTGTAGACTGGACCTATATTGAGCCGGTGATGGTAGGCCCGATATGAATACTATATATAGAAGGTTAAGGTCTCCTGTAGCTTTTGTAGTAAATCTTGAATGTATGGATATTGTGGCCCATTTAGAGGTTTACATATACAGAAAGCTACATAAAAGCTTTAGCGTGTTACGGTAAGCAACTCTTGTGAAGGTCTCGGTAGATTTGCGCTCATTACAAATTCAGAAAGCTCATTGGAAAGTTATATAATCAAAATAAGGTATTTCCACATTGCTTTATTATTTCCCTTTCACGTTTGATTTGGGAACCTGTTTTTCATATTAAGGGTTAGAACCCTAGATTATTAATATCATTAAGAATTAAGGAAATGCATTTCACTCACATGTATATCATTAATAGAAACACATGAATGATGATTTCGTACACAATGCAAAGTTAGTATATGTACCACCCCATGCTAGGGGTTAGATTATTAAGAAAATTCAGTACATTTTATGCTTTGCATGTTTGGAATACTTGCTTATTTATGCATAAGCATTTTGAACACATACAATTTTTGTGCATGCATTCATGATAATTCCGGGTGCAGTTGGTTTTAGAATTTTGATTAAGGTGACAATTGTGGTTTATTAGTGATGAAAATTTATTTGGAAATTATTGGCATTATTTTGGAATTTTTAGGAATTTTAGGAAATTTTGGATTATCAAGAGAATTAGACCAATGGCTTAATGACATGTAGCACTCTATTTGCATGACAAATGGCTCAAATGAAATGAGCCATGTGTCAAGTTGGTAGCAATACACATGATAATAACACACGTGAGCACTTGTGCTGGAGAGGAAAAACCACATAAGCCTTATTGTTCTTCTGCCTATGTGGGTGTTCTTTGAAAAATCATTGAATCTTCTTCACCAAAACACTAGTTTTTGGATTCCGACATTAGTATTGTACTTTACAACATAAAGAAGTTGATCCAACTGTTAGTTTGTCCTAATCTCTCTAGTCTTGCTCCTCAACCATCACCGAAACCTTTGTGATTTTTTAGAAAACAAGAGGAACGCATCGAGCAACCGATTCCAGATATTGTCGAGACTTTGAGGCAGTAAACAATAAGGAAGCTTTTGTAAGTAATCTTAGACAGTATTTTGTGTAAGTAATTTAAATGGTCAAATTTGATAGTTTTGCTTTGATTGCTTTGTTACTACTGTTTTTGGTCCATTGAATTATTTACAAAGCTGTCAGATGATATGTTAGATTATTGAATTGTTGAATTTTGGCATGAAAGCCATGATTGGATAATTATGTTGAACATGAAATGAATTCGTTTAGTTTTAAAACTGTTAAGTCCTAGTTGTGGGTAAACTGGCATGGCTAGAAGGGTCTACAACTGCTCCTATTATTGACACCTCGGTGTCTCCTATATCGATACTTCAGTGTGTCCTGTATTGACACTTCGGTGTCTCCTGATATCGAGACATATGTCTCTCTTGCTGATACCAATCATGGTATCTCCTGTATAAGTCCCGTTACCCACTTCTGTAAATAGATTTAATAGTCATATGTTTTGTATTCTGATTTCTGTTTGACTATGATATAAACAAAGAAATTGTGTTCTGATTATGAAGGGTTTATACCCTCTCTTGAGACTCAGTTCTATCTTCTATACAATCTGTTTGAGATCCAATATAATATGTTGAATTGTTCGTTCCGATAAATTGTTAATGCATGCTTCTGATATATCATGATTGTGTATATTTAGTTGTTAGTTTAAGCATAGATTAGTTATTACTCACTAAGCTTATGCTTAGCATAGTAGATTTGTCCTGTGTAGGTTCAGAGAGCAGGACATAAGGACTGGGACGAGTCAACCACAGTGACCAATGGAGTATGAGTCTTGTTATTGAAATTGTATTTTTGGAGTTATTTTTGGCTTGTCTTTGATGTATATGACTTTGTATTTGAAGGTTTGTAATAACCCTAGTTCAAGCTGGTTTCTGAAATTATGATATGTCCGTATGTTTTGGAAATGTTTATTTTTGGATGCTATGCTTCTATGAAATGTTGATGAATGTTTCGTATTTATTGATTTTGTCTCGATTTTGTATGCAAGTATGATATGTTGTGTAGCACCCCACTCCCGCAAAGACCCGAACCCGATATCGACGGTGATATCCGAGCCCGTGACCCGCGAGGGTGGTGTACTCGAACAAACACTACTTTTTAAAACTTGCTGTGACATTTTCTTTTCTTTCAAACACAATTGAGTGCGCAGAAGCAATAAA
>JANZLD010000009.1:20132925-20145957 GCA_026413575.1 Erythroxylum carthagenense | reverse complement strand
CACCCTCATCGTAGGTTATGTATTGGAATGACCTACGGGTATTCCGGTGCGTACTCTACGGTAAGGGGGCGCTACATAAAACTTGTTGTATCAAACTGTGAACTCACAGATGGTTTTATAATATAAATATATGGTTGGTGTGTAATGAAATGACAAAGTAAATTATGTTTTGTTAATGAAATGGGATGAGTTGAACTTAAAATATTTATGTTCTTTATGATGCCATGATAAGTTGATGTGTTTGCTCTAACATGTCATTCTCATAGGGTATGTTCTTGAATGTCTTCTGAATGTTCAAGTATATGCTCTATGATAGTGGGGTGTTATATAGGATACGTAATTAAGGCTTCTGTTATGTGATACACGTGGTATCAGAGCAGTTACATGATTAGGTAATTAAAAATGAAGTTTTTTAATTTTTCTCTATAAGGGTTTTCGGAGAATAACGATTTGTTTTTTGTCTTTTTCTTGCATATGAATGTTTGAAAGTGTGCTACATATGGTTAGCCTTGAAAAACAGGTTGAAAATGAGCTTTAGAGTATACAAAAATTAACCTAAAACTTGCCAAAAATCATCCTTACTGTCAAGAGGCCGGTCAGGCTAGCGTGTGCTAGATAGATGGGAGATAAGTGGCTCAACCGTCGGAGGATGTGTGATAAACACATCACTTCCAGCTTGATAACCAACTGGCAGCACTGGGACATGTGTCTAGCACATGCATTAGGTAAAGCGCGTGTGTCACACGTGTTGAGGCAAGTTTTAATTAATTTAAAACCCTCAATATACTGCAAGCGCATAGGCCGTGGGTGTAGTATATGAGGTGTTGATCCCTCGAGGAATTGTCGAACTAATCTAATTCTAAGTTATCTAAGGCCTAAAGAATTATTAAAATGAAAACAAAAACTGCACAAAAAAGTAAACACATGAAGATGATTGATTAGAATTAAAATATAAAATTAGCATACAAAGAATCAAGTTGAGCACCACCAAATTAACAATAGAAATCACACAAAGAAGAAAAGTCGATTATGAGAAGGGGGATTTAACCTATCATTAGATGCTAACATGATTACTTTTGAGTTAATATGGTATACTTTCGAGTTCATATGGTATCGATCCTAGATTTTTGAAGGATGGATTATTCTCTCTCGAGTTATAATCATTAAATCCTAAATCATAACCCTAATTGAATTATGGAATTTGTAATCTCTCAATTAATAAAAATCTCACACATCCAGTTAGATTTTAAGTCCTCTAATAGACTACCAGGTCCTCACACGAGATCTCTCTTTGTCTAAATTCATGATTTGATTATTTACATGATCTATTAGATTGTTTAACTCTAATTACCCAATATAATAGTTTTTCTATTATTTCACTCTCTTGATTTGTTACTGAAGCATACAAATACAAAAAATAATCACAACACCCAATGTATTAACATCAAAAGGAATCACATTAATATTGATTCAAGAACAAATCCCTAAAGAAGTTTAGAACATCATCATCAAATCCAAATCTATCACTATCAAATCCATCTTATACATTTACAAGAAAGAACAATAAAGATGAAATGAAATGCTAAGTGGAAGGGTCATAATAGATAGGGAAGATAGCAGCACTGCATCACTTTTTCTCCTTCTTCCTTTCTCCTCCTTCTCTCTCTTCCTTCCTCTCTCCTTGGATCTTTCTTAAAGTGGTAGAAGTTAGAGCTCTCTTTATGGTTATTTTCTTTCTTTATGTATTCTTTTCTATTTTAGGTAATAGGGTTTTCCTGGGTCTAAAAAGTCCCAAATGTCCCTCGATAAGTCGTGTTCGGGGGGCTGTCTGCTCTATTTGTCACACAAGCCACGATCGTGGCATTCAATTTTTGCTCTTTGTCATGATCGTGGTAGACCACAGGCTTCTGTACAATTATGGCTTAAGGACAATGTTTTATTTTCTGAAACTACATTTTTGAACAACTTTGCATTTGGAGTGCAAAAGATGACTTTTATTGTATGAAATAATATTTTGAAACTTACATATGCATAACCGAATCATATATGCTACATGTATGTGTAAGCCATGGCAAGGTTTCATTTTATCGGTTAGACCGATAAATAAAAACATAGTGCCTTACTTGATTTTTAAACTTAATATTTTTATATGATTTTTGTGATTGGTGAGATAACAATGGGCCAATTGTGTGCTAGGCACAATATATTAAGCGACCTCCGTACCCTTATCGCTAGTACATAAAAGTCGAGTCCCCGTATCGACACCTTCTACGAAACTTGTGTATGATTCCACACCTAGGATCTGGACACTGATGAGGTTATCACTTAGGGTCATGACACTCTTTTCGACTGTAGTCTGGACTCATCACGAATGAAAGTCGAGCCAACACCGAAAATCGATAGGTGTGCACACTAGTTTGACCGACTAGTACACACATGATTATTTTGGCTTATTTTGAGATATGTTTTCTAACAAGATTTGATTTATACATGTGATGTTTTTTTTCTACTTTTGTATATTAGAATTGGAACCTATATTCATCAGATGAGTGATTAATAGGTTAGGTCTATATGGTTCCTAATCAGTATACGTTCAGTCATAGGCTAGACCTATGTATTTCTATATGTCAAGTATGTTCACTTCATAAGTTACCTACAATGTCTGGGTATGTCTCGAGTTCTATTTGCGATATATGTTTTTCCTGCTTACTGAGTACATAGTGTCCAGGTTATGACAGTATGGCTAAGAAGAATACTTGAAGTACCACATCAAAAACAAGATGCTCCAACATAATTATTCTTTGATAATAAGTTTGCAATAACACTGTGCAAAAATTCAGTTTTTATGGATGATCCAAACACATAGACATTCGGTTTCACAAAATTTGTGAGCTAGTAACTGAAAAGAACGTAGTAATTGATTATTGTCGCACTGAAGAACAAGTTGCAGATATTTTTACTAAACCACTAAAGTTTGAATTATTTTATAAACTGAAGAAATTGTTAGGGATGATAAATTTCTATTAGGTTGATTTAAGGAAGGCAATGTCATAAAATAAATAAATCAAGTCAACATGCATTGTCATTAAATTGTAGGCAAAATCATGATAAAGCAAATGGAGAGAGACAATAATATGCATCTTCATTAAATTGTAGCCGAGATCATGATGAAGCAATCGAAGAGAGAGGCACTTTTTTCCTCCTTAAGCATTCCATTTAATTTGACCAAATTTTTGGTCCAATAGAAAGTTTGCTTATGTGATTAAAACTCTAGTATTTTATTATTTTTGCTTTCTATAAAAAGGAGTGTAACCTAAGTCTTATTTGTTGCATTGTATTTTAGGATTGAATTAATTCTCCTCTTCTCTTCTCTCCCTCTCTCTCGTGTGTGTGAGTGTGTTATGTTATTTGATATTAGGGTAGATTGTGTCTGTGGTGAGGTAAAGAAGAGGAGGTAGGTCCTAGATCGATAGGAATGTGAGGTGGCATAGAACAATGAAGAGAGGTTGATGAAAAAGGGAGTATGAAAGGTTGAAAAGATAAGTTTATAGAAGGAGGAGAAGTAGAGATTTGTGGTTGAGGAACAATAAGAAAAATACAAGATACGGAGGGCGATGGGAGATGGGAGCTAAGGAGTAGATGTCAATGAAATTGGGTTAATGTAGTTTACGATTGACACTATCAAATCCATCTTAATCATTTACAAGAAGGAACAATAAAGATGAAATGAAATGCTAGGTGGAAGGGTCATAATAGATGGGGAAGATAGCAGTACTGCAGCACTTTTTCTCCTTCTTCCTTTCTCTTCCTTCTCTCTCTTCCTTCCTCTCTCCTTGGATCTTTTTCAAAGTGGTAGAAGTTAGAGCTCCCTCGAGGTTTCTTTTTCTTTCTTTATGTATTCTTTTCTATTTTAGGTAATAGGGTTTTCTTCAGTCTAAAAAGTCCCAAATGTCCCTTGATAAGTCGTGTTTGGGAGGCTGTCTGCTCTATCTGTCACACAAGCCACGATCTTTTGCTCTCTGTCATGATCATGGTAGACCATAGGCTTCTGTAAGATCGTGGCTTAAGGATAATGTTTTATTTTCTGAAACTACATTTTTGAACAACTTTGCATTTGGAGTGCAAAAGATGACTTTTATAGTATGAAATAATGTTTTGGAACATACATATGCATAACTGAGTCATATACGTTGCATGTATGTGTAAGCCATGGCAAGGTTTCATTTTATTGTTTGGACCGATAAATAAAAACGTAATGTCTTATTTGATTTTTGTACTTAATATTTTTATATGATTTTTGTGATTGGTGAGGTAACGATGGCCTAATTGTGTGCTAGGTACAACAGATTAAGCGACCCCATACCCTTATCGCTAGTACATAAAGGTCAAGTTCCCGTATCGACACCTTCTACGGGACTTGCGTGTAATTCCACACCTAAAATTTGGACATCGATAAGGTCATCAATTAGGGTCATGACACTCTTGTCGACTGTAGTCTGGACTCACCACGAATGAAAGTCGAGCCAACACTAAAAATCGATGGGTGTGCACACTAGTTTGGCCAACTAGTGGTGATACACACGATTGTTTTGGCTTATTCTAACATTTATTTTATACATGTGATTTTTTTTCTTTTGTATACTATAATTAGAACCAATGTTCATCGGAAGAGTGATTAATAGGCTAGGTCTATGTGGTTCCCAACTAGGATACGTTGAGTCATAGGCTAGACCTATGTATTTCTATGTCACGTATGTTCACTTCATAGGTTACCTACAATGTCTTGGTGTGTATCGAGTTTTATTTGCGATATGTGTTTTTCCTACTCACTGAGTACATAGTGTACTCACCCCCTTTCGCTTTCTAACTATGCAGGTTAATTTGGCAAGCTTGAGGATCTGAGTGTATCGTGCTGTCTTTTGACATTTTCGGGGCATTATTGCTCTTGGGTAGTCTCTGTTTGTACTTTTGTTATCAAGTGGCTCATGAACTATTTTTTATTATGTTGGTTATGTTGATATGCTTTATGATTTTATAAATTAACTCTTAAATGTCTTGTAGTTTGTAAAAGACCTTATATATAAACTTTTGGTATTATTGTTGAGATTGTTTTTTAGTGGACTTAAAAGTCTAAAAGTTGTGGTAGAATTTTAATGTGAATATAGGGTTAAGGGCACTATGAGTATCCTTAGTTTGGATATATGGTGGTTGTCATATGTCCGACGTGGTTTCAGGTTGTGACAGTATGATTGAGAAGAATATTTGAAGTACTATATCAAAAACAAGATGCTCCAACATAATTATTATGTGATAATAAGTTTACAATAACATTGTGCAAAAATTCAGTTTTTATAGGTGATCCAAACACATAAACATTCGGTTTCACAAAATTTGTGAGCTAGTAACTAAAAAGAAAGTAGTAATTGATTATTGTCACACTGAAGAACAAGTTGCAAATATTTTTACTAAACCACTAAAGTTTGAGTTATTTTATAAACTGAAGAAATTGTTAGAGAAGCTAAATTTCTATTAGGATGATTTAAGGGAGGCAATGTCATAAAATAAATAAATCAAGTCAATATGCATTGTCATTAAATTGTAGGCGAAATCATGATAAAGCAAGTGGAGAGAGACAATAATATGCATCTTCATTAAATTGTAGCCAAGATCATGATGAAGCAATTAGAGAGAGAGGCACTTTTTTCCTCCTTAAGCATTCCATTTAATTTGACCAAATTTTTGGTCCTACAGAAAGTTTGCTTATGTGATTAAAACTCTAGTATTTTATTATTTTTGTTTTCTATAAAAGGAGTGTAACCTAAGCCTTATTTGTTGCATTGTATTTTGGGATTGAATTAATTCTCCTCTTCTCTTCTCTCCCTCTCTCTTATGTGCGTGAGTGTGTTGTGTTATTTGATATAAGGATGGATTGTGTCTGTGGTGAGGTAAAGAAGAGGAGATGGGTACTGGATCTATAGGAATGTGAGGTAGCATAGAACAATGAAGAGAGGTTGATGAAAAAGGGAGTATGAACCATTGAAAAGGTAAGTTTATAGAAGGAGGAGAAGCAGAGGTTTGTGGTTGAGGAACAATAAGAAAAATAGAAGATACGGAGGGAGATGGGAGATGGGACCTAAGGAGTGGATGTCAATGAAATTGGGTTAATGTAGATTAAGATTGACATTGTGGGATGTGTAGGTTGAGACGACAGTAACTGGGCTAGAGGAAGCCTTTATAACATACCATTAAAAATGGCCTTTGATAAGAGGCTAAGGTAATGAGGCAATGGGCCAAGGAAATGAGGCAGTGGACTGAAGACACAAATGGACTGATTACATGAAGATGGACCCACAGATTTGAACCCAACAAAAGTTTAGACCCAATCTTTATTTCTTTGTCTCCTTGTATATAGCTCTAGAATATTCTCACCAGCCGACAGTTCTGTTACATAGCACACACCACGCAGTAGTACACCACAATAGCAACCAACAGTAGCACGCAGCAGTATCAAATGTTTACATTTAGCATACAGATAGCAGTCGCAACAGTTGTCCTTAGGATCAATAGGACCAATATAAATATCCCTCACTCTGTACATATCAATGCGTGATGAAATAAACATTTCATTCATCAGTATAAACCTCTTGTTTTTCATGGTATCAGAGCGTAAGGTCTGATCCAAGTTACAACACCCAGTTACCAACAATGTCACATACAGCTGAAAGTGAAACCATTAATCTAGACCTAGAAAAATACTCCATTACAAACACTGAAAATCCAGGAGCTATCCTTGTTACCACTCTTTTCAATGGTAACAACTATCTAACTTTGAGCAAATTGATGATGATTGCTCTATGTGCCAAAGACAAACTCTCATTTGTGGATGGAACGTGCACCTAGCCAGTAGAAGATGCAGCATTACTTACCAGATGGAGAAGGGCAGATTCTATGGTGAAATCCTGGGTCCTTAACTCCATGACCAAGGAGCTTAGTGATGTCTTCCTATCATTCGCCACTGCTAGGGAACTTTGGGAAGAACTAAGAGAGAGGTTCGGAGAAGCCAATGATCCAATGTTGTACCAAATAGAAAGGGAAATCAGCTCCTTTAAACAAGGTAATCTTACCATTGCTGCATACTATACAAAGTTAAAGAAGTTTTGGGATGATTTATCTAGCCTAGATCCAACCCCTAAATGCACTTGTGATGCTGCCAAAGCAATTATGTCCAAAGAAAATACACATAGACAAGTGCAGTTTTTAATGGGTTTAAATGAGGAATATGAGCATGTAGTAAACCAGATTATGTTGATGGAGCCTTTACCCATGATGAATAGAGCCTTTGCCATGATGCAAACAGTTGAAAGACAAAAGATGGTAAATGCCAACAATGACAAAAACTTGAATGTAGCTATGATGGTGCGACAGTCCAATCCAAGCTTCAAGCGAGGAAGCAGAAATAGCAACAACAATGGGAGAAAACCCTTCACTAAAAAGGAAAATAAATATTGTGAGAAATGTGAGAAGGTAGGCCATACCGTAGAGACAGGCTTCAAGATACATGGGGTACCTGACTGGTACAAGGAACTCACAGGGAAAAAAATAGAGCTCACCTAGCCATGAACAGTGATACACCTGCAGACATTCAACAAGAGCCTAATGAATGCATTGAGAAGGCTGGACAAATCCCACAAGACTTAACCACCTTTATAAAACAGGAAATATCCAAGGCAATCAAGGGAAAGGCTACTGGAGAGGTAAAGTTAAGCGGGCTGGCAAATTTTGCAGGTAACAACACAAAACAAACTCATCTTTACCATGCGAATAATGATTGTATATGGTTAGTTGACTCGGGAGCATCATCACACATGGTCAATAACCTAGACCATTGCAACAAACATGCAACAAACAATATATATGAACTAGTCACATTACCAGATAGAACCAAGCAGCAAGTAAAGCATATATGTCAGGCTAGCATTGGTGACAAGATCACCCTAAATGAAATTCTGCATATCCCGAATTTTTTCAAGAATCTATTATCAGTAAATAAACTCATTACCCAAAATGACATTGCTGCCATTTTTGTTTCTAACAAGCTATTTTTGCAGGACCTACGGACTAATGGAGTTATGGTAGCCATCGAGGCTAGAGGTGAACTGTATGAGCTGATCACCAAAGACTTATTACCCACAGGGACCTTGAAAGGTCCTTCCTTAGATTTTTACAAAACTAGAAATACTGCCCTCAATGTTTCTATTTCTTTTGATGTTTGGCATATTAGATTGGGACATGTCTCTAAGGAAAAATTGAAGCATGTTAATGAGATCAAGTTTTCAAATTATCTCTCATCCGAGTGTCAAATTTGTCCTATGGCTAAACAATACAGAAAACCCTTTCCAAAACGTGCAATCCGATCCAATAGACCTTTTGAACTCCTACTTTTGGATCTATGGGGACTCTATAGGATACCCACTCTAGATGGAACCCAATTTTTTCTAACCATCGTTGATGATTACTCAAGAGCCACTTGGACCTTCCTACTCAAACACAAAGATAGCACATATCCCACAATAGTCCAGTTTGTCACAACTATCGAAAAACAGTATGATGCAAAAGTCTTAAAGGTGCAAACAGACAATGGGAGAGAATTCATAAATAATGAATGCAGAAACTTCTTTGCAAACATGGGCATTTTACACCAGAAAAGTTGTCCCTACACCCCACAACAAAACGAGGTAGTAGAAATCAAACACAAACATCTGTTACAAATAACCAAAGCCCTATTGTTCAAAGCCAACCTACCTAAACAATATTGGGGTGAAGCTCTCCTCACTGCCACATACCTCCTCAACCGAATACCTACCAAGGCCCTGCAATGGTCAACACCTTATGAGAAGTTGCACAGAAAAAAGCCAATTTATGAACACTTAAGGGTATTCGGGTGCTTGTGTTTTGCTCTTGATAAAAACACCTAGTAGAACCAGATTGGACCCTAGGGCTTTAAAATGCATCTTCCTAGGGTATATGGCAGACTTCAAAGCTTATAAAGTAATGGAGATTAGCACACATAACATCTTCAGTTCAAGAGATGTGACCTTTCATGAGGATACCTTTCCTTTTGCCAACCTACAAACCAACCCTAGACCCAACCTAGTACCTCTTTTTCCTCACAACCCTACAGATATTGACTCAGACACTCTCAATAACTTGCCAAGCTCATCAAACTCACCACACCTAGATACCTCACCCAGAGCCGAAGAAATAATAACCCCAACCAGCCCTATCACTAACTCAGAACCTATCATCAATCACAACATCAGGAGAAGTCAGAGAACTCATACCACCCCAAGATATTTGGATGACTATGTACACCATGCTTCAGCTCCTCACTCCACCTCTATACTCAATGCTGTTAACATCACTTTACATGTTTGTTGTCCTGCAGGAATAACAGAAAGCAAAGAGTTAGCATTCCAAGTTATGCACACTCCAAGATACAAGGAATTCATAGGTAATATATACACTGTTTTCGAACCTCTATCTTATGAAACAACAAAAACTTCAGAAGGTTGGGTACATTCTATGAATGAACAACTAGCTGCATTGGAAGCAAATCAAACCTGGGTATTAACCAAATTACCTAAGGGGAAGAGAGCCATCGCCTCAAAATGGGTGTATAAGGTGAAGCACAACCCAGATGGTATTGTTTCTAAGCTAAAGTCAAGGTTGGTGGCAAAGGGCTTCAATCAAAGGGAAGGAGTAGACTACTCAGAAGTATTCTCCCCTGTGGCTAGGATTGTGACAGTTCAGACTTTCCTAGCTCTAGCTACAATTAGAAAATGGCCCATACTACAATGTGATATTAATGATGCCTATCTTTATGGTCACTTGGAGGAAGAACTCTATATGCTACCACCCCAAGGTTATGCAAAGGCTAGGGCAGGAGAGGTTTGCAAGCTGTTAAAGTCCATTTATGGACTCAAACAAGCAGGAAGGCAATGGCATAAAGAATTGACTGCTAAGTTAAAGAGTTTGGGCTTCAACAAAGCTGAGGCCGACCATTGTCTCTACACTAAGTGAGAAGGTGACCACTATACTGCCATCCTCATCTATGTGGATGACCTACTTCTTATTGGAGCAAATGAGGATCATTTAAACCATATCAAAGACTCACTGCACAGGGAATTCACAATCAAGGACCTAGGGTATGCTAAGTTTTTCCTAGGGATAGAAATTGCCCGATCTGAAGAAGGTATGTTGCTCAGTCAGAGCAAATACATACAAGACATTCTACAAGAGACCAACCTACACGACTGCAAGCCAAGCATAACTCCCATTGTCCCAGGAAAGAAGTTTACCACTGACGAAGGCAACCTTCTCCCCGAACCTGAACTCTTCAGAAGGATTATGGGTCGACTTCAATACTTGAGTTTCACCAGACCGGATCTTACCTACATTACACAACAGTTAAGCCAATTCATGCAATCGCCGCGCGAACTACACTGGAGGGTCGTAAAACACGTCCTTTGGTACCTCAAAGGAACTCAACAACAGAGTATATTTTACCCCTCCGACTCCAGCCTACAACTTACCAGTTACTCCAACGCAGACTGGGCAAGCTGCCCCTTCAGTTGACGTTCTCTCACTGGGTTCTGCATCTTTCTCGAAAAATCTCCCATATCCTGGAAAACAAAAAAACAAACCACCGTCAGTCGATCCACAGCCAAGGCTGAGTATCAAAGCTTAGCCTCCACTACGTGCAAGTTAAAATGGATCACTCAACTTTTACGATATTTTCAGGTGAAGCAAGAAGGAGCCATACCTCTATTTTGCGATAATCAGGCGGCGATCTACATCTCCAAAAATCCCATCTTCCATACACCTAGAGATTGATCTCCACCTTGTGCGCAATGCGGTGAACTCCGGCCTTCTCGATCTCCGACACCTCCACAGTCGACATCAACTTGCAGATCTCTTCACCAAGCCTCTCACTGCGCATGTCTTCGAAGCCCTAGTTTTCAAGTGCGGCTCCGTCCCTCTCTCCGGAGCTTCGACTTGAGAGGGGCATGATAAGAGGCTAATGTAATGAGGCAATGGGCCAAGGAAATGAGGCAGTGGATTGAAGACACAAATGGACTGATTACATGAAGATGGACCCAACAAATTTTAGACCCAATCTTTATTTCTTTGTCTCCTTGTATATAGCTCTAGAATATTCTCATCAATCGACAGTTCTATTACATAGCACACACCACGCAGTAGTACACCACAGTAGCAACTAACAGTAGCACGCAGCAGTATCAAATGTTTACATTTAGCATACAGATAGCAGTAGCAACAGCTGTCCTTAGGATCAGCAGGACCAGTATAAATATCCATCACTCTGTACATATCAATGCGTGATGAAATAAACATTTCATTCATCAGTATAAACCTCTTGTTTTTCAGCTTTTACAGACTCTTGATAAGCATGGTTGATTTCAGTTCTGTTTGCATTTGTTGAACCTGAATTACGAGAGAGGCAACAACATCCTCTAAAGTTGGACTAGGCAGGTTTGGGAGACATGGGAAAGCAACCAAATGATAGGAAGATGAGTGTAAGCTATAATTTCTGCTTCAATAAATGTCATTATACCACATAGAGAGTACTTGCAAGCTTGTCAATGTTCTTTTGCTAAAATCTACGTTCATTTAACATGTTGAATATCGTTTTTTCTTATTGTTTTTCTCAAAGGTTGCACGTGACTTCATGCCACATTTCCGTGTTTCCGTGCAAGGTAATCAATTTTACGAGTCTGGATTTTTTGTCCAAGATTACTCTGTCCTATTTTGTCCATTTGAATCTTAACCATTCATTTATCCAGAACCTACACGAAACTCACATAAATAAATGGTTAAGATTTAATGGACAGAATAGGACAGAGTAATCTTGGACAGAAAATCCTGGCTTCAATTTTACATGCATGCTGCTATGTCTTTGGAACATTACTAAGATTTAATATTAAAGAACAAATGTCCATCTATATATTTGATTCTTACATGGTCTTTATACATTCTACTAATTATCTCGTAGCATAAATTCCAATTTTCAGTTGTCTCATTTTATTAAAATTTTCGTACTCATAAACTAGGTTTGGGATGTATTAGTGAAAAGCAATGTTTTTGTTGCTTCGAAAAGTTTTTCTTCTGTAGTACACCCTTTTCTTCTTCAATGTTACATTGACAATAGTTATAATAATCTTCCCAGCTTCGTTAACATAGAAGGAGTTTCTAACACTCTCTTTTATTCTTTTCTCCATGTTTCTTTGGAGCTGAATCTTGTAGGATCCTTCATCATCCGGAATGAACTGTTCTTTATACGTTGTATCCCATCTACCACGCTCAAGTCCCACATTATCCTTATTCCTGCCTGAACATTGTCAATTCCACCAAGGCTATTGATTAAATTATGGTAAAAACACAGCTTGAATTTGCCCCAACTCTTGAGGTTTTTCCCCAGGAAAGAATTCGGGGTCATTATTTATGTAGAGTCCACCTTTTTAAATTTGAAAATTTTTTGTTGATATGCAACTTTTAATATATTTAAGCTCAAATCAGATCATAATTTTGATATCTACATTCTCTCGTCTTAGGACAATGGATGTATCATGTACTGACTTCAAAAGGATCTTTGTGATTTGGAAATAGTTTCTATATTATTTACGGTTGAGATTACTAATTATTAAACCTCTTTAAACTCAGCTCTTAATTAAAATTTCTAGTAGATGTTGTTGTGTTAAAAAGGGATCTTCGTGTCTTTCGATGGTCGAGCGAAAGTGAGCTTTCTTTTGCCGCCGCAAAATGCAAAGCGTGGAACCAAAATGGGACATTTATGATTATCTACAAAAGATCAGGATTTTTTAAAAAAATAAATAATAGATGAGATCTAAGCACTAAACTATACAAAGACTAAAAAAATAACACTGCTCTTGTGAACTGGGACACATGTTGTCAACCAATGGCCAATGGTGGCTTAGGTTTTCGAAAGCTGAG
>JANZLD010000009.1:20099851-20111755 GCA_026413575.1 Erythroxylum carthagenense | reverse complement strand
TAATATCTTCATATCACATTTTTTTAAAATATCCGCATCACTATTTTATTATCACATTTGCATGTAGATCTATTGGAAACAACCTCTATATTATGTAGGAGTAAAGTTGCGTACTATCAGACCTCCCCAGACTTTGCTTTATTGCGAAATTTCGGACTAAGTGTGATGATGATGATAATGACATATTCTCCATCAAAAGGAAATGAATTACAAACACTGCACTAGCAAAAAGGGAGGGATGCCTTCTTTTTAAAAGAATTAATGTGTTGATAATCGCTATAGCAGCATTATATTATGATTATCCACACAACATTGGAAAAGTAGTTGCAATGATCGAGAATTTGTCAAAGTCAACATTCCCAAAAGATATGGCGAATCAAGCCTTCCAGTTCCAAAATTCCCGTATCCGAAACCTACCTTATCGCACAACCATGTTGCACTCTAAATAGGTCTTTTGTAACATTTTATAGGCTATAGATAAGGTAAAAAACAGGGTCATAATAAATCGATAATATATATATCTATAAATTTTCAAAATATATTTTTATTATTAAAATTTAATATCTATAGCAAGTTATAAGTCTACATACTCAACAAAATATTAAATGATCTTAACATTGGCTAACAATATCTCGTAAATGTCAGTAATAATAAAATTACTAAAAATAGTAGCAATAGTAGCATTGAACAGTGATATCATATTGCAAAACACTAAAAGGACTACACTAACAAGCACACAGATGATAATGATTTATAAAAAACAATTTTTAGGCACATTTGTGTATGCAAAATCATTAATAATAGTATCAAGATCAATATTGTCCAACATATCATTCTCGATGAATAAAATAGCCAAACTATTAAACCTTTTCTATGACATTGATGACCTCAAACGAGTTTTCAATAATTTTAGTTTTAAAAAAACTTCTCTTAGCTAATGCTATAATTACAGGTGTACTCAATATAATTCGATAAGCAATTGAAACATTTAGATAATAATCTATAACTTTAGCAAATTTCAACTGATGACATTAATTCATTTGACAAGTTCATTTGCAATACCTATAATTTAGAAAAAAAGATGATAAAAATTCACATCTAACATGTTGTCATAAGAAAAAGGTCATTATAAATTAGTGTAATATTTTCTTAATCCATTATCATCCAAAAATCTCAACTTCATTGAATCAAATAAGAATCCAAAAATATTTTCAAATATCGCTAATTGTTCAAATCTATTCTTTATTGAAGCAACTGTCATATCCACAGTAACTAGAAATTAACTAACTCTAAATGAATCCTCAAATGATTGTATTTCTTCGACATGACCATTTTCATCAAATTGTCTTTTTCTAATAATAAAATGTCTAGTTGGAAATATAGACTCTACATTCATCTTATGTGCCAAACTTTTGGCAATATTCATACTAGAGGCAAATTGTTCATTTCTATATTCATCAAAATATATCATCACACCTTCTAATAGCTCTATGGCAACATCAATGCACATAGGGTTAGAATGCAACTTTTTACTCACCATGTTAATATAATGAATAATCATATCAAGTAAAAAAAACTTAAAACTCTTAAGTACACTAACCAAACTTTCTGCTTCACTTTTTAACTTGGCATCATTACAAGCTCTAAATAATTCCATCAAAGCCAATCTTATTTGAAGAGCTTGAAATCTAATAGCTTTAACACTTTTTATTCGACTCTCCTATTAAGTGTTAGACAATGATTTCATGGTTAAGCTCAAAACATTATCAAGTAAAAGGAGAACTTAGAAATAATGCATATATGTGTTGCAAAACTCCAAAAAATGAAACAACTTTAACACAAGAATGTGCCATATCACTAAGAAGAGTAAGATTAAGCTTATGATAAGAATATGACATGTAGAATGCTCTCGGATTTATTTCAAGTAATTGCTTTTGAACCCTTTGGTGTTTTATCTTCATATTAAAAATATTGTCATAACTTTGACCTCTCATACTATGGACATAAAGATCAAGAGACGTAAAGACATTCAATATTTCATTAAAAAATCCTAATCTAGATGTATCATATAGTACTTTTTAAGAACTCTAAAAAGTACTTCTTTATTTTTATTTTTTATTTGACATATTCAGACATTGTACTAACAGAATCATTTGTTCCATATGGCTCAAATCTAGGATACAATCAAGAATAACATAAAAGTTTTTTGCCTCTTTAATGATCCTTATGATAGAACTTCTGGATACAATCAAGAATAACATAAAACTTTTTTGCCTCTTTAATGATCCTTATGATAGAACTTCTAACACTATGGGCCAAAAGTGACATCAACTCGTTTTGAATTTTATGACTAAGATAATGATGATGAATTTCATAATTTTGAATGTGTCTAACATGATCTTGTATTATTACATCAAATTCAACAATCATCTCAATCAATCCCAAAAAATTACTGTTATTATCTTGGTAAAGTTTCTCATTGGATACTCAAAAAGTTAAATTATATTTAGCAAGACATTTCACAATAGAAACTATTCTTATCAAAACTTGTCTTCGACGTTGTTTCTCCTTTATAATTTCTTATTGAAAATCTTTATCAATTGTTTGATTTTTGCTCAATTTTACTTTTAATTCATTCCAAGTCCTCATGTTAGTCATATGCTCAACATTATTCTCATGTTCTTTGAATCTCTCACTAGGATGCTTCTAATCTCTAAGTCCATCATTTGCTAATGCACTTTGTTTGCTATTAGATTTGAATGACTTATAATAAAAATAATATCCTTTAAATATATTTTAGAGTAAACCAACCATTTTCTATTAGTAATCTTTCCATTACTCAATTTTCTATAATAATAAGCATATGAAAAATGCTGAAAGGTATTGTCTAAAGGAAATACAAGATTCAATTCTTTTACTGACTCTTTTTCAACTAAAATATCTTTTACTTTATTAGCAAGATTATTTCAATTTATAGGATCATAAATATCCAATATAGGAATTAGTTGCTCATCTACCCTTAAATTTCCTAGATTGGTTGCATTTGGTATATGATTAAATTACTAATATCACTATGAATATGAATTTCATCACTTAAATTTTCTTTATGTTGTTCAAAATTAGCTTCATCTAATTCCTCAGGATTCTTACTAGAGAAGCCTACTCTTTTAATAAATTTATTAATTACTCATTTTTAGGATGATATTAACTATTCTACTTTTTTCTTTTTCCCCATTTTTTCACTTCCAGATAAATGTTTTTAAGCAATATCATATAAATCAATTATAACATAATTGGACTAGAAAAAGGACAAATACACCTATATGGCACTAGAAGAAGTATGAAGGCAAAACAAAATACCAATAGCTCGACTATATATCACAAAGATATATCAATAGTATTATATCTGTAACAAAGGAAAAAAAACAACAAAATTTAATATCCTATATCAAAAATGAAAAAAGAGTAAACTTTTATGATAAAAACTATCATATTAAAATCTAATTTCAATTTTTCAAGTAATTCTAAAACATTAAAAACTAACAATGATTCACTTTTCACCAAAGAGAACAGATATTAAAATTACAATTGATCTAATTATGATGATGGTAATAGTTCAAAGAAAAAGAGAAATCAATTATCTTTCTGACAATAGATATATATAGCAAAGTTATAATAATCTCATCATAAGTACATATTTTAAAATAAATATGGTAAGTAAAAAGAGAATTGATGTTTTCAAACAAAAATAAAAGTTTTTAATGTAACAATATTTTAATAAATTAAATATTAAATAAAATTTAAAATTAAATAATTTTATTTTAATTTTATATCATTTTTACTAATAATATTAATAATTTTTTCTTATATTTTATTAAAATTAATAATTAAATCTATACTATAATATAATATAATATAATCAAAATTTAAAGCTTAGGTAATGATGGTTGTAGGATAAAGAAACTAAAGTTTTTACGCTTCATCTACTTAAAAAATTCATTGTAACTAGTATTTTTGTTTCCGTCAAAGTTATCTCACCCACCAAAATAAACATTCGTGAAAAAGTTGAATAACTGATTATTAAGTATTATTGTATTTTTTGCATTAGGACTCTTTTACTGTCAAGGTTACCTCACCCACTTCAATTTTTTTAATACAAATAGTTTCCTTCCTGAAATAGAATTATGAGTAAGAATAACGCGCCCTAATTGGTGTCGGTCCAAGCTATAAATAAATGCATAAGAAGAATATGAGCATAAGCAAACACCAAAAAAACATACAATCTTTCTAATCTTTCTAAACTAATTCATTATCTAAACTCGAACTCCAAGCACAAGTAGTCAAACGAAAGGCATGTCGAGACAGTCAACTATTATATTACATTTTTAAAATTAATTATAAAATAAAATAAAATAATTCATATTTTGTTGATTATTAACATTAAATAATTAAATATATATTATTAAATTGAATTATTCATAATTTTTATTAGAAAGAAATCAAATTATTAAAATGAAATAGAAAATAAAATTTACTTTTTGTGGTTTTCATAAATTATAAAAATGGGAAGATGTCAAAATTAAAAAAAGCTAAAATTTTAAATAAATATATTCTTATTAAATTTGAAAATAAAAATACAAAAAAATACAAAAGAGGCGCTAAAATGTAAAAGATAGATATTTACTTTTAAATACAACTAAAGAAGATAAACTTTCTTGATATTTAGACATTTTGCTATTTGAAAATTTGAAGAGCATATTCATAAATCTTCATCTTATTTGGAGAAGAGAAAATTTATTTTTCAAGGAAGCTTTAAAACTCATAAGCTTGTCATTAATTGCATTATAACAGAAAAGTAACTCCACCTCATGCCTCTCGATTGTTGTTAAGTTTATTATCGATTTTTGTGTTTGAGTGAGGTTCCAAGTGAAAATGAGTATCTTGTCTTCAATTACAAATTTAGAGGTAATAATTTAATTTATAAATACTCTTATAAAAATCATTATTTTACATTCATAGATATTTATAATAACCTACATTAAAACAATCTCCTATGCCAAGAGTTACTAGAAGGGTACAACTCAAAGAGGAGAACAGAAAATTGCACAGTCAACGTAGATTTAGTCGAGGAGTATGATTCAATTAGTTGGAATTTCCTTTTTAATATAATGAAAGTTGCGGATTTCCCATATCTGTTTAGGGTATGGATAGAGGAGTGTGTTACCATGGCCTCAATGGCCATCCTGGTGAATGTGACCATTAAAATGATAAAAACGAGGAAAGGCTTTAGGCAAGAGGACCCTCTCTCCCTTTACCTGTTTATACTTTGTTTGGAAGCCTTAACTATACTCCCAGAAAGCAAGATAAGAGCAAACCATGAATGCTAGTTCCACCGCAAATGTAAAGGTTTAAAGTTGACCTATCTGATTTTTACGGATAACTTGCTTTTGTTTGGCAAAGCTGAGAGAAAATCCATATACATTCTTTTGGATTCTTTGGAGGAGTTCCAGAATTTTTCTAGTCTGATGTACAACCCTAAGAAGGGCTGCTATTATTTATCAAATAACTCCAACAATGAGCAGTTAACAAAGGAAGAGAAATGGGAATGAAATAGGGAAGTTTACCATTCAAGTACCTTGGAGTCTCAATCTTTTAACGAAGAGTTAGTGTAGCTGATTGCAAATTGATGTTAGATTCCATAGATGATAAGTGTAAATTGCAGCGTGTTTTAGGGCATAGCTTGATATGTGTTTAGCTGTTAATTCAATCATTTAGTATGTGTTTAGGTTAGAATTGTGTTAGTTTGTTAATTATTTATATTTTAGGTGTTTTATGGGTAAGTACAAGTCTTTGAGCTTAAATATTATATTTTTGAGGTATCTTGATGTGTTTGCTAGTATTTCAGGGTCAACATCGAAGAATAGAGGAGTTTTAATGACATTCAGGCCGAAATAATAACCCACAATCATGGCACGACATGCCACGATCATGATAGAAGCACTAGACTTAGCCCACGATCGTGACCTACATGCCATGATCGTGACGGAAGCACATGAATTGTGGCCTATGTCGGGTAGACACGCAGACACTCAAGAACGTCAAGTTTTGATTGGGTTTTTTGGACCTTTCGGACCCTGGAAAAACCCTAGGGTTACCTAAACACAAGAGGATATTTAAAGAACAACAAAAGAGGTAGAAAGGGAGCTTTTGCATCAGCCACCTTGAGAAACCCTAAAGAGAAATCATTAAGAGATAGAGGAAGAGAAGAGGGAAGAGAGAAGAGGAGAAGAAGCTGACTGGACATACTTCCCGGATCAGGAGGTTTCTCAATGTCACTGCCTCCCATCATCCATTTAGATTGTATTTCCGATTTATTTTCAGTTTCATTATTGTATAGAATTGGATTAAACAATTGATAATAGGATCTAGGATGTCAAGGATGTTTTAAACTCATCTTTGGAATTTTATTCTTGAATTAATGAGAATCTGATTGTTTATATGTTTATTGGCTATTGATGTGGTTGATTCTACGATTGCATAATTCGATAATAAATTGAGAGGGTGAATTAAATGAAAAATGAATAAATTAGACTAATAAGAGTTAGGTGATTTAATAGAGACAATAATTGAATCATATTGAGAAATTGTGCGAAGAGAGATCTTGCATAGGTTTACGATAATTTATTAGAGAACTTTAGAATGAATTAGGGTTTTGTATAGGTTGTGAATCAAGAGATTGCAACCTCCATAATCTAATTACAGTTTATGTTTAGGGTTAATAGTTATAACTCGAGAGAGAGTAATCAACCCTAGGATAGTCTAGAACTAATAATCTAGGAATTCATAATCAGTTAGGCTAGCATTAAGGATAGGTAAAATTCACTTTCTCTCACTTGGTTATTTCTTTCGGTTGATTCTTAGGTGTGTTGTAAATTGCTTAGTAATTAGTATTTCATGCTCGATTCTTAATTTGATTGATTAAATTAAATTCTTGTATTAGTTTTGTGCGTCTTGAATTTCTGTTATTTATTTCTAGCCTTAGATTTTATGATTAGATTAGTTTATTCCTTGTGGGATCGACACCTTTGGTACTACGCTAACGATTCGTGTGCTTGCAAATTATCGAGAGTTAATAATTAAAACTTACATATAACCAACCTCACGATCAAGTTTTTGGTGTCGTTGCTAGATGGCAATTTGTTTAGTTCTTTAGTCTAAGGCATTTTAGTTAGTTTTTAGTTTCTTTTCTTTCTTTCTATTTTTGAATCTGTGCTCTTGTATGAACACAAAAGTTACGAGATATTTGAGTCATGCAACTGAAACCTTAGAGCTAGATATCACTCAATTAGAATGATTAATTAGGAAAGCTCAACGTGAAGAAGAAGAAAAAACACAAAAGTAACAGTGGCTGAGGAATTTTAATGGCAAGATTTGGATCACAAAGCAAACCAAGGATGTCAACAACGAACTCTTATGGATTTCATGAGACCAAGGTTTAATGTGGCTAAACAAGGAGTGGTTAGGCCATTCGTACAAGCAACCTCTTTTAAAATTAAACTATCCTAAACATGCTTCAACAGAATATGCAGTTTTATGGCCTAATAAATGAGGATCCCAATGCACATAGAGTATATTTCGTCTGCTTTTTTGGCTTCGTTTGCTTTTTGTTTCATCTACTTTTTGCTTCGTCTACTTTTTGGCTTCGTCTACTTTTTGCTCTGTCTGCTTTTTACTTAGCTTGCCTTTGGCCATTCGTCTGCCTTTGGCCATTCATCTGCTTTTGACCATCGTCTGCCTTTGGCCATTCGTCTGCTTTCTTTCATTCGTTTGCCCTTTTTGTTTCGTCTGCTTTGTTTCGTTTGCTTTGCTTCATCTGCTTTCTGCTTAGGTGACCAAAACTTCTTCTTCTATACACTATTCGTCTGATGCTATCATTTGGTCCATCTTTGACCCTTCAAGTGATAGAATTTGTCTCCAATATCTTCATGAAAGATGTAGATATTAAAGTCCTCTTTGAAATCGTCCTAATATGATCTCAATCTGATATCTTTAGAAAGAGTTATGGTAATTGTAAAATAGCTTTTGTGTATTGTTCGTTTTGCATCTTCTGGCCCAAATTTAACTCTCTAGATGATAGAATTTGCCTTCTAGGTCTTCAGGAAAGTTATAGACCTATAAGTCCTCTTTCAAACCATCCAATAATGATCTTGATCCGATACCTATAGTGAAAAGTTATGTTAGTAGCCCCAAAAGAAAAAGGTTTAATATGATTGAGGACAGAACCAAATGGAATAATTTTGGTGCCAATGGAGACATAAGACATAGGGGAATGTGTTTTTAGAAGAAAGTGTTGCAAAATGACTTTAGTATCGGGGTCAAAAAGAACATGTAAAGTTGACCCAAAATGATATGTTATGGGAAAAATCTAAAAGTGAGTAAGGAGTTATGAATTGTGATTACAGTGGTTTTATTAAGTCATAAACTTAAGTGTAAATTATACGTAAGTGAGTTTTTAATAAAGGGAAGTGGATAAGAATTAGACAGGTGTCCTAGCTAAAGTTAAGATTTTTATTGCCTGAAAAGACAAGTTGTTGTCCTTGTCTTGATCTTTTCTCGAAATTTCTTTCTCTAGAGCTCCTCCAACCCAGAGTTTTTCATCAAATATTCACCAAAGTTAAATCTTGCTTGTCTCTGTTTGTCCCCACTTCCACTTTGATATTTCTTTCTTCTATTCTAAGAAAAGTCGAGCCTCCCTGTCAACCTTCAAGATGAGGTACGTGAGTTGCATAAAAATTAGGACTTTGTGATGGTTGAAGATTTTGGAGCTTTAAACAAGTAAGCTTGTTATGATTTTGTAGTTTTGGCATGAAATGAAGCATGCATCACGTTAGCTCACTGTTAAATGGTTAAGAACAGTGATATTCTAATTTGCTGAAAAATGAGTGAGAAGATTTAGTGTCCCGTACATGGTGATTTTCTGTGGATTAATGACTGAAATATTATGGGAAAATGTTAAACTAGTTTTGAAATTGAAAGATCAATGACAGAGTGTATGATGATGTTTAGAGCTGAGAAAGAAAAATTAAAGTGATAGCTAGAAGAAGAAGAAGGTGAAGCGAATGCAAAGGTTGAAAATGCAAAAAATGTGATGAATGGTGAATGTTTCTGCTTTTGATGATTATGAAAAATGACAGATGTTGATTAGGTTGTAATAAGTGAGCTGAAATGAAATAGGAATGAAGAGGAGATATTATGTGTTAATAGAAAGTTGATAATGATGCATATTATATATATATATAGAGACTCTAATTCCTCTCCCCTAATCACATACTGGAAAAATTGGTGGATAAGTTAGTGACATCAAATTACCAAGAAATTGAGTTCGTGAGTCAAAGAAATGATGAGTTATTAAGTCATGAAATTAGTAAAGTACCCAGGATTGTCATTGAGCTTGCATTGTACATAGTCCATTTATACATTCGTGTATAAATAAAAGCTTATATGTGTGCAATTATTAATGTGAACGCAATATGTGTTTTGCATAATGGTGATACAGGATAGAACGTTCGCATTCAGGCATTCCCAGAATTTGAAAGCAAATGCTAATTTGGAGCGTATTGTGAGTAGACCGAGATGGTCTCACTTTATTGTTTATTATTTGAATTTTGTGTCAATTGACTACTGAATGATTAAGTGGATGTGATTGATTGTATTGATTTCCAGACAGAAGGTCCGATGATTGTGATGATTGATTTGGATATTGAAGTGCTACTTGTATGTGAATGAGATGAACTAAGTGTACATAACTTGATGATAAATGTGTTTTGAATGAGTAATTGCATGTAAGTAAAGTGTGATTCTCAACTTAATGTTGAATGTCAGACTATGATCCGATGATATGTGAATATGATTGAATGGGATCATGCAATGTGATTGATGCATTTCATTTCATGAATGCATGAAACATAAAGGCATTGTGACTTGAGATGCCAGTATAAAGCGCTTCTATGTAGAGCCTTGCTCAGTGATTTCTGATTCTACACGTTGAGCTATACTTTGTGATTCTACTCTGACTGAGCCCTATGGGCTCATATTTGTATAAGTTTGTGATAAGCACTCGGTCACAACAATAAGAACGAATGTGAGTCTTATGTGCACTGCATATGCATAATATGAGTGATTATATTTATTGAATGTGAAGCGTGAAACATCGTGAATGTGATTATGTGTTATGTGACTGGGTGAGCCATCGATGATGATCACTCATTGAGTTCACAAAACTCACCCAAAATTTGTAATTATTTTTCAGAATCAGAAGAATACCTCGTTAGGCAAACGGGAGTATCCCTACAGCATATAAGTAAGGGATAGAGGTTGGGATCAGTTCGTGTCTACATTTGTGTTTTCCTATTTTTGTATAAAATTGTATATTCTGAAACTATTGTATAATTGATTTATGTTGTAATGTAAAGACATTAGGACTAAAGTGTTTTGTGATTGTGAAAGGGCCCAAAGGGCTATTAAAAATATTGCTGACTGTATTATGTTAATTGAAAATATTTATGAAATCAAGTGGGCTCAATTTGGTTATGGTTTTCTACATTTTACGTTTATGTTTTCAAAAAATAAAAAGAGGTATACCAATTTCTGAATGATTGAGTGTCCTAGCACACCACCTTTGCGGGGCACGAACTTGGACATCACCTACTGATGTCGAGCTCGAGTCTTGCGAGAGTGGGGTATTACATTTAGGTGGTATCAGAGCCTAGAAGTACTATCTTATATGGGCATTCTGAAATATGTGTTAAGTCACATGCATTTTAGTCATGTCATAGCAGACAACGATAACTGATCCCCAGTATGAGTTACATGCATAAGCATTCGTTAAGAGTCTGAGCTGTTAGAAGCATTGAGAAAAATGATAATATGATAGAATGTGAGAAAATAAAGATTTATGGATGTGTTGGAGATGAGAAATAGTATCTGGTTTTGTATGATTGATAAAGGTTCACCACAATGGGGTATGTACCCTTGAAGGTGATATAAGTGTGAATAGGTATATTGTCGTGGATTGATTGAGGAAAATGAGAATATGAGTAGAAATGAGGAGACTAAAGTGTACATATAGAATGAAATGAAATTATAAAATTGTTATGATCATAAAAGGATGAAATTGGGACCGAAATGGTTGTGATTATTGTGATAAGAGTTTGTAAATCAGTATAAGAAAATATTAGGGGAAAATTGAGACCAGAAGTTCATAATGATTATGCATCGGTAATTTTGGACAAATATATACATATACATACATATATATATATGTATGTATATGTATATGTATATATATATATACCCGCTTTATTCATAATTCACATATATACTATGTTTTAAATACTATTTATATACTATTATTCATAATTCTAGACTATTTATTATATACTCTTTTATTCATATATTAGATATATAGACTATTTTTTTTTTGAGTAGATACAATTCTGGATAGATAGAATTATTAATGGCTAATATCTATATATATAATTCTAATTTATATATTATTTATTATTCTAATTCTAATTACGTATTATTATAACTATTTATTCTATTTATAATTTTAATATATATATATGTATATTATTATTATTATTATTATTTTACCGAGCGTTCCAACCCCAACCTTAATCCTTGAATTAAGGTAACTCTTCTGAAGTTCCTTCAGCAATACTTAGCACAGCCTTGTTTTGTTTCTTACCTCAAGGCGTAACACACACACACACACACACACACACACACACACACATATACATATATATATATATACCCGCTTTACTCATAATTCACATATATACTATGTTTTAGATACTATTTATATACTATTATTCATAATTCTAGACTATTTATATAGTA
>JANZLD010000009.1:20087724-20099751 GCA_026413575.1 Erythroxylum carthagenense | reverse complement strand
TTTGTGCATTGCATCTTTGAATTGTCAAGTATGTTGCATAATTTGAGTGTTCTGCATTGATGGTTAAATGTATATGCCATGTTGATGTGATGATATTTTAACTATGAGTTTTGAGATATAATTGTGAATTTGACTGAGAATTTGAGAACTAAATGTTTTATGAATTCATTATGATTTTTATATGACAAATGAACATTTCAACGATTTTGCTTATTCTTTGTTATAAACTTGTTACCCATGGGCTTTCAAGCTCACCCCCTTTTCGTCCCATCTTCAGGTGAAGAAAATGAGATTGAGTAACCAAAAGTTGAGGCACCATTCTATTTTTGCAATGTTTTTGTAGATTAAGTTAGATTTGGTAAAAGCAAGACTTCAGATGCATTTTGAGAATTTTGGGTTTAGCATCTTTTGTATTTTGAATTTTGGATACCGATGATGTAATATGGCTTGGAATCCCATTAAAGTTTTGTAAACTTCTATTTTTTTGTTAATGAAATATGGATTTTGTATGGATGTTGTGAGTTGAAATTAGATGTACTTGAAAAAGTTATCCAATTGAGTTGCTGAACTTTGAACATGAATTGTTGTGGCTTATAAGTGAGAGGTTATGGAAATGAAAGATAAGAGTTTGAGGATGACGAGAATTGGATGTAGGTGATGAATCAAATGAGTAGAGATTAAAGAGTTTAATGAAGTAAGATTGGTAGTTGAATTGTTATGAATGATATTACATTAGAGGAAGTGAATTTGGGACAAATTTCAAGTTTTTCATAAGGGTCAAATTGGGTTCTGACTTTAGCAGAAAATCTGGAATGATTTAGGTTGAATTAGACAAAGTTGTTTTTTTGGAAGTTGTAGTTTGGCTTTCTATCTTTTGAATGTTATATGATATGAAATAATTGGATATTGGAGTTGAGAGATATGATTATTAGAAGTTTGTGATGCTGCATAGGATGGACTTTTAGGATGACTGCCTTATTTCAAAATTTTAACCCTTATAGAGGCAAAAATTGTTTTTGATGTCTTCATAGAAGTTATAGGGATAGAAGTCCTCTTCGAAACGGTCTTTGAATGACCTTAATGTGATATTTGTTGTGAAAGTTGTGCCCATTTTACCAATATAGGTCGGAAAAAGAAAAGCAGGGAGGGAGAAGTCGCAATCGGGCAAATTCGCGATCACGACTCTGAGGGCATTGAGCGAATGTCACGATCGCGACCCCGCCAATCCCCTCAAGCCTAAACATGTTTCACTCTTTTGATCATAACTTTGTCTTCTGACCTCCAAATGACTTGATTTTTGAAGCATTAGATTCCTAATACATTCCTCTATCTCTCCTAAAAATTTATAATTTTTTGTATTGATTTGAAAAAAATTGATTGAATCAAACTAAGGGTATTAATTGGAAGAGCATGAATTGGATGTTTTACTGAACATGCTTCAGTATTTTGATGATATCTTGATCTATAGTGCTCCAAAGGAGAGCATGAATTGGATGTTTTACTGAATATGCTTCAGTATTTTGATGATATCTTGATTTATAGAGCTCTAAAGGAGATGATTATTATTTCTCAATAAACTAGAGACATAGAACGACAACTCCTCTGAAGATATTGAATTTTAATTCAAACTCTAAGACTTTCAATTTCTAGATGGAAGTTGAGTATAGTGCACTATTTTAGTTTAATAATAGTCCAAAAATGTGTGGGCTATAACTTTTATATTTTTACACCAAAGTGAATGATTTTGGTGCCATTAGAAACTTAATACAATGGGAAACTAATTTTCTGAAAAATCCAACTTGAAATTCCAATTTTAGGTTTCCCAAAATCTATTCAAAAATAGGATAAATGAGTTCGTTTTTTATGTTTGACTGGTGTGGGCATGCCACCCATGTAGGATGATGGTTAATGAGGGTTCATTGAAACAACCCTATAAGGTAATACACACACTCAAGTCTTATGGTATTTTCATAAGGGTTAGGCTCCGGAAATGATGCTCAATAGTTGGGCTCCAGAAACGAGGACCTTCATCAAAAATCTGCGTACACTTAACATTAAAATCAAATGGTGCATCTTTCACAAACAAATTAGTTAGAGGTCGAGAAATTATGAAAAAATCTTGAATAAATCTTCTGTAAAACCCGACATGTCCCAAGAATAAACAAACTCCTTTCACATTTGTAGGAGGTGGTAACTTTGCTATCACTTCGATCTTAGTCCTATCAATTTCAATTCCTTTGTTGGAAATTTTATGCCTAAGCACTATGCCCTCTTCTACCATATAATGACATTTCTCCCAGTTAAGAACTAAATTTGACTCCCGACATCGTGCAAACACCTTCCCTAAATTCTACAAATACGCATCAAATGAATCATCAAAAATTGATAAATCATCTATAAATATTTCCATGAAGTCCTCCACTAAATCAGCAAAAATTTCCATTAAGCACTGCTGAAACGTTGCTTAAGCGTTACACAAACCAAAAGGCATTCTTCTATATGCAAACGTTTCGTAGGGGCATATGAATATAGTCTTCTCTTGATCCTGTGGATAAATAAAAATTTGATTATAACCTGAATATCCATCTAAGAAACAATAAAACGCATGACATGATACTTTCTCCACCACTTGATCAACACATGGTAATGGAAAATGATGTTTTCGTGTACTAGAGTTCAGCTTCCTGAAGTCAATGCACACTCTCCACCTCGTAACTATTCTAGTAGGATTAACCTCACCTTCCTCATTTTCAACGATGGTTATACCTCCTTTTTTCGACACACCTTGAACTGCACTTACCCACTCATTATCTGAAATAAGATAGATAATGCCTGCATCAAGTAATTTGATGACCTCTTTCTTTACGACTTCCTTCATATTTAGATTTAATCTTCTTATCGTTCCCTCATAGACTTGATTCCTTCCTCCAAGTAAATTCTGTGCATCACTACGTCAAGGCTAATTCCTCTTATATTAGACATTTTCCACCCCACAACTCTAACATACTTCCTTACCAACTCTACCAACTGTTGTTCCTGCTTATTTGTCAAATTATTGGAAACAATAATAGGTAGGGTTTCCCTTTCTCCTAGAAATGCATACCTCAAATGACTCAGCAATGGTTTCAACTCTAGGACTGGTGGATGCACAATGGACGGTGGAGCTAGATTTGTTTCTCGCAACAACTTCGCTAATCTTTCTTTTTCACCCTTACCTTCACCAATAACCTCTACGTCCAGATCAAAGGAAACTTCTTTCTTCTTGCTTTCCGCCACACTCAACACACAGTCATCCACAACATTTACCTTCATACAATCCTCATTATCCATTGGGTGCTTTATAGCCGACCTCATACAAAACTCAACTTGCTCCTCACCGATGTGTAATATGAGTTTCCCTCTGTAGACATCTACTAGAGCTTTTCCTGTATAAAGAAATGGACGACCCAAAATCAATGAGCATTTTGAATTAGCCTTGAAATCCAACACCACGAAATCTATTGGAATTCTAAACTTGTCCACTTTCACAAGCACATCTTCCAAAATCCTAAATGACCTCATGATTGATTGATCCGCTAGTTGCAGTACTATAGATGTACGCTTAAGCTCTCTAAGACCTAATTTTTGAAAAACTGAACGGGGCATCAAGTTTATACTTAGACCCAAATCACACAAATGTTTGTTAAATTGTATATCACCAACTACACAAGGAATTGTGAAACTTCTAGGATCTTTTATTTTTAAACAAGTAGCATTTGAAATAATTGAGCTATATTTTTCTAGAAGTTGTACAGTCTCATTATCAATAAGAGATCTCTTTTGAGTTAGGATATCTTTCAAAATTTTAGCATACTCGGGCATATGTTCCAATTCTTCCACAAAAGATAGATTAATCTACAATTTTTTAGCTTTTTAAGAAATGAGGCAAAGTGACTATCATACTGTTGTTTCTTAAGTTGTTAAGGGAAAGGAACAGGTGGTGCATACTTACTTGCTTCGACTTACATATTTTTAACTTATTCATGGTGTTCACGATCTCACATTTCATTGTCGCGAGCACAATCGAGGACTAATTTTTCTACTCTGACTTAACTCCGAGGGTGTGATTGCACCTTGCTTCCTCATGATCGCTACCGAGGCTTTGTAACTCACTTAGTTTATCATCAACAGGCTAGCGATCGCACACTTCTTCTATATGCTTGTTTGTTTGTTCTTTACTTGATTTTCTAGCTCCTTACCACTCCTCAGCCATATAGCTTTTAAAGACTCCTTTGGATTTGGTTCTATGGTACTTAGGAAACCTCCAAGGTTCCATTGAGCAAGAGTAGTTGCCAATTGTCCCATTTGGAACTCCAAATTGTGATTTGACAAAGAGTGATTTTTCACTATTTGATCAACTTTCGATTCTAGCTTCTACTGTGATTCATCTTATTAATTCAGTTTAGTTTGAATCATCTCCATAAATTTCTCCATCTTAGCCTCAAATGGATTCCTAGGTTGAAGCTGTCTTTGCTCTCCCACTTTGTTGTTGTTATTACTCCATGAAAAGTTAGGATGATTTTGCCATCCAAGATTGTAAGTGTTTGAAAATGGGTTATTTCCTGGACAATTATTCCCCACAAAATTAGCTTGCTCAGCTGTAACAACTGCTGGACAGTTATTAGTGAAGTGCCCCTGCTAATTGCATAACTCACATGCACTTTAAACTACTGCCACTGATGAACTTGAAGTGAAGCTGCTAATCTGTTTCGCAAGATTTGCAACTTCAACCTGTAAAATAGTCACTAGATCTAGAGATAAAACCCCCTTATGCTATTTTATCATCGATTGAGATCTATCTGATGCCTATAATGTGTTAGTAGCTGCCATGTCTTCCAATAGATCATATGTCGCATCAATTGTCTTCTTCATTAAAGATCCCCCTACAGTTGCATCAATTGTACCACGAGTAGTGGTGTTAACTCCATTGTAAAAAGTTTGCAGCAGTAATTCTCGAGGTAAATTATGATGAGGACAACTTTGTTGTAGCTCTTTGATCCTTTCCCATTCCATAGAAAGATTCACCGTCTTGCTACTGGAAGTTGGTGATTTGCTTAATGATCTTCGCTATTTTGGCTAAAGGGAAATATTTAGACATAAATGTTTGAGTTAATGGAAACAACCGTAATGGAATCCCGTCATCTGTTACTCCATTGTAATTGAAAGTGTCAAAATTTTCTAGGAATTTGTGACATGGGTATTTGGATCTTCGTTTTCCAACCCATAAAACTGCACTGTCGCCTGTAACATCTACAACAAAACTGGTTTGATCTCAAAATTATTCGTTGTCACGCCAAGTCTTGACACACTTTGCTAATTTGGCCACAATCTAGGCCTAACCAAATCCATCAATGTTTTTGGTTCCTCTACCATGATATTCTCTAGTAGTATGGCTTCAGTCACACGTGTGTCTTCAGCAACTTAACGTAGGGTTGTGTCCAAACGAGAAACTTCGTTGTGAAATTCAATCAAAGGCTTCATCAAATTTCTTTTTTTTTCTCTCATATATACACCTCAAAGAAATGAAATACTCAAATCAACGTGTAGTTAAACTAAAAATGATGTTAGATACATCTTTGACAATGGTGGAAAAAACTTGATGAGTTAAAAAATAAACAAACTTGGATCCCGACCACAAGCGTAGGGTTATTGTAGCTAGGTTATGATTCCCATGAGGATTTATACTAAGCACCAATCGATTCTTTCCAAATTATTTAAGTTAATAATAAGAAGATTTAGAAATTAAAAGGGATATAAATAAATCAATTACGCATAAACTTTTAAGACAAAACTAAATCTTTAAGAAGAGGAATTGCTTTCATGAATTCACAAGATTAACGTTCCAAAAATTGTTATTAACTCCTGCTAAAGTAAATCTAAATCCTATTATTCTGCTACCCCAAGTTTCTTTAAAAGTAATTCTTCTCTCTTAAGTTTGAATTACCTAGTCTATTTTATCATAATGCAAATTTCTTAATTAAGATATAAATAAAACAGAGATGAACTGCACAACCTTTCAGGAATAAAACTTAGACACTAATCTTTTAGCATGCAAGTTGTAATTCTATGAATTTAAAGAAGAACCTAACTCTCATTGAGATCAAATATTAAATACTCATAAGAATAGCTAACTATACATGGCAAAAGTATAGAAAACAAGATTCACCCTAGAGGGTGAAACAATCTTTGAAATAAAGAAACTAGAAAACAAACATCCTAAGCAAACTGAAAATAAATTGAAAAGATGAAAAAAAATGTTCTTATGCTCTATATTACATGCTTCATAAAGATCCTACTTCCTCTTCCTTGTTCTTGCTACTTCTTCCACCCCCCCTTTATTCGTGCCTTTCTTCCTCTCTTTATACTTCTCCTCTTTGGGAAAGCAATTCATTAATTTCCTCATGACTCTCTACCTCCAATGGATCGTAACAACTCCTCCCCAAGTTCTAGCACATTGCAGACTTCTTCTAACCGTCCACCATTCATTTAAAATTTGATGAAATGACAGAAATACCCCTGAAGTTACAAAGTACGATCTCACCACAACCCTCATGATTGCACCAGTGTGCAAATAGCCTCGCTCCTGCACAAAAATCCCGAGTGTGATCATATTAGACACTCTCGCGATCTCACCAGTGTGATGTTGTTCTTCCTTAAATCCATAGCTTCAGTCATTCTCTCACCATTTATTCCTCACGATCACACCAGACACCTCTTTCCTTGTTTCTTTCACCAACTTTTCTCGTCTTGCTCCCCTGTCCCTTCACACTTAACAAAACATCAAAGTTTCCCAAAAACTAAACTAAACTACTAAACCAAGAATTAAAAGTACCAAAGACATATCTAAAAACATAAACAATCAATAAGTAAATAAACTCACATCAGATTCCATTAAATTTATTTGACCTTGAGTCACTCAACAAACTAACTAAATTTAAATTAGGTACATAACATTTTTATCAATCATATCTCATCTGTTAGGTAACAACTCCTTGTAAAATTTATCTTATACATTATTTCTAACCTTGCCTCTAAGTCCATATGATCATGAGTCACTCATGTATATCATACAAACTTAGTTAAATAGGATCAGTTAATTTAAGATAAAATATATTCAGGTTAAAAGGGCCTTGAGTCACTAAAAGGCCTTACAATAAACAAAAAATTTGGTTTTATTCTTAAATTATCTGGAAGAAAGTGTAGTTTTTTATTTGTAATAGGGTCAAAGTCAATGACAAATTTTAAGCGCATGACAACAATCACATTCTCAATATGTAGTTAATATTTTATTGAAGGATATTTCAATTAGTCTCTTCAAACATACAATGTCATGCAAAATATCATACATATAAAATATAAAATTTAATATACATTCAATATATATGTCAACATATAAATAAAGCATGCAACTTATACACTTATAATCAAATTATATGTATAAAATATCAATTTTTGTTTAATTCTAGTTATTGATCTTCAAAATCTAAAATAATATTTTCAACTCCTTGAATATCAAAATTAGATTAAACTTGTTGATTTCTAAATAAATTAAATTCCTATTTCAAACAAAAATTTAATTTGATTTGAAAACAATTTTCAAATTCAATTGGAAACTATTTCTAGTTATCTTGTCTCTTTTAATAAAATTAACTGAAAATAATTTTTCAATAAATTATGTTTTTATTTTAATTTAGAAATACTCCTTTCTTAAAACTCAACAAGTAAGAAATTTGAATCCAATTAGAAAATTATTTCGAATCTAATTAGATATAATTTTCCCTAATTACAAATTTGTTTTCTAATAGTAAAAGGAAAATCTTTCAAAATTAAATAAAACATTTTTAAATGGGAAGTACTTTCAAGAATAAATAAAACATTTTTAAATTTAATTAAGAAAGTTCTTTCTTTATCTATCTAGAGTTTAATTTCTCAATTAATTAGAAAATCTTTCTTTAATAAATGACAAAGCTAATTTTCAAAATTTTTAAAGAATCCTCACTTTTCTTAATTAATAAATGAAAATAATTTTCAAATTTAATCAAGAAAATATATTTTCTAATAAATCAAAATTTTATTATTCATAAATAAAGAAACAATTTATAGATAAATAAACTAATAATTATCTAAATAAAAATAATAATTTTAATTTATTTCAATCAAATCAATATAAATAAAATCTAATTAAGAAACGCCTTTCTTAATTACTTATGAAAACATTTTTCTTAATTTTAAAGAATCTAGTTAATTAATTTTAATCTAATTAAAATATAACTAATTTCAATTCTAGAAATAACTTTTCTAAAATTTTGATTAGGAATCAATATAATTATTACCCTTAATTACATGAAAAAATTAATATAAGCATGGAATTGATTTTGATATTTTGAAACTATTTTAACTTGTTTGGAAATATGTCTTAGAATAATTTATTCTAAACCAAAGATAATTTTATTTATCTTTAGATTACTGTAATCCATTAACCTAGGAGACCTTATTCTAACAATAGAATAGGCCTATTCTTGTACCTAAATAAGCCATGTTCTAAGCTAGGAATACAGGAATAAGCTTATTCCATATTCCTAACTTAGAACAACCCTAATCATATGTCTAAACACCCACTATTATAACCCTTGAATATATTTATCATCATTACCAAAACCCCCCTTCTTTATCCTTAAGAAAATCCTTGCCATTAATATTAAAAACCCGAGCTGCCATAATTTGTTTCAACTGCTTCCCTTCCTGCCCTCGATACCAGCTCTAGGAGTAACTCACCATCAGTAAGCTTCATATGTATGTTGTTACCATCTCTTGCATAGCCTATGCTTAATTTGAAGCCTCGAGGAGAAGCAACCAATAATCATAGTTGCAGTCATTTAGGCCTTTGCCACTCCATCTTCTTTAAACCCTAGCCATTGTTTTCACCATCACCAGTTGTTACTTTATCAAACTAGCTCACTATCTGATATCTCTATTCTCTCATGTCCAACCAAATTAGAGTTAATGGCAACAAGTTATGCAACTTCTAATACTTACCCATAAAATAAGCTATTGTACCCACGAGCCTTCACAACAATTTGAAGGAAAGGGCGGTTGTCATAGTGAAGAAGCTATCTTATTCTAGAAGCCACAACTTCATTTAATTCTAACACTTATTGGTGCCTATGAAATCACCATATTAAATAACCTAATCACAATAGAAAAAATCCAAACAATATAAGAAACTTATTAGCAAAGTTCATAACTTGTTAAGGGAGTACGGTTTCATTACCTAAATTGTTCCTATTCATTGTTCTATTAAAAGTCGACATTAATAGCGTGTAAGAAGACTAACACACATTATGTTTTTCCTTATAAAGGAAGTAGTTAATCTCAAAGACTAAAGTAAGGAGATCATTAAACAAATATTTTAGTATTTGTTAGAAAACAAGTTCCCTAAACTGACCTCTTATCAAAAATTCATTAAGAACATTACTTATATATCTATGAGATTTCTCTTCATAACGATAGATAAATGATACTTTGACTTGAGATCTCCAAAGTATCTCTAGTATTGCTGTCTCCTGCAAACAAATTAATAGCAGCTTTAGCAATGAAAAATGTAGTTAGTGAAGAGTTGAGATCGTTCTCACGAGGAATTTTAATAGTCAAGATTATACGAGTTCAAACTTAAAGCAAAGTGGGGGGGGGGGGGGGTTAATTCATGTAAATTTGAGAATTTAAAAATGAAAAAATTGAAAATTAACAAAAATAATCAAATCAAAAAATTCAGTAAACAAACATTTATTTCGGGTCACTGATGTTATCACACTAATATGGATCCTCGATATAAAATTCAGTCTACTAACAAACATTCATTGGGTGATGTTTTCTCTTAAGATTAAATGAAAAGAAATATGTATTCAAAACATTCTTATTAGTCAACAAAATAGATATGATCTTAAGTTTAATTGATTAATAGCTTTAAGAAATAAGAAACCAATGAATAAGACAACACATGTACGACATGCATTTAATCATGTTAAGTACCTCCTTAGAATTTCCAACTCTAACGTAAGGACGGTAATCCTAATTGCCACTTTTGATTAGTAAAACTGAATGTCATATCCTACTAATCAAGCTGTTAAACAAATCAATTCATAGTTATGCATCCTAGAAATCAACCAATTCAATTACAAAAAGTAATTCAGAAGACACTCAATATTCATCAATGAACAAACTTTATTTAGAAATCTCACACATACTAGATGATAATGCAGTTCTCTTCAACCAAGAAGAAAGATTTATCTAGTGATAACGAAAGTGAAAATCAATAAAGAAATAGCAAATACAAAGTCTCCATCCTTAGTCTTTTCCTAGAAAATTCAAAAACTCCTAGAAAAACTACTGTAGAAAAAAAGTAAAACTTCCTATCTTCCATAAGGTGAACAGTAACTGTGTTTTTATAATTTTTGATGTCCTCCTCTTCCCTTCTTTTTTTTTTTATCTTCAATAGATATTCTCTCCCTATATTTAGGTTGTAGATCTCCATCAGTAAAACAACAATTTGATTCTCAAGATCATGAAGATATTAGGAGGATCGAATCTAATTTCAAATCAAATTCTGTAGATATTCTTTTTCCTTGCACATGCCCACGCTTAGTCAGCAACATGTCTACCAACTTGTATCTATTTCCTTATTTATCCATTTCACGACTTTTTACTTCATAATCAGCTCCAAGAATGCTCAAGACTTTCTAATAACAAAAGATGAATAAGTCCATTAGGTTGAACTCAATTTGCACTCAACAAAAAGGAAATCAAAATAGTGAAAATTAATCATCCTATCAATCTTATATAATGATTACTATATTTTGATACTGCTTATAACGTATTCTAGTCACAAGTAGCTTAGTCGATAGTCATTAAATATAACATGAACTATATGAAGGTAGTTAAATGATCAATATGAGATTCTTCACCTTAAAATAATTAGGGAGAATATTTTGTTATTCTCGATTAGTATTAATATGGAAAATCCTTGGCTAAAGTTGAATGACACTTTATATGTCATTAATTGAATCAATCACAAATAGTGAAGAACTAACATGATTGGACTCAGATAAAGTAAACGTCAATTCTACGTTCTAGATATAATTGGAACATTATATGATGAAAGGATTAAATTATTAAAAAAATCATGCATGAAAAGGTTAGTCAAAACTATTTTGACATTTCTAAATATTTAGATGGTCACGATGCATTGTTAGATGTCAATCTTAATTTATGGATATAAATTATTTAATTAGATAACTAACAATGAAATAAAGTAGTTATATTCAATTCCAATATATTTGAAAACCTAATGGGTCATACAAAGAATGAGTTGGCGAGTTGGACCTCATTATAAATTTTAAGAAACTTAATGATTAAATATGAGCTATTTAATAAATAAATATTAATAAGACATATTAGATGCATAATGATTTTCAAATAGAATTAATTATAATTTCAATTAAAGTCTATTTGAAAATATAATTTTAGTTTAATTAAATTACTAAAATATCTAAAAACCTACTATAAATAGGCTTAAACTCTACAGGAGCTAGCACTCATTGCCTAACCCACTCTACAATAGTTGTGAAGTTTTCTTAACGCATTTTTTGAGGATATGGTTAGAAGTGAAAACTTGTGCAGCTACAGTAATTGCAATGAGTCGATTTCAACAATGATTTGAAGGAAATGATATTAAAAGAGCTAAGCTTCATAATAAGGTATGTATTATGGTTCATGGTTTATTATGTTTTATGTGCTAATAATATTATAGATTTAAAGTTATCTTGGCTTTGAGAAATTACAACAAAAACATTTCATGTTTAGTCCATTGCGTGAAAGGTCAGATCCTGTCCTGATTTTGCAATAGTGGTATCAAAGCTAACTTTATTTCTACAAATTGATTTAAAAATTGTTTAATTATTATTGAAAAATTGTTTGATTGCTAAAAATTAT
>JANZLD010000009.1:19763980-19791532 GCA_026413575.1 Erythroxylum carthagenense | reverse complement strand
GTCCTATGAAATCCCAATCTAGCACATCCTATGCCAATTTACTATTCTACCCTTCCAATTGAGGGTGGGATGTTACATTATATATATTGATTTGTTAAAAGAAACAACATATAACTTAAAAATTTTGCAAGTTTTGACTTTTCTTTGTCTATAAGTAACACATCTAACAAATATAAAGAAAATTTGAATCGTATTTTAGAAATTAGCATTAATATGGTTGTAGTTTCATTCAATAAGGAATTTGTTACATGTATTGGTACTATTGTTACAAACTCTTTACAATTTTTATGATATGCTTATAGAATGAGAGTTAATAAGAAAGTAAGCATTAAGTTATTTAGTGATGTGCATTTCATACAAAGGAGGCATTTTTACTTCAATTAATATAGCCATATGAAGTGCTTAAACCAACATAGTATCAATAATAAGATGTGCTTCAATGATATTAACTTATGAACAAAGTTATACATACTTCACAGTATTTGAAAGATAAATGAATTAAGCATAATGAAGTACATTGCTTTTACAAAATGAAGCAGAATGAAATACATTGCTTTTATAACATTTTTTGGAAAATGTACGAATCAGAGACTCCCCTCTTATATATTTGTAAGAACTTAATTTTCTAAATAGATATCAATATTTTAAAACCTCACTTTACATATAAATGGTTTTCCCTGGCTGATGGAGAACAATTATTAAGCTGTAGAAATGCTAATCATACGTTAATAATCTGATTTGAATGAGAGTTAATCATAAGTTAATTAAAATGGTGACTTGTCAATTTTCAAACAATATAAACAACAAAATTTCCCTTTAATCATCATAGTCAACTTCTTAAAAATCATCATCATTAATTACATTATGATTCGACTCTTCATCATTATTGTATTCGACCAAAGTATCATCATTGTCATATAATTCATTTTCAAAATAGTCTTCTTCTCTTTCCATTATAAGATTGGCTTGTACTTCATCCATTTATACTATATTGGGATCAACATCTCTCATATGGAATGATGATATATTTGCTTCTTCTATTCAAATGAATTCATTATTCAACTCTAATTCAATCTTTTGATATACTTGATAACCATCCTTATTGATTAAACCATTATCCCTTTCAAAAAAAAGGAAGAGATTTCAGTGTTGAAACCTTTGAATAAACTTCTAATTGTTGCCCAATATAGTATCGTTGAGGTAGATAACTTGCTTCACTTGCCTCATAATAACAAAAAGGTCATTATCATACTATGTCTTACTAACATTGATGCTAGTAATATTCCCATTCACCTTCAAGTTTGCAAGATTAAACCATTTGCATTTAAATATAACAAAATTTTATCCTTGATGTAATGCAACTCTATTATTTCAGAGATGACATCGCAGAAGTCAATAAAATCATCATCATGACATCTTTCATCAACAACCCCACAATTTTGGCTTCTAAGTCAACTGTCTAGATCTTGTATGTGAAATCTAACCCCATTAACAATGCAATATGTACATTTTTTCCCATACATATGAGGCCTATATGCCAAAGAATATAATGTTGTTGTTGCCTCTTATATGTTATGGTTATGTAACCATATCATCTATAGGAAAAAAAATGAAATTATAAGTTAATCTGACGCACAAATTGTCATAAGTTCATAATATTCCATCAATATATAACTTACTCGAGTCCTAAACCATGATAAGGACTTAAGCTTTTGTCTTTCTTCACTATTAACAATCCCTTTGCTTCGAATCAACTCTTTGTGCACTTTATTTAAAAAAAGTAAAAAGAGATCATAAAATATAGATTGAATTACAAAATGTAAATATGAAATTCTCAATCAAAAGTAATATACATACTCCATAGATACGTCGACTTCCTCACAATTGTTCAAAATATACTAATGAGCAATTTTGAATTCATCTTTATTTAACTGTACATATTTTCTGACACGAAGTGGCCTAACTTTTTGGGAGAAAATTGACAAGCCACCTTCTTGATCAAAATCAAAGTTACATTCTGGTCTATTAAATCTTATCCCAATGTCATTTAAGTACATCAAACAAAATCTAAAGCATTAATTTGTTATAAAGGCGTCTACAATAGACCCTTCAGGTCGAACTTTATTACGTACATAACACTAAAAAAGCATAAAAACCTAAACAAAATATAAAACATTGACAATTGTTACTAACTAATAAATTTTATAAAATAAAAGTTAATATAAATTACCTTTTAATGGGGAATATCCATCAAAATTGAACTAGTCCACAAAGTTTTGCTTTGTATGGTAAGTGAATTACCAAATGGACTATAACATCAAAAAATTATGGGGGGAATACTAGTTCAAGCTTACATAGAATCAAAGCTATATCTTTTTTCCATTTTGTCAAGATCATTAACTTTAAATGTCTTGCAACATAATTGATTAAAAAAATCACCCAATTGTAATCATTGGAGAAGTACATGACAATCATAGCTTTTCAACCTCAATTCTTTTCCCTCTTTAATATTCACACAACGGGCTATATTAGATGCATACCCATTAAGAAAGTTGACTGATTTATGAAATTGATATAAAGCTTTCTTCTCTTTTTTGGCATGTTGTAACAATCAGGTGGAATAATGTATAACCCATCATCTCTTCTTTTAAAACGCAAATCTTTTCTTATATTCATGTCTTCCAAGTCTAGTCTAGCTTTAATTATATCTTTTGATTTGAAATCAATTCCTAAAATTGTCTAGAAAATATTTTTTCAATATACATCACATCAAGATTATGCCTCAATAGCAATTCCTTCTAATATGAAAAATTGAAACATATGTTTTTTATATTCCAATTAAGCTCAACAACATTTCTTTTTTGTTTTTTATTACTTTGTTGTTTGTCAGGTGTAATGTCAAGCAAATGTGATAGCTGCATAACCACATCATCACTAGACAACTACAAAGGAGCTTCACCAATTCTACTTTGTCATTAAACAATTTGCTTCTTCACCATTGATGCCCATGTTCTAAGTAATGACGATGTCCCATATAACATATTTTACTTTTTAGCCTCATTTAATAAGTTTGGGTTACACCCAGGACAGGTCATATACCCTTTAGTGCTCCATCTAGACAAATACCTAAAAGCTAAAAAATCATTTATTGTCCACAAAATAATCGCATGCATTATAAATGTTTCACCTTGAACAAAAATAAAAGTTTCTAATCCAACCTCCTATAAATCATTTTAGTCATAAACTATTGGTTATATGTATATATCGATTTCCTTACCAGGAGTAGTAGGTCCTAGAATAAGTAAAGACAATCACATAAAAGGGTCCTTCATACACTTCTAAGGAGGTAAATTGTATGGCACTAATATTACTAGCCATATGCTATAAGAAGTACTCATATTACCTAAGGGATTAATCCATCCGAGGCAAAACCAAGTCGAACATTATGACAATATTGTGCAAACCATGGAAACTTTCCATCAAAGTCTTTCCATGCCATTGAATCTTTTGGATGACGCATAATGTTATCATCAATGAGTTTCTCTTTGTGCTGCCTCATATCTATGACTGTTTTTGCTGACATAAAAAATCTTTGTAGTTGTGGTTTAATAGGAAAGTATCTCAATATATTATGCAGTGCCTTTTTCCCTGCCTTATAATCCACTCACCACCTTCATGTACCACAAAAGGGAAAATCTTTAAGATCTTTACTATCCTTCCAAAATATAACACAATCATACTTATAAGCATGTATTGATAGATATCCTAATTGAAGGTCCCTTAACAATTTCTTTGCATTATAGTAAGATTTGGGAAAATTTTGTCTAACAGGTAATGCATCATTAAGGAAGTCAAGTAACATGTCAAAAGACTTGTTACTCCACTTATTATAGACCTTCAAATATAACAAATTGACAACAAAAGATAACTATGAGAAATTTGACCACCCTAGATATAATTCTTCTTGAGCAACTTTCAATAACTTCCCAAATGATCTTTTGTAATACTACCAATTTTGGTAGGCAAAATAATATCATTTATTGTCTCCATATGGTTCCTATAATCCTCTAGCATCTCTTCAATCCCATCATCATCACCATCATTATTTTTACTATCATCAACACTTGTACCAACACATCTACTGCAATTTGCTTCCTTATGCTCACATGATAAAGCCATAAAGAATATATTTTATCTATGCCTCATATTAATAGGTGATTATATAACACATCTTGAATTTGAACATTGACATTTAAGTAGTCCATACATGGACAATGAATATGACATTCATCACCCATTTGATCTTTTACAAATTGCATGAAACTTTTAACTCCTTCTAAGTATTCAGCGGACCATTTCCAATGAGACATCCAAACTTTGACCATCTTGCTATAAAACTAAAAGTACAGAGAGCCTACTTCCATTGGTTGGATAAATCATGAAGAATGTCATTGATAACTGAAAAGGGTTGTTCAAACTGTCTAACTCTTACCTTCTCTCTCAAAATCTGACTCTTGCCTAGGATTGGCTTCAAACGAAAACGAGAACAGGTATGAGTTTGTTAGTTTTTATAGTTTCATAACAAAGTATTTAACTATGAATCCATTAATATTGTTTCAATTTGCACTCATTATTAACTATGATTATTTAATCATTGTTTATGCTTTGTTCCCTATTTTAGTATTTTTATTTACTTGTTTCTTCTATTAAGATTCTAAATCTATCCTTATCTTTTTAAATGATTGTCTTTAATCTAAATTTCATTATGTTTGACTAAGATGTTTATTTGAGTATGTATGTTTATCAAATTGTACATCTCGATTTACTTAAATTATACTTAACTATGCCTATTAGCAAAACTTGTCAAACTATGTATAGATCTATAGTACATAATGAAAATAAAATGAGCATTAATAGAAAACTTATACAGGTTGCAAATAATATGTACAAATATCTTCAATTAAAAAATGTTTCCCTCAAAGAAATTCAACTTTACGAAACAAAAGTTACTACATATTCTGAAATCTATTAATTAGAAAAAGACAATGCCAAATATTTACATAATCTATTAAAGAACATTATATTACACATCTTAATTAAATTATATAATTCAGTAGTTTATTATGTCTTTAAATTCAGACTGCTAGAATTGTAGATCTTTTTATACATTCATCAAACTAGCTACTAAAAAAGTAACCGTTACTAAAAGAATTATTGATTTTTGGAAAACTCAAAGACTTCAATTATTACAAACTATCGATCCATTTTATATAGATTTTCAAAATTTTCAAGATCGGATTAATAATAATACAGTAATATATGATCAAGAAACAATAGAACTTCAAGAATTAAATAAACATTTTAGCGAACATTATCAAATATATCTAAATGGAACCTAATAGTTGACAAGAAAATTTAGACAAGCTAGCAAGCCAGTTAGAAAAATTAGTTGAAAACTACATTCATCTGAATTGGTATTAGAGCTTGTTAATAGGCATATAATGTCATTAGTCCAACCATGGAGAATATAGAAAAAGATATTAAACAACAATTAGATGAAATGACGCAATTAGTAAATAAATTAACTTTAATAACCTCTCATGAGAATTTAAATCCGATTTCTGAAAAAATTGAAATTATCTATGGGTATGAATCAGACTAAGAATTGTATGTTAATAGAGGTAACAATAACGAAGAACTACCAGAAAGTAGTCATCTTGGAGAAAAACAAAAAAAGGAACAACAACATTCTTACCAATGGGAAGTTCGACCAATTGAAACTAATAATTTAAATCAATTTGGATATTATCAAAAAGGAAGTAAAATTAGAAAATTTCCTTCTGAATATATAGCCAAACATATAACATTAGGACCTGACGGAATACTTAATTTAGATTGTGTTATTGCACCAGAAAATTATTATTAGAATGGTCTAATAAGTTACAATTAATTATTCAAATAGAAAAACCTTTTCAAGGATTAGATAATAAAAATCTACTATGCAATTTTATTACTTATAAAACAACTGCAATTGTCCTATATTTTCTTTTAGATAATGAAGAAAGGATAAAAATACTACTGCCTATTTACTCTCTAATGACAACGTACAAGTTTTTCAAGTAATATTAAGTGAATTTTATAAAGAACTCATTCGCAAGGATGCAGATTCATATAAACAAGAAATAGAAAATGAAGAATGAAGAACTGCTTTATGACATTTAACTAATATGAGGATATGTGATATTTGCTATTTAGAATCTTATATTTGTGAATTTAAAAAATATTATTATAAGTTACCTATATATGAACAAGAAATGTATATCCAAATTTTTATCCAAAAACTTCCTTATCCTATCAACCAAAAAGTAGAAAAACAATTTCAAGACAAAAACAGCAAAAATATAGCAGCATATAAGTTAGATGGAGCTATTGCCATTACCGAAGAAGTCTTATCACAAAAATGTTTAGAAGCAAAATTACATAAAAAAATTAAGATATAAAGATATACAGCTTTGTTTTTCCAAATATGTTGAAGTACCATAACAATATGGCTGTGATTTCACCTCTTATAGGCATCCTAGAACAAAACATCCACACTTTAAAATTGAAAATTATAAATGGAAAAAATTTCCTCTAAAATATCGAAAACAACCATTCAGACCTCATAAAAATTATTTTAGATGAAAAAACTATAGACAATTCAAACCCAAAAAACAATATTTCCCTCAAAATAAAAAATCTTGTAAATGTCGACTATGTAAAGAAGAAGGAAATTATGCCAATAATTGTCTAAAGAAAAATCAAAACAACTATAAAGAAAAAATTCAATATACTAAACTCAGCGTTTGAAGAAAATTTAGAACCAATCGAATCAGATTATGAAACTAATTAATAAATGCTCCGCTCAAAGCATTAGTAGAAAACTTATATAGGTTGCAACTAATATGTATAAATTTCTTCAATTAATAAATGCTCCGCTCAAAGAAATTCAACTTTATCAAACCAAAATTACTACACATTCTGAAATCTATCAATTATAAAAAAGACGATGTCAAATATTTACATAATCTATTTAGAGAACGTTATCTTACACATCTTAATTAATTTCTCTAATTCACTAGTTTATTATGTCTTAAAATTCAGACTGCTAGAATTGTAGATCTTTTTATACATTCATCAGACTAACTACTAAAAAAGTAACCATTACTAAAAGAATTATTGATTTTTGAAAAAATCAAAGACTTCAATTATTAAAAACTACTAATCCATTTTATATAGATTTTCAAAATTTTCAAATCAGATTAATAATAATACAGTTACATATGATCAAGAAACAATAGAACTTCAAGAATTACATAAATGTTTTAGCGAACATTATCAAATACATCTAAATGAAACCTAATAGCTGACAAGAAAATTTAGACAAGCTAGTAAGCTGGTTAGAAAAATTAGTTGAAAAACTACATCCATCCGAATTAGTATCAGAGCTTGTTAACAGACATATAACCTTATTAATTCAGCCATGGAGAATATAAAAAAAGATATTAAACAAAAATTAGATGAAATAATGCAATTAGTAAATAAATTAACTTTAATACCCTCTCATGAGAATTTAAATCCGACTTCTTGGGTATGAATCAGACTAAGAATTGTATGTTGATAGAGGTAAAAATAACGAAGAACAACCAGAAAGTAGTCATCTTGGAGAAAAACTAGAAAAGGAACAACAACATTCTTACTAATGGGAAGTTCGACCAATTGAAACTAAGAATTTAAATCAATTTGGATATTATCGCAAAGGAAGTAAGATTAGAAAATTTCCTTCTGAATATATAGCAAAACATATAACATTAGGACCTGACGGAATACTTAATTTAGATTGTGTCATTGCACCAGAAAATTATTATTAGAATGGGCTAATAAGTTACAATTAATTATTCAAATAGAAAAACCTTTTCAAGGATTAGATAATAAAAATCTACTACGCAATTTTATTACTTATAAAGCAACTAGAATTGTCCTGGATTTTCTTTTAGATAATGAAGAAAGGATAAAAAAATACTATTGCCTATTTACTCTCTATTGACAATGTACAAGTTTTCAAGCAATATTAAGTGAAATTTATAAAGAATTCATTGGCAAGGATGTAGCTTCATATAAACAAGAAATAGAAAATGAAGAACGAAGAACTACTTTATGGCATTTAAATAATATGAGGATATGTGATATTTGCTATTTAGAATCTTATATTTGTGAATTTAAAAAATATTATTGTAAGTTACCTAGATATGAACAAGAGATGTATATCCAAATTTTTATCCAAAAACTTCCTTATCCTATCAACCAAAAAGTAGAAGAACAATTTCAAGACAAAAACAACGAAAATATAGTAGCATATAATTAGGTGGAACTATTGCCATTACGAAATAAGTCTTATCACAAAAATGTTTAGAAGGAAAATTACATAAAAAAAATTAAGACATAAAGATATATAGCTTTGTTGTTCCAAATATGCTGAAGTACCACAAGAATATGGCTATGATTTCACCTCTTATAGGCATCTTAGAACAAAACATCCACACTTTAAAACTAAAAATTATAAATGGAAAATATTTCCTCTAAAATATTGAAAACAACCATTCAGACCTTATGAAAAGTATTTTAGATGAAAAAACTATAGACATTTCAAACCCAAAAAACAATATTGCCCTTAAAATAAAAAATCTTGTAAATGTCGACTATGTAAAGAAAATCAAAACAAATATAAAGAAAAAATCAATATACTAAACTAAGCATTTAAAGAAAATTTAGAACGAATCGAATAAGATTATGAAACTAATTCAAGTATTTCATCTCTTTATCTCTATGAATCCTAAAAGTTAGAATCATCAACTGAATCTGAATACAACTTTTATTCAAGTGACTATTCAGAATAACAGGGTCAATGCATATATAGATACAGACGCTACTATATGTATAGCATCAAAACAATTATTAACTAAGTAGAAAAAACTAGATAAATCACTTCAAATTAGAATAGCAGTTGGAAGTATAAAATCAATTTGGTATGTCAGTTATTACAATAATATAATAATTAAAAAATATACATTTACAGTACCATTTATTTCTCAACAAGAATCAGGATTACCATTAATCATCGACAACAATTTTCTAAAATTATATAATCCCTTTTGTCAATATCTACACTATATAACATTGAAAACACAAATAATAAAATCGTTAAACCAAAAAGCAATTATTCTTAAAAATCTTGTATATCACACCACTTAATATCTGAAATTACAACTATTAACCGATAAACTAGATTACTTATAATTCTATCTTCTCAATAATATGTCTATACAAAATAAAATTGAAACACTTGAACTAAAAGTTATAGCTTGTATTTAGGGTAATTTGAACCCTCTATAACCACCACGCTTCGCTGCGTGCCTTTCCACTTGAGATCGGAACCAATGGTTGTGTTGGGACTAGAACACGAGATGTGGGGCTGCACCAGGCCCATACCTGGGCCTTTGATACCACTTGAACTAAAAGTTATAGCTTGTAGTTAGGGTACTTCAAACCCTCTATAACTTATCAAGAATCGCATTTCTTCATATTAGAATAAACAACGGGATGTACCCTCCTATTAATGAACCACTTGGACATACATTTCACTAGGATCTTATTAATCAGCTAAATCTCAATTGTCTGGAACGAGTATACCAACAATGTCTAAAGATAAATGTAAAATCATTAATATAAGTTAACTATAAAGGACCAAATATAATTATGATCTCTACGTATAAAGCACCAGTATCAACCGAAGCTAGTCATATTATTAGGCAGTTTGAACAACCCTTTTTCAGCTATCAATGGAATTTTTCATGATTTATTTGACCAATAGAAATAGGCTCTCTGTTAGCAACTTAACAACCATCCTCAGCTTAAATGTAGTCATTGCCCTTCATCATCTACAAATGACAAAGAAGATAGCAGCTTAATTGACGCAATAATTGAAAAATAAAGCATTCAACAAAGGACGAATCTTTAAAGATGTAGGCCCTTGGCCAATAAATAAAAAGCATATTCCTCTGCTTTTTGCTTTTGTCTTTACTTTTGCTTTTACTTTACTTTGATAAAGTAGATTCCTTTCCTCTTCTCTTTTTGTCGACCACCTATTTTTGGCCTCTTTCTTTCCTTTGTTTTTATATAATGTAGAGGCAGTAGCCTCCTTTGATATAAAATAATAAACAACTTTCGTTTTTCTACCTTCTCTCTCAAAATCCGACTCTCGCCTAGGATTGGCTTCAAATGGAAATGAGAATAGGTATGAGTTTATTGGTTGTTATCGTTTCATAACCAAGTATTTAACTATGAATCTGTTAATATTATTTCAATTTGTACTCATTATTAGCTATGTTTATTTATTCATTGTTTATCCTTTGCTCCCTATTTTAGTATTTTTATCTGCCTGTTTCTTCTATTTAGATTCTAAATCTATCCTTATCTTTTAAAGTGATTTTCTTGAATCTAAATTTCATTATGTTTGACTTAGATGTTTATTTAAGTATGTATGTTTATCACATCGTACATCTCTATTTATTTAAACTATACTTAACTATGCCTATTAGTAAAACTTGTCAAATTATGCATAGATTTATAATACATAATGAAAATAAAATAAGCATTAGTAGAAAACTTACACAGGTTGCAACTAATATGTATAAATTTCTTCAATTAATAAATGCTCTGCTCAAAGAAATTCAACTTTATCAAACCAAAATTACTACACATTCTGAAATCTATCTATTATAAAAAAGACGATGTCAAATATTTACATAATCTATTTAGAGAACATTATCTTACACATCTTAATTAATTTCTCTAATTCACTAGTTTATTAAGTCTTAAAATTCAGACTGCTAGAATTGTAGATCTTTTTATACATTCATCAAACTAGCTACTAAAAAAGTGGTCATTACTAAAAAAATTATTGATTTTTGGAAAACTCAAAACCTTCAATTATTACAAACTACTGATCCATTTTATATAGATTTTCAAAATTGTCAAGATTGGATTAATAATAATACAATTATATATGATCAAGAAACAATAGAACTTCAAGAATTACATAAACATTTTAGCGAACATTATCAAATACATCTAAATGGAACCCAATAGTTGTACTATTTGTAATCAACTCTTTAATCATATCCAATATATTGAACCATTAATCCTGCAATATCAAGAAGAAAAAGAGTATTATGAAAACCGGTATAATTATGTTCAATTTGTATTCAGTGATCCTAATGCACTACAACCAATACAAGAAAAATTAGAATTAGCTCAAAATCTATATACTTTCTATACTGAAGAACTAACTTATTTACATTCTATTCTACATCAACATCAAACAAATAGTTCTCATTAAAAATGACAGAAAATTTAACAGATGAACAAAATATCTTAAAAATAGACAATACAGAATCTACTGGTACCTTTCATATAAATACTTTATTATCAAATGAAAAACAAAAACAAATAACTAAGGCTCAATTAAATTTAAAAGCAGGACATGATATCCAATCTTCTCTATTAAAAAATTTTCAAAATCGAAAAAATATTATTTATTTTGTTAAAATTGTTCATGAAACACCTATTCGAATAGACCAGTGTAATGGACATATTCAAATTAATTTAATTGATCAAGAACAAATTTCAAGATAACTACAAAAAATACTAGAAGATAAAAGAATTAAAATTGGATATATTCATTTATCTACAATATAAATTTTATTGAAATCAACTTTTCAAGAAGGAATAGATTCACCCATAAGAATGGAATAATGAACATAAATCTAGCCTATGGAAAAATTAAATTTAACACTCATTTAAAATTAGGAATTCCTTTAAAATCACATAATCTAGATGAAATAATAACAATAACTTATAAATTTTATAAAGAAAATTTAATGAATTTAGGACAATATCCCTTCTCTATTACATATCGAATTAGTTATGCTTTAACTAATTCACATCATAGGATCGAATTTTGAAATATAGATAAAATTTATATTAATCAATTATTTAGTGATGTTGCTAAAGTAGGAAGCATATACACACAAGTCTACTGACCTTACCTCAAATTCAATATCCAATTCAATTAAGCCCAAATATTAGTCCTAGACTCTCTTTTTCTAATTCTAGCTCTATAAATAAACCCAATCTTTTTATATCACAATCATTACGTTTACAAAAACCCTTAAGATTTATAGAACCTAGACAAAATTCAAAACATTTAGTTAAAATTACAGATCCTATTATTCCTTACAATAAAGATAACTATTCAAAACAATTAGTCTTGAGAGAATTATCAACGATAAAAAATCAATTACAAGAATTAACCACACATATAAGAAATAATCTATGAGCATAACTAAACATATTACCGACGTAATAAAAAAAACAATTACAAATAGGAAACCAAGTAAATGAACTTTTAAAAAATAAAACAAATATCACAAGGATAATACAATAATTAGTAAAAGATAATATACTGAACAAAGAAACAATAATCAATATACAGGAAAATTTAGAAAAGCTAGTAAACTAGTTAGAAAAATTAGTCAAGAAACTAGATCCATCTGAATTGGTATCAGAGCCTCAGGTATGGGCCTGGTGGAGCCCCACGTCCTATGTTCGAGTCCCAACACAACCATTGGTTCTGATCTCGCGTGGAAGGGCAATTTCAATGTACGTATCGTGTTAGTATCTTCTGGGGTCCAACTCCATTGGCTTTTTGTACTACATTTGAGTTGTAAACTTTTTCTTTCTTTAGCAAGATTTTGAAAAAATCCTTGATCAGATATATAATTAAGTATGCCTAGAAATTGTTGGACATGAGTTTTTTTTTAGTACATCAAGAAATTGTTGTATTTTAGAAAGAATGTTTGGTTGTAATTTTAAAAATCCATTATGGAATTCAATGCATAAATATTCAATATTTTGTTGAGTTAATTTTATTTTCTTTTACTTAAGATTAAGCCTTTATCTTGACGTCGTTGAAGAACTAGTTTTACCTTCTTTAAATGGTCTTCTTTATCTGTATTGGAAAAAATTATGATATCGTTTATATAAGCTAGAGTGAATTCTTCTAATCCTTCAAGATTATTGTCCATAAATCTTTGATAAAAGCTAGGGGCTTGTTTAGGTCTAAAAGGTAATACATTCCATTGAAAGTGTTTTTGAGGTGGACATGTAAAAGCAGTAAGTAGTTTTGTGTTTTCATGCAATTGTAATTGCCAATAGCCAAATTTGGCATCTAACTTAATAAACCAATTATGTCCTTTAAGTTTATTAATAATATAATCCCTGTGAGGTAATTTATAAGCATCTCCTATAGTTGCTTCATTCAATTTTTTTATAGTTAATTGCCATTCTTCTTTTTCCTCTTTTTTGTTTAGAATGATTATTTACATAAAAAGCAGGGGCTGAATGTTTACTAGTGCTTGGAGATATTATCTTTTTTTCTAAAAGTTCAGTACATTCAGTAATAAATTTTTGAACATCTTGTTGCCTATAGGGAATATTATTTCGAATGTTTATTTCTTGTGTAGGATCTTTTAATTTTATTTCAATAAGTTTATTATTATTATTTTAAGAGAATTGAGTGTATTTTTGCTACAAATATTGTCCAATAATTTTTCGATTTTAGTTTGTATAGACATATTGTTAAGAAGATAGAATTGTAAGTAATCTAGTTTATCTGTTAATAGTTGTAATTTCTGATAATAAGCGGTATGATATATAGGGATTTTAAGAATAATTGCTTTTTGGTTAATGATTTTATTATTGGTGTTTTTAGTGTTATATAGTGTAGATATTAACAAAAGGGATTATATAATTTTAAAAAATTGTTGCCTAAGATTAATGGTAATCCTGATTCTTGTTGACAAATTGATGGTATTGTAAATGTTTATTTTTCAATTATTATATTATTGTAATAACTAACATACCAAATTGATTTTATACTTCCATTTGCTATTCTAATTTGAAGTGGTTTATCTAGTTTTTTTCCATTTAGTTAATAATTTTTTTGATGCTTTACATATAGTAGCTCCTGTATCTATATATGCATTGACCCTTTTATTGTGATTAGTCACTTGAATAAAGGTTCTATTTGGATTCAGTTGACGATTCTGACTTTTGGGATTCATAGAGATACAGAGATGAAATAGTTGAATTAGTTTCATAATCTGATTCGATTGGTTTTAAATTTTCTTCAAATGCTGAGTTTAGTATATTAATTTTTTCTTTATATTTGTTTTGATTTTTCTTTGGACAATTATCGGCATAATGTCCTTCTTCTTTACATAGCCAACATTTACAAGATTTTTTATTTTGAGGGCAATATTGTTTTTTGGGTTCGAATTGCCTATATTTTTTTTGTCTAAAATACTTTTTATAGGGTTTGAATGGTTGTTTTCGATATTTTTAGGGAAATTTTTTCCATTTATAATTTTTAGTTTTAAAGTGTGGATGTTTTGTTCTAGGTTGCCTATAAGAGGTGAAATCACAGCCATATTGTTGTGGTACTTTAGCATAAATGGAACAACAAAGTTGTATATCTTTATGTCTTACTTTTTTATGTAATTTTGCTTCTAAAAATTTTTGTGATAAGACTTCTTTGGTAATGGCAATAGCTCCACCTAAATTATATGCTACTATATTTTTGCTATTTTTGTCTTGAAATTGTTCTTTTACTTTTTGGTTGATAGGATAAGGAAGTTTTTGGATATAAATTTTTTGTTCATATCTAGGTAACATATAATAATATTTTTTAAATTCACAAATATAAGATTTTAAATAGCAAATATCACAAATCCTTATATTATTTAAATTCCATAAAGTAGCTCTTCGTTCTTCGTTCTTCGTTCTTTGTTCTTCATTTTCTATTTCTTGTTTACATGAAGCTACATCCTTGCTAATGAATTCTTTATAAATTTCACTTAATATTACTCGAAAAACTTGTACATTGTCAATAAAGAGTCTGCTTCTTATCTACTTGTAAAACTCTTGGGTAAAATGGATGATTTGCCTGTGACATGTACTGCAGCTTTATGCCATAGCTAAGGCTTAATTAAATTTAAAAGCAGGACAAGATATCCACTATAAAGGGTTCGAATTACCCTAACTACAAGATATAGCTTTTAGTTCAAATGGTATCAGAGGCCCAACTATGGGCCTGGTGTAGCCCCATATCTCGTGTTCAAGTCCCAACATAACCATTGGTTTCGATCTCGCGTGCAAAGACACATAGCAAAGCGTGTTGGTTATAGAGGGTTCGAAGTACCCTAACTACAAGCTGTAGCTTTTAGTTCAAGAAAGACACAATGATGATGAAAAAATTATTAAATGAAAGATAAAAGAGGACTTGTCACTATTTATGGCAACAATGTATCCCTCTCTAACTCATTTTTCTTAAGAAAGGGATTAGATGCTCCCAGTGGATTGAAATTTCAAGAAGAAATATCAAAATCATATCATAGGTAATGTTTAATAATTGGTAATCATTAGTTCATGATGTTGTAACATATCATAGGTGATGTTTAATAAGTATTAATCATTGGTTCAAGAAGAAACACAATTATGGGATGCTCTTATTGAGATAACATAATGTTGTATATAATTTTTTATATAAGGTATATTGAAGTTTATTGATTAGAGTATAATTACTAACTACATGATAAAAGCAAAGAGAAATAATTGTGTTTGTTAACATATATTGTTGGATCATTTAAAGGACAACTTTAATATAAATTTATTCTTTTTCATTAATGTTTTGAACACTAAAAATAGAAAACTCAAATAACATTAATAGTCCAATAACATTAACATTTGTTGAATGTTTTGGACATTAAAAGTAGAACACTCAAAGCATGAGTGGAAAGGTAATTCATTCCTTATCAAATCTTATCACTTAAAACATAAGAGGACTTTCATCGAACACCTTATAGACTTCAAAAATTAAACCCTAACTAACAGCAAATAATCTATGTTTTCCCTTTCTTCACCAATATTAACACAAACAAACAACATTAACAGTCTATTTTTATGCAAACAACTAAAAAGGTCCACCCAAAAATAAAAAAAATGAACATACCATTTAACAACAACATTAAAAGTAGAAATAAAATCCAATACAAAATTAAAAAAACCACTTACCTTGAGTACATTTCTAGGGAGACGATGGAAGATAAAACGAAAACTATGAACGGATGAAGAGAAGACAATATTTCAAGCAAAGGTTCACCCAAAAATTGTTGAAGGAAAATAGAAGAGAAGAGGTGGCAAAAAAAAATGGGGAGGAGAGGGTCGAGTGGGGGGATTACAATGTTGACAAAACGATGTCGTTTGTTATTTAACAAACAACATCCTTTTCATCTAATTCTTTTAAGTATATAACAGTTGGCAATGAATTTAGAAATTCGTTGCCAAATGTTACACAACAGGCAACAATTTTATATAATCGTCACCAATAATATAAAATTTTTAAATTCTACAAATTTGTTATTATTTTGAAATATTAACATTTTTAGAAAATTTTAGAGAATTTATGCATAATAAATAAAGTTTTGAGAGACCACATAAAATTTTCATACCATTTATATTAAAAGTTTATAATAAAAAGTATAAATAAATGTAATATGCATAAATTTTGTGTTGTTTTGTTTTATAAATTTTTTAAATTACATTGTCGTTAAGTAAATTTATATTTATACTTAAAATCGTTATGAATAATATAAAATTGGTAGCTGTGAAATTGGTTACCAATTTAGGAAATCTTCACCAACACTATATTTTCTTATAGATTTTTAAAATTTGCTCATTTTTAATAAATCATATTTATAAATTACTATAGAAATTATATATAATAAATACATTTTTATGAGACCACATTAAGTTATGAAATGATATATATTTAAAAAGCATAAATGAAATTTTTTCACGAAATTTATTTTTACGCTTATACAATCATTATATTGTTGTTAATAAATAGTAATCATTAAGAATCATAGTTAACTTAAATTTATGATATTTTGATCTTATTAATATTAAAATTGTGATTCATCACCAATGATGATGTAGTCAAAAGTCCCATACATTATTTTTAATTAAATTGCTATTATTATTATCATATATGGTAATTAATATATGGTTATATGAATTTATAGATAATAATTGTAACTAGTATAATGATTTATGAATTATTACAGGATTTATAAATTTTTTCATATCTTACTTATGTAATATATATTAATTACCAAATGATTTGGCGATGGATTCAAAAATGAAATCGTTTACCTTAACAATAAACATCGTCATTTTCTATTAGGTTAATAACACAAAAACTAATTTGTCTTCATTTTTGTGTTAACCGTCATATTTCCTCTTCATAATTCATCAAACAAGCATCATCTCCTCTTTTATGGTCATCTCTTGTCTTGTGGTCCTCATCATCGATGAAGTATCGTGCGCTATGTTGGTATGTATTGTTCTTTTTTTTTGTTACTAAGAACCTTTCTTATTGTGCTATATTTTTCTGCTATGTTCCAAATTTAATATGGGCTCTCTGTTTTACAAATGGTGTACAGGTTTCCCTTTCTGTTTTTGCTTAGAAGATGGTGAATTATGTTTTGTACTAGAAGACAATAGATGTTTTTTTCCCAACCTATGGTTGATGTTTGAGGAAACTCTGCTAATTGTTTGATGGAAGGTCTGTTAGAGATTCAAGGCACAATTTGCAATAAATGTTTACGCAAAACATTTACATATGATTCCTTTTACACCAAATCTGTACCACTAATGAAATGTAGTACCTTGACTTATCATCAACAAACTAGTATAACATATCACAATTACATGGAATGCAGAAAGTGTCTTTTGCATAAGTTCATTCCATGCCTAGAATTTGTGGGATTTAATTACCAAATGAATTTTATTAAACATAGTAATTTTTTGATAAATTAAAATTTCAGAATTTATCATATAGCATTAATTCATTGAGCAATGTCGACATGGAGACTAGTTTCTGATGATGGAAATGAGATCCATCGAGAGGAATATGGGAAAATTCTACCTATTGCACGATAGGCTCCTTTCCTAAAATGACTTGGTGTCTTGCCCAACACCTTATGGTAGCCTTCCAATTGATATCTAATATCGCTGGAAAGTTCCCATGGAGCTAAGCCTATAGCCCTTTTTACCGAAAGGCCTTAACTTAAAATTAAAAAGATATAAGTAGTGGAGTATTTTAAAAAGCATGTTTATTAAAATTTTGACAACACAACTATAACATCCCATTACCTACGGGGAGGCCAGAATAATAAAAATGAGTGATTAATGGGAGATTAGAAGTGCATTTTTCATGCTCATGCATAATATATCATATACATACACATAAACAATGAAATTGTTGCACATGAAAATAATTGTACATGCATTCATGGACATTCTGGGTATAATTGTTTATAAAGGTGATTTTATTGAGAATTGTGGTTTAAGTGTACTGAAAATTTAATTGGAAAGTGTATTTAGTGATTTTTGAATTTTTGGTGAATTTTAGGAAAATTTGGGGAAAATTTTTTGACAAGGAAAAATGTCAAATGGCAAGACAAATGATAAATGGTAATAGAATTTACTGTTAATTCGTAATTGAAAATTTTGATAAATGACATATGGATTTAATGACAAGTGTCAATGAAAATTGGGAGTTAACTAGATTAGAATTAGGACACAAATGGACTAGTCAAATAAAAGACCAAATAGAGTCCATAAGAAAGTGGCATATGGCAAGTGACAAGTGTCACTTGCCACACCACTTATTAAATTTCGAAATTCATTAAGTGAAAGACCCACATTATGGTCTTTCACTTGTCTTTTACGAGACATGCTTCATTTCTCCATCTTCTTTGTGTGCTTTCTCTTCACTTACGACACCTCACTCTCACCCTCAACATGTTAACTTTTGTTCAACTTTGTCACTTTGCTTCTTCAAAATTATTGTCTTCTTCTTTTTGTCACTAAAGACCTAGTGCTACTACCTTTGATTGATGATGTACGTGTAAGAGAAGGAAGCTAGGGTTAAGTGTGATTTGAAGTCATTGAAGATAAACAAGTAAGTATAAGCATTAACTCTTCTTGATTTGTTAAATAGAAGCATATATGATGATAGAAGGTGATATTGGAGTATAACATGTGTGCAGAAAATTGATGATGATTGGGTACATATACATGTTCTGTTTTAGGTTAATGATCAAATATAGATCGTGATTTGTTGTGATTGAAATTGAACTAAAATGGAAGTAGGAATGAAGAGGAAATATTGAGAAAATAAGGTAGAAGTGATAGACTAAGTAAAAGAGAGGAATTAAGATGAAATGATGATGAAGAGTGCTAGAAAATGTACAGATACAGTGTTTTCACTGAACATGCATCTGTATTTTTGCCATATCTTGGTCTATAGACTTCTAAATATGATGATTTTAAATTTATATTAAACTGAAGACGTTTTTCTACAATTTTTATGCAGAAATCGAAATTTAATTCTGTCTCAAAGAGTTTCAAAATGTAGCTCTAAGTTGAGTTTGTGTATTTTGTCATGGTTTGGAATAGTTTGTAGTGTTTCTAGCATAACTTGCAGAATATCAAACCAAATTGCATGAAACAAGTTTCATTAGAAACTTAAGGCATAAAGGAGAAATTGTTTAGAAGAGTGTTTGGACTAAATCCTTCATATTCCTTATCAAACAGACCATGAAAGATGGACCCAAAGGTTTGTTTTGAGAATGAAGAGATAAGAGAGGTTAAATTTTGATCTGAACTTCCATGAATTTATTGTACTTATCTAGATAGATTTTGACAAATTTGTTTCTATAAATGATTTATATCTTTCTTTTAGATTTCCATTGATATAAATTTTGTAATTTTTGGAGATCAGGATTAAAAGTTATGGAGATTTTAAGTTGAGATTTCGGTGAGGAAGAAAAAGTGGAAAAGCACTATCGTGCTTATTTTTTAAATTTAAGCAAAATGCACCGTCATGCTTAAGAACTATGGTGACATTGAGGTATATTGAATTTGCGCCGTCGACTTTGAGGGTAAAACGTGATTTGTACCCTCGTGCGTATGCACGATCGTGCTTTTGGAGAATTTTCTTTTCCCTAAATAGTCTTGCTTCTTTTGACCATAACTTCTTCTCTAGACCTTCAATTGACTTGATTCTTGAACCAATAGATTCCTAACATATTATTACACCACTCCATAAAAATTGGTAGCATTCCAGATTGAATTGAAAAATATTGATCAAATCAAAATGTGGAATCTGTTGGGACAATGAAATAGGATTATTTTACTGAATATACTTCAGTATTTTGATTATATCTAGATCTATAAGATTTCAAATGAGATGTTTGTTGATTTGGATTAAACTAGAGAAATAGGGATACAAATAATATGAAAAATTCGAATTGTGATTCAGGCTTTAAGATGATGAATTTTTGGATGGAAGTTGTGCATAGTACACTATTTTTGAATATGAACAACCTGAAAATGTTTGATGCATATCTTCTAAATTACTGAACCAAATTGAGTGATTTTGATGTCAATAGAAACATAAGACATAGAAGAACACTTTTCTAGAAGAGAGTATGACCAAATTACTTCAGTTTCACCTTCTGATTGAGCATGAACAGTAGACTCGAAAGTATGTCTTGGAAAAAAAATCTAAAAGTGGTTCAAGGAGAATGAATTGTGAATTTAATGGTTTTAGTGAAGCATAAACCTAAGTATAAATTATACTTAGATGAGTTTTGATATGAGAATAATTTGGTGATGAAATTGATGGAAAGATACCCGAGATTATCATGAACATGCATTGTACATATCTCATTTCATTCATGTGCATTGTTGAATACTTATAATTGTACAAATCGTGATATATGTGTATATTATTTGTTATAGAGGAACAAATGGAACGTCAACCTCCAGACGTTGCCGGAACTTCTAGACATTAGCTTCGAGAGAAACTTGTGAGTAACCTAGATGGTTTCTCTCAATTATTGTTTGTTTAAATTATGCTTTGAATGATAAATAAATGTGAAATGAATGTGTTTGATTATTGATTTCGGACAGAAGGTTTGATGATTGTGAATGTGGAATGTATATTAAAGTGCTGCTTGAATGTGAATGTAAAGACCTAAGTGCTTTATAATGTGAGTGATTATGGTAGATGTATTCCATTCATGAATGCACAATCAGATAATGGCAGTTGTGACCAGAGTAGCCACCGATCAGAGCTTAAAGCTCAATGAGTGAAAAGAGCCTCGAGCTCAAACAGTGATTCAGAGCCTAAGGCTCGCTATGTATAATGAGCCCTGTATCCTCCAAGCAGATAAGGGATAGTTATTAATGAGCCTGGTATCCAAAATAGATACGGGACAGTTCAGGCACTCGGTCACAACATTGTAATAAATGGAAAGTATCTCATGAGCATTTCATATGCATTTATATCAAGTACATTTGATTTATTGAAATGCCGAAATTTCCTATGCTGGAGTAAAAGTGTGATACATGATCTATTATGCAAAATTGTGAATTACATGTTATATGAAATAGTATGTTGCGTGAATTGAGTGAACCATAGATGATGGTAACCTAATTGAGTTCCCAAAACTCACCCAAAATTTGCAATTATTTTTCAGGTTTGAAGAGTACCCCTTTAGACAAACAGGAATATACCTACGGCATGCAAGTAAAAGATAAAGGTTGGGATTAGTTGGTGTCTGCATTAGTATTTCCTTTATTTTGTATCAAATTAAGTCTTCCGCAATTATTGTAAATTGCGTATTCGAATATTTCTATTTTGAAATAAATTTACAAATCGGAAATGTTTGTATATGGTTTTTGCAACGTAATGAAATTTTGATAAGTATTTTGTATTTTTAACGGACTCAAATGGCTATTGAAATTTCTAATGATTGTATTACTATGATTGAAAATGTTTATGAATTAAAGTGAGCCCAATTTGGTTATCAATTTTTGCACTTTATGTTTGTAGTTTCAAAAAAATTGTACTAAAATTTGAATGATTGAGTGCTATAGCATGCCACCCTTGTGGGGCACGGAGTCGGATATCCCTTAGGATGTCGAGTACATGTCTTACAGGAGTGGGGTGTTACAACAATGACTGTATTTTGACCTACCTAAAATTTTCAAAAGCCTTGTAAAACTGCAAAACACTTCTATATTCATCTCAAAAGTCCCACCACAAATTTGGACTTTAAGTTCATTCACAAGCAATTTCAATAATCTTAAAAATAAACTAAGACATATTCATGCATTTAACTTTAAAATTTTCATATATGCATTCTTTAGGCAAAATATAGTCCAAAACATATTCATAAAGATGAAAATGTTCTAAAAAATGTTTACAAGGCAAATATGCCTACACAGTAGCACATGATGAAGTTGACTAGTCCTGAGGTGGAGTCCATGCTACTGAAGCCCCTGATTGTGCAGCTGGGAGGTTTCATTTAAAAACTAAAAAGAGAGTGTCAGCCAAATGAGCTCAGTGATTGCTAGAATTTCTATTCAAATCATATTTAACTATTTAAACCTTCCTAAAACAAATTCATCTCAATTTACATAATTCAATATTTAATATAAAACATATATGCTTCCCAAAATCAAGTTCTCAAATCACTTTTCAAATAAATAGTGGCAGTATTTAAAATGTCATGAATTTCTTACACAACATAGCCTATCACTAATTTCTTTGCCATAAAGTCACAGAGCTAGTTTTGCAACGCTTACTCGCGACTGGTTAATAACTAGTGATGGATCTAGTTCTACATTGCTTACCCGTACTAAGATAACCATTATACATTAGTAGTTACTGAGCTAGTTCTACATCGCTTACCCGTACTAGGTTAACCACTATATATCGATAGTTACAGAGCTGATTCTGCATCGTTCACTTGTAACTAGTCAACCACTAGTTAAGGAGTGGATTCTGTATCGCTAACCCGTACTAGGTTAACCGTTATACACCGATATATTAATATGTATAAAACCTATCGATATACCATAGACTAAAAACTATTTCCTTTCTATTAACTAATAACATCATCTCAATATAAACTGAAATCATATAAGATTTAATTAACTTTCAAACTTCAATTCATATATTGCTGAACAAATAAAATTGTAAAATATTTACTTATAATGCATCATTTAAATAAAACTTATAATCCATATTCCATAATGATATAATAGAAATCATTTTCATCAAATACATTTAAAATTCACTCATTGTTAAGCAACTTTATTGCCAAGCACAATCATACGTTTTGTGCCTTTCCTTTACCTACACAAGCATGTTTTGTTTATTCATTTATTTCCAAATTCGAAAATAAGATATTAACATTATAAATTTGGTTTAATCGAAGTCGAGATTAGTATTTAATTACGTAACACGTACACTAATTGTATTTCCATTTACTACCGAAAGCTAACTTATTGTTCTCCGTTTCCAATTCTAACTTCAAAAGTCACTTAAAATCATATTTTTACCTATTTTAACGTATCAATTTCTTCAAAACACTATCTAACTTAATTTAATTCACCATATTGTGATGATGTATGATGAGGCACGGATATGGCCTATGTCCAAAAGTTATACCTCGACTTGTTCCTTACTTTTCATATAGAAAAGGTTCATGTTAGACTTTCAGGTGTCTAGACATTCGTTCCCATATGTTTCTAGTTTCCATATCATAAAAAATCAGACCATTTGACATTCTAATTCAACAAACATGCATAAAACATCACAAGCTGCTCCAACACATGGGCAACATCAGATCACCATTTTAAATCTCAAATTCCAATATGATTATGCTAGAACTAGGTCAGGGTCTCTCTAGGAATTTTTAGTACTATGTCATAGGTTTCATATCCCATTAGAATCACCCAATTTGGAGGTTTGTAGGCCAAGTTATAGTTAAAACAAGACGTTTGGTTCAAGTGGTCCGAGAACTAAATACAAACATTCACTAAACATAATTCTTTCTCTTATCATATTCATCCCTTAAATGCTTCCAAAGTTATTTTTTGCTCCATGGCAAGTAAAAAATCATCATTTATCTTACATAAATCTATCTCACTAAAAGTCCTCAAAACTATAAATTTAGGTAAGGAAACTTACCACTTTTTTTCTATCTTTTGGACAATTGTAGAACACTTAGTCTTGATCAAGCTTTCTTCAATTCATGCTCCAAAACCCAAAAAAAAAATCAACTGCACCCTCCTTCTTCTCTCCTTAGCTGAAACTTTACTCTTTCTTCTCTTGTTTCACTCTCACATATATGTTCAAAGAATGATAAGATCATCACTCCATTTAATGATGATGAAGCATGATAAAAACCATCTTAAATTTAGCAATTCAATGCTAAATGTGCAGCTGCACATTTAGCTATAAAACCAAAATTTGCCCTCTTTTTATTTTTAATGACTTTGTTTCAATTTAATCAATCTAATTAATCAAATCAAATCAAAGTCCAGCCCAATATTAAATGTTCATTTGGGCTTCTAGTTAACAATTAATTAGTGTAAGCCCAACATTCAATCATAGGCTTTAAAACCTCTATTTATATTTCCTAGTTTGCTTGATAACCTTCTTAGAAGCCAAGTGAGGAATCTAATTGGACTTATACATGTGTGCAAAAAAGTAGGTTTTTTTTGTTAAACAAGTAAGTTTAAAGTTGTGTATGATAATGTTGGTGTAGCAACTGAGAAAATTTATTGAATGCACATTACGAGGGGTTCTCTTGATCTTGAGCAACATTTTTAAAGAGTTACTCTTCACCTATAGAAAAGTAGTAAGATTGTAAGGATTCTTCTTTAGTTATTACAAAAAAAATGTTATATAGGTAATTCACTATCTTCAACCATTGAAGGAAAAAGATAGTGAATTACCAAGTTGAGTTTGGAAAGTAAATGTAAGCTAAGAATTGTTTGACATAACTACAATAAATTAGTTTTAACTCACTGACTCTACTTTTTCTAATATTTTTTTCAAGAAATTATGTTAGAATAGAAACTTCATCCATTAATTTTTAAGTAAGGCTAAAAATAACTCTAGACAATACATTCACTTCATCTCGTGTGTCATCTAGGGACCAACAGAAAGGATTTATGCATTATTTATTATGTGTCAATGATAGCATAAAGATTGAGGATATAATTTATTAAAATGACTAAGATAAAATTAGAAAATAGCTTAACAATAAATTGTTACATCTTGAATAGCTTGATTTCTTCTTCTTAGTTCTTCACTTGAATTTTCATGGAACTCTCTTATATTATATTTAGTTCTTCACTTTGTTCATTTTGAACTTTTGATCACTTTGTCCATCTATTAAACTTGATCTTTAATATTAAATCTTTAACAAATTAAATAATTAATATCACTAAAGTTATTAAGTATTAGTAGTAACATATTTTTTATAATCAAAACGATGACTAGGGCTCCACTTGATCCAACACATGAATTATGACTTGAGGAAGAGCAAAATAAATATTTAATATATCTAATTTAAGGAAAATATAATTTAGACTAGCAATCCACAGCTAATACTATTAAAAGTTACTAGTAAATTTAGATAATAGTCATCCTTTCTTATTTTAGATCAATCTTTTTAACGAAATAAAGTTGTAATATGCAATGTTTTAAAAACCGTACCGAACATCGAATCGGTCGAAGGAAAGGTTTAAGGTTTAGAGGATCAATCGGTAGTGAACCGCTATAAAACCAGTATATAACCCTATAAGAAAATTTTCATTTAGCGATCGAAAGCATTTAGATTTCGTTGGTAATAAAAATTTGCAATGGAATATTCGACGGACAAAAGGCGTCGAAAAAACAACTGTTTGTAAATTTACCGACGAAAATTTTCTTTCCATCGATTAAATATCCAACAGAAGGAAATTTTCTGTTGGTAATTTTACTGATGATTACTTTTTGTTCCATCAGTAAATATCTTACATTTTACCGATAGTTTTTGGTGTTCCGTCGGTAAATATAATTCATTTTATCGACGTAATTCTATTTTTCGTCAGTAAATAATTCTATTTAAAAAAACTCGACATTAAATATAGGCGGTCTGCTATACTTTTGCATACCAACATGGCTTTACCTATTCAAATGCTCTGGAATGAAGATTCTTACATGCTGTGACTTGTGCCGAAGGCTTGACAACAATTTCTTTGTTCTACTACTAGCAATTTTGATGGGAGCTAGAAACAATGTTTTGAACTGTTTAGCTTCTTTATGCATCCACAAAAAGAGGAAGAATTTTATGCTAATCTTCTAACACTATTGAGGATCAACAAATGTAGAATTTGTTTATAAAGCTAGAGTAGGTTTAAATACTCACCTAAGCTTGATAAGGACAAAGTTGCTTTTATGTTATACGAAAAAACACATGACAGTAGTTACAAAAATACCTCCACCGAAGGACACGATGACGATGGCCGGAGAAGACAACACCAACTAGTAGAAGAGAAGTCCATAATAGAGAAACCGGAGAGAAGAAAACTGAAGAGGAGACACAGGAAGAAGGAAGAAGAAGACATAGGTGGGAGGGGGAGATGTCGGGTGAGTTTAAATTAAAAAAGGATTTACCGATGAAAATTTTCGTAGGTCAACTCAAAAAAAAATTATTCCACCAATAATTCCCGCCTTTTTACCTACGGATATCTTATACCGTCTCTAATCGCTTAAGTCCCTCGCAAAATTTTTCGGGATGATTTCCGTCCATATTTAGTGACGGATATTACTATCGTCAATTTTACCAATGAACATGGATTTTCTGTCAGTAATTTGCAACGGTATATTTTCCGTCAGTAATTTTTCTTTGCTAATTCTCGCTTCTCTTGTAGTGTTAGCCCCTGATTTTTTATATAAAGAAGCATGATTAAATTAATTTTGGGGTCTCACAAGATTTATATATATTGGAATTAATGAGCTTGCTAATGTGGGTAAGATAATATGACATAGGATAAGGGAATTGAAGTATTAAAGTAGTAAAAGTGTGTAAGGGCAATTTTGGCAAGTCACATAAGTTTAGAAACAGTAAGGCTTTTAAATGAAGGGCAACATTGTAGCGCCCCCTTACCGTAGAGTACACACCAATACGCCCGTAGGTCATACCAATACATATCCTACGATGAGGGTGCACTACGATACGATCACTTCTAATAAATCTCATGGCATCAATATAATAAAGCAGTATCATCACATTCACTAAATTTTTAAAACCAAAAGACAATCTCCATTTCATTCATAAAATCCTGACTACAACATTCGTCATATATATATATACAAATGAACCAGTCCCAAAATAGACAGTGCTAACTCCTATCTAGGTCATCCCCAAAATATCCCAAAGGATCCCCAGCTGACCGACCTGTGGGCCATGCTCCTCTCGC
>JANZLD010000009.1:19728038-19747164 GCA_026413575.1 Erythroxylum carthagenense | reverse complement strand
CAATATGGACTATTTTGTAATTTTTAAAAAGTTTAGGGACTATTTTATAAATTTAAAAAATATCCCGAAACGGTACCTGGTACCGACCGGTACGTATACAGTTCCGTTCCAAAGTCCAATCCGATACTGCACCTGGTACAGTATTCATAACATTGGTCATAATTATTAACCAAAAACGATTAGATTCTTCATATATTATCTAAAAGCACTGCACATGTATATGATATTTATTCAAAACCATCAAGTTGTTATTTGTATCAACGAAAAATCATATACATATACGATATGTTTTTGAAGTTGTTGATCAACTATTCGTGTATCAGGATTCCTTTTTCACTTAATACCAGCAAATCATTTGTGTATATTTAATGCTAAAAGCTGCAGGGGATCGTTTGCTTATTTGTTTGGAGTGAAGGGGAAAGTTAATTTTCCTCCATCAAGATGTTTAATAACACGGAATAAGAATGAACACTAGCAAATCAATTGAGAGATTTGGCAGCTTTTATGCTCGGTGTCTATTGAATGAAAGGCGTTTTTTTTTAATAATTAAATGTGTTTAATTGCTTTTGAATGTTCAAGTATACAAAAGAAGACTATTATCTATTAAATATTGCAAAGTTTAAACAAGAATTTATGTTAATTTTATTAAGCGACCATTTCACCACAATAGCTTAAGCTGTTGTGTGAGAGCAACTCAATTGGTTTTATATATTCTCTAACACATCCCCTCAAGTGAAAGCCCTTTGGACTTGAAACTTGCACAGACACACTTTACCTTGTGCTTAATTTAATTAGAATAGGTGGATGGTAGGATTCGAACTCGTGACCATTTGGTCAAAGAGGCTCTAATATCATGTTAAGCGACCATTTCACCACAATAGCTTAAGCTGTTGTGTAAGAGCAACTCAATTGGTTTTATATATTCTCTAACAAATTTGTCCTCCAAAAACAATGTCTAACAAATATGATTAAAATAATGTTAATATATTATAATCTCACAATTTTTACCCACAGAAATAAATATTAGAATCTTTTGGATGAGTAGTTTATAATTCTTTTCAAAATCATGATAATAAGAATTTTCACTTAAATCAATATCATACGTTCGGATGTTTCATTTTATTGACACTCCCGTATTCCTCTTATGGGAGGGGCTCTAAGGTATCATTTGCTCTATATAAATGACAAAATTTTGCATAGTGAAGATTGCCTAAAAGAAAGCCAACATTGTAGGAATTGGCTGGTCTGAAACGCGATGATAGAGAGACAAGAAAGAGACGAAAACATCCCCTAATCACTCTAACAATCCCCCCCAGAGCTTTTTCTTTTTTCTTTCGTTAATGTGATTCCAAACTTTTTTTAAAGAAAAAAAGGCATGCAGCCCTTCTACTTGTCTTGTACATCATTCTTCCATTAAATCTTTTCCTGGTAAACTTGCCAAAATAACTTTATCCCAACTGGACGTCACTACCTCCTTCTTGCTATTGAATCAAATGCCATGAGAGGTAGAGTGCTTCCCTTGTGTTTTTCATTTTCGTTATATTGTTTCTGATAACTTTTGTGTTTATGGGATATCAAATTTGTCTCGTCTGCTATTATTGTTGCATTGCACTGACACATGCGTCCACTTTTTACATATTTCCAATCTTTGCTTTTTGCCAGAGAAAGCTGATGCATAAAAATCCCTTTAATTGCGCTCTTTATACATATGTTTGCATCATCATTGCAACTCTTGACCCTCGATGTGAAAAGATTAATCATGAGGAATTGAATTACTCAGCCAAAGCATGGCTGTGGCAATTATATGTTACCCGCTTTTATCAACCTTTTTGTTCTTTTCCATTTTGCTTTCGGTTAAAAGCAATGTAAAACACAAATCTTTCGTTTTCGATCACCTAATGAGATTGAGAAAGAGTAGGCGATGCTTTCCTTCCTGTTCTTCACTTCGCAAGGTAAGATTCTAACCTTGAAATATAGTTTTTTATAGGCCAACATTGATCACTTAGGAGTTTGTTAGCTACATGCACCAGAAACCATTGCTACCTTGTAATTTGTTGAAGCAAGCAATTGTTCACCATTAACATCCAATTGATTTTTGTTAACGCCAGGTAGTGTTTTAATTCTGGAAAATTTTGCTTCGTTACTACGTTGCTAATTCTTTATTAGTTCTTTTGCATGTTTGCTTCCTGCCACTAGGGCTAACAGCTCTCCGAAGCCTCTTAATGATTTAGAATTCGTTCTCTTTTTCTCCTGCAAGTGAATTAAATCCTGAAGGATTTCTGTGCAAGTATAAAGCTGTCTCTGTTGCTGTCTATTAACTCTCGAGAGTCTTATCCGGGGTCGTGTGATCCCCATTGATTTGCAAAATCTGTATGATAGCGTCCAGATAACCCACTAACTACTCAAGAAATTTAAGTTGTATGTAGCCTTTTCGCTAGGATGCACAAATGACATAGCTTATTTGAACATGCTGACACAATAACAATACGTAAGTTCTGTTATTTTCTTCTTATTTTGCTAAGCGCTCTTTAGTTACAGATTGAGATAAAATTCTGGTTTGGTTCCCATAGACACATGCCAATTATCGGCGACTTATGCAGGTTGATGAGGATGAAATTTACTGGAGAAGAAAGAAGAGTAAGGAAGAGTTGGAATGGTCACATAATGCCACACATGTTTCACAGCTAACTCAATGCTTTGGTAAGAATCATTCCCAAGTTATTTCTCAGTGCTTTCTGTTTTGCTTAGATATTGACAAACTTTACGATTCATGAGCCTAATTCAATCGTTTCATTGAAGTATGTTCTCTGACTTTACTGTCAGTTTGTGGTCATTGTAGCTAATGCTATGGTTGGACCACGAGCATGGATAGAAGGGCTCTTTAATCGACTGAGTACCAGACGGGACTATATTTTGACTCCTCATCAGGTTATTATTGTTTCCGCCAAGTTGGTGCGATAAGGAGCTCAATTAATCTCACAGTTCACCTTTCTAAGTTTCACTAAGCTGGCATTCTGTTCTGCGATTGTTTACCAGGAACAAAGACTTAAAAAACTTCAAGAACGATTGCAAACGCCATTTGACGAAACTCGTCCTGATCATCAAGTATTTTCATTATTGCAGCGATATTGTTTTCTGTCTTTACTGGTAACTTTTCAGTTTGGAGTTTTTGAAGGCTCTTGGCCTCATAGCATAGCACTGATCAAGAGATACATCGCTTCTGAATAACATCTATTCTTAAAGATGATTAGTGGACTACGTAGAAGATTTTCAATTTGCATCTTTCTCTTTTCAAGACAATTAAATTGTTGAGACTAGTGGCTCCAACTTTTTGGCAGGAAGCCCTAATATCATTGTGGAATGCAGCCTTCCCAGATGTTGCTCTCAAAGGCATGATCTCTGAGCAATGGAAAGATATGGGGTGGCAAGGTCCTAACCCATCAACTGACTTTAGGTAAAAGTATTTACATTCTGTCTGTTGTTGGAGGGAACTTTTCTGGTCTAACTAACACGCATAATTCACTTGAAAAAAGGTGTTCATACTTGGTACTTCTACTTATTAGAGATCCCTCAGAATCTTAGAAACGATAGAAAAATAATCCGTAGCAGCATGTATCTAGATCATATATATAGTAGATGAGTTGTAAAGTCAAAATCCAGAAAGAAAAATGGCAAGGAATCACTTTGAAATAATGAATTGGTTGGGCTTCATTTCTTCTTCACATTGGTTTCTGTCACCATGAGCCAATTTGGGTTCACAGGGGCTGTGGTTTCATCTCTCTTGAAAACTTGCTGTTTTTCGCTAGGACTTATCCGGTATGTCTTCTCAACGCCTAAAATTTTCTCAATAACTGATAGTAACAATATGGTTTGCTGAAAGCTTGTGTTTTTGGTTTCCGTCGTGTGTGTATTTTCCCCAAGAATGAATTATGAAAATTACTGATTGTACAAAATACAAAATGAAGGCATCTTTTCGTAGGTTATTGTTCAAGCAGGGTGGGAATCGAGCAACTTGGGAATACCCATTTGCCGTTGCCGGCATTAATGTGTCATTTATGTTGATTCGGATGTTGGATTTACTCTCAGGTTTGGAGACTTTTCATCCATACAAGTTTCCGTTTCGCCAAGTTCATCTTAAAATCCAATAATTAGGAAAACAAATAACATTTATTTTAGTGTCAATATTTCAATGGAATATTTACCTGCTATCACAAGAAAAATTTACGTGTATGACCAGTCTCGAAGACACTTTCTAGCATCCAACTCGTTGTTAACTCTTAGTAATTCGTTACTTCCAGCTATTCGTGTCTATATTTCCATCAAGTTTAAATATCACATTTTCCTCCAAAGGTAGATTTTCTCTGATAATCCCTCTCCTTTTTGCTGATGCAGAGAAACCAAAATGCCTCTCGGGAATTAATTTTGTGAAATTACTTGGAGGTAATAAGATTGTAGCTCTGACCCAGTTCTGCTAAATTATCAGATATATCAACTTGTAACTGTACTCTCATAAATTGCAGAAGACGAAACTGCGTTTGATGTACTATTCTGTACAGCTTTCGAGTTGATGGATGCTCAGTGGCTTGCTATGCGTGCTTCATATATGGAGTTTAATGTACTCTCTGTCTCCCTCATTCTCTATCTCACACAATTTGCTGATATTACAAGCCAAGCCCGAAATGAATTGTCCATAGTTTTGCACTTCGTTATGTACCATGTTTACCCACGTAGTTGAATTCGATATCCACAAGTCCAAACTTCAACTTATGTAGAAATTGAACTTTCTTTGCAGACATGAAAGCATAGATTTGTTTTCTATTGTTGCATTGACACGTCAAAGTGAGTGCACTTGACTTTGTATGCGGGCCTTGACTGGGTCCTTCTTGCTCCAACAGGAAGTTTTACAGGTAACGAGGACACAATTGGAGAGGGAACTTGCTTTAGAAGATGTGCATCGTATAAAAGATTTACCTGCATACAACCTACTGTATCAATAGCTTGTTAGCGTTTTTTTTTTTTTTTCCTTCTTTACACTGCTCTTGTATGGGGTAAAAAGTTGTCCAGTTCTAAAACAATGTTGCAGAATATACTAAACTTCCTGTAAAGCCTGATATTCTGAGGCTTGTTTTATTATGGTCAAAATGTTAAATGAATTTGCTTAACTATAGTCCATTACATTGTATGCATTTGAAGAAACTACCAAAAGTTTCTTAAAATTTTTTATTTTTCTTTTTTTGAAGGATACATAATAAAATTAGTCCTCAAAAAGGGCTGCAACACCTGCGCAAAAAGCAGTACATAGAAGCTAATACAAGGCGGTGAACTATTTCATGAAAACCACAAAAATAGAGCTGAAGCTCAACTAAGATCCTAGAATAATTTGATGCCTAGGTTGAAATTGGACTATGTCAAATAAGATTCCAGCTTTAAGCTACATCAAGGCTCAAACCCTCCGCCACGTTTTTAGTTGTAAGAGATACCTGAATCCAATTCAAGACATCGAAGCAAAGGAGCGGTTTTTGTACTGAATGTCCCTAAATTCCTTTTCCTTTAGATCTGAGTATAATGAGCTAGCATCTAAATGCCAAAACAAACGCTGAACAATCTTCTTTCTCGGTCTTATTCCCTGAATCTTGTAAACCTATTCACTATTTCATTCAATTGGTTAGCAATGCACTGGAAGTTGCATAAAGAGATCGTAATTGAGCCTATCCTTAGTCCATAGCCTCCATATGAGCTTTGAGATGGTTGTTTTTTTGTTACACTAATTTTGTGTATCGAAATGTCAAGTAAGGCACTGTGAATCTTTAAATAAGTAAGGTTGGTGAACTTCTTCTTAGACTATGCTTAATCCAATGAAATGAATCTTGAGTTCCTAAATTTGGATCATATTCAAGCACATTCCATATAATATCCTCTCCTTAAGCAGTACTTAAGCCAAATCCATTTATTATTACGAGAGATGATATCATCTCTTGCATTATCAGGGACGGTTTAAGTTCCTGGCAGTTGAGAGCTTTATGAGAAAGGCCCACATCTTGCTATTATCATACCAAAACTAGGTAAGTTTTTTTATTGCCAACTCTGAATTTAATGCAACTACCCTAAACGCCAACATGTGTTTGATTTTCCATTAAGTCTTGTACCAAGCTTAATCTTCCAAATACATTGAACCTTGAGGAATTATAAATTCATCCACTTGATCCAAAGAGATTCTTTATCTGTTAAAAAATTCCACAATCACTTGATTTTATTAATTCTAATTCATTTGACCCCAACCCTCCTTCTTTCTTTTTTGTATACATATAGGAACATTTAATTTTGACACTTATGGCTTTGTCACTATTACCAGTCATGTAATGCCTCATCATATACCCTAGAAGTACTATAGCATGTCTAGGGTGTATTAAAAAGTGAACATAAAGAATTAAGTGCATCTAAACATAATAAGGGACATAATGGTACTTAATGTAAAAGATATGGATAAATTGCTAATTTGTTCATTTCGGCATGGACATAAATACTTGGACATGAAATATGGATGAGAATGAGATTAGTTGATGAGATTATATGCCAATGTGGGAATTAAAGAAAGAAGCAAGACCAAATGCGCAATTTTTTTAAAGTCAACATATAGACCAATTGGATTAAAGCATGTGTGCCCAATATGATTGAAGCATGTGTGACCAATAGGATTAAAAACATGTGTGAACAATAGGATTGAAGCACATATTTCATGAAATGGACATGAAAGAGAGGAAAGAAGGTCGTGCATTTAGGGTTTTGAATGCCAAATTTTCCTTTCTCATTTTCTCTCCATTTCATCTTCTTTATCACACCATTTTATATGTTAAGAATCAAGCTAATCCTAGGTGGAAATCAAGGTAAAAGTTAGTGATTTTTCTCTTCAAATTTATCCTTTCTTGCTTTTCTCATAGAGAGCTAGAATTATAAGGTTGAAATTGGCATTAAGATATGTAATTTTGTGTTTCTAATTGGTGAATCAAGCAAAGCTAAAGGAGAAAAAAAGGAAAAGTAATAGAAGAGTTAGTTGCTTGATTTCAAGGTTTGGTACTACTCTCAGTTTAATTTATGTTTGTCCATATTTGAATGGATACAAAGATTCATTTGGACATGAAATGGTTGCTAGAATAGTGTCTTAGTGTTACTTTGCATAGAATTGGTTGAATATGACAAGAGTGTAACGTGTAGTGAAATTCTGTCTTAGGTTTATTTGAAAAAGTACTATCGTTTTGGCCATAACTTGACCTACAATCCTTTAAATTAAGTGATTTTAATTGCTCATCTTAATACATAACAATAAAATCTTTAGAAGAAATCCTGACCTAGTTATAGCTGAATGAAATTGGAATTTGAGATTGAAAATAGTAAACTGATGTTACCCCTCTTTTGGATCAGCTTGTGATGTTTGGTACAATTTTCATGATTTGAAACTCCAAATCACCTGATTTGTTTATGCTATGGAAACCAAAGACATAGGAAAACAAATGTCAAGATGACCTCAAAACTTAATTTGAACTTTTACTATGTAAAAATTACAGAACAAGTAGAGGTATTAATTCTAGGTAAAGGACATGATGGGAAGGAAATTGCACTATTTGAAGTTTGTTTTCATTTTTTATTTTTACTGAATCATATTAGAACCTTTTGAATGATTATGAAACTTTAAAAACACTTAGAAATAAATGAAATATGACCCACAATATATGAATTGGGTGATAAAACATTGAAATTTAAGATTGACCATAATGTATTCTAAAGGAAATTTACATGTATATAGATTATTTATATTATTTATTTCTTATACGTGTATAGTATGATTATACAAGTCTAATTTTGATACCCTTTTATTGGTTTTAAGTTATGAATTGCAAGTATGAAACTCAAATACAGATTTTATGATTTCAAATGAATATCATATGATTTTTCAATATATGAATTATGAAATTGGCAAATGGTAAAAGGAAAATGTTACGGTTCTTGCTTTATTGTCTTGGTGGTGAATAGATAGGCATGCCTATAAGGTTACAATGTAGCTGCTATAGTTTGTCACCAATGGTGTCTTCATTTTGAGACTATAGTGTCTCTATAGTTTGATGCCTTTAGGTATTTATAATTCGATACTTTTAGGTATCTGCAGTGTGATATCTTCAAATATCTACAGTTCCCATTATCCACACCCACAAGAATGTGCAAGCCTAACATAGAAAGTAAATTAAATAGTTATAAATAAGAAATATGGCATGACAATATGAATAATTGGTATGGATGAGCATTTGTATTGATTGTATTGATGATTTATAATGATGAGCGGTTGTATTGATAATTTGTAATAATAAGCATTGAATATCAATGTTTAGCTTAGAAATGTGAATTTACAGTACATAAGTAATACATTGAAGCATATTTACCTTTATTAATTATGTCATCATAATTTATACATTTTGTGATATTTATGAATGTGTGTGCTTAGCGGATGACTGCTGTGAGTAGTAATCTAAACTAAGTATTTCCCTACTAAGCTTTAAAGCTTAGCACAAGTCTTAAATTAAGTGTAGGTCTAAGTAATAGGAGTAACGTATAGGAATCATCTACAGGTACCAAGGCCAGTGTTAGTAATAAATGTACTTTTGGATTATATCTTTTGCTTAAAAATTATTGTATAGGTAACAGTTTGTAGCTAAGAATTTAAGATGTATGTAATATTTCTTTTATATTATCATATAAATGTAAATATGTAATACTACTAAATGATAAAAGTGATGTGAAATTTTATAATATGTATATGTACAACATTGAATAGACAAATGTGTGATGATAGTCACTATAAATGAATAGAAATGTATGCCACGACTATTTGTACAAGAATTTGGTTGCCATGTATATAGGTGGTTGTGGGTTTCGTATAAAGGGTGTTAGTATCAAAGCCTACGATTTTTGGGGTGCTAGCCAATAAGAGTCTAGTAAATCATCTATACATGGTTTGGTTGTTGTGTTGGCCTAATACAGATGTCTTTGTTTTCTTATAGATAGTAGAGATGGAAAGACCTCGCAAAGCTTAGGAGGAGTTAGCTGATAGTGTGATGGGAAGAGATCAATTATCTTCGGGTCCTCTTGAGCCTTCAAAGGGTGAAATACCAATATTGTCAGTACCTGCGGAGATGTTTCTAAAGCTCTCCTATGATATCATGAGATTGATCAATAGAATGACCGAGCCTAAAACTCCCATAGAAGTTTTGAGAAAGCATGGGGTGGAAGAATCTGTGGGCGTGACTCTAGAAGAATCTGATAAAGCAGAATATTGGTTAGAGCAGACATAGAGTTCTAGAGGAGATTAAGTGTCGACCTAAAGAAATGGTTACCTATATTGTCTCTCTCCTATAAGGGGCAGTCTATGATTGGTGGAAATTAGTCTTATTACATCCTTAGATGCCTAACCTTTTGACTTGGGGCTTCTTTACCTAAGAATTTAATAAGAAGTATGTCATAGAAGCTTATAAAGCAACCCAATGGACGCAGTTTTAGAATTTGAGACAAAGAAGCCTATCTGTGGCTAAGTATGAAAAGGAGTTCAATCGGCTCAGCAGATATGCTCCAGAGAATGTTCTGATAGAGGCATTATGATGCTGACAATTTGAGGATGGATTGAATGATTATATCAAAGAGTCATTAGTGGTAGTCATTAGTGGTAGTAAATTGCATGATTTTAATTGGAGATGAAACTTAATACATAGTAATAAAATCTATAGAAGAGAACATAACCTAATTATGGCTTAATGACATTGGAATTTCATATTGAAAATGGTAACCTGATATTGCCCCTCTTTTGGAGCAACTTGCTATGTTTGGTGCATGTTTTATGATTTAGAAGTCCAAATGGTCTAATTTTTAATGATATGGAAACCAGAGACATAAGGAAACAAATTTATATAAGACATAAAAAGCTAATTTGAAAGTTTGATATGTGATAGTTACGAAACAAGTGGAGGTATGAATTCTAGGCAAGGGACACGACGGGAAGGAAATTGCACTATTTTGATTTTGTTTTCATTTATGAATTTTACTGAATTATATCTGGACCTTTAAAATGTTTATAAAACTTTGCAAACACTTTAAAATAAATGAAATATGACTTATCATTTGTGAATTGGGTGATTAAACATTGAAATTTAAGATTAATCATAATGTATGCTAAAGGAATTTTACACGTATATAAATGATTTATATACATATTTATTGCTTATATATGTATAGTATGATTATACAAGGGTAATTTTGACACCCTTCTAATCGTGTTAAGTTATGATTTGCATGTATGAAACTCAAATACAAACTTTATGATTTCAAATGAAAGTCATATGATTTGTCAAAATATAAATTATGAAATTATAAATTTCAGTTATAGGCGCAATTACCTGACAAATGGTTAAAGGAAAATGTTACAGTGCCTACTTTATTATCTTGTGGTGGACAGATAGGCATGTCTATAGGATTACAGTGCAGCTGCTACTATTTAACATCAATGATGTCTTCATTTCGAGATTATAGTGTCTCTACAGTTTGAAGCCTTAAAGTATCTATAGTTCAATACTTCTGGGCATCTATAATTTGAGATCTTCAAATATCTGTAGTCCCCATTATCTGCACCTAGGGGAATGTGTAGGCCTAACATAAAAAGTATATTAAAACGTTATAAAAACGAAATACAACATGACAATATGAATAATTAGTATTAATGAGCATTTATAGTGATTGTATTAAAGATTTATAATATGAACTTTTTATTGATAATTTGTAATAATGAGCGTTGACTATCAATGTTTGACTTGTAAATGTGAATTTACAATATATGAGTAATACATTGAAGCATTTTTGCATTATGTCCTTGACTAATTATGTCATTTATACATTTTGTGATATTTATGAATGTGTGTGCTTAGCGGATGACTGCTATGAGTGGTCATCCAACTAAGTATTTCTCCATTAAGTTTTCAAGCTTAGCACGGGTCTCAATTTGTGTAGGTCTAAGTAATACGAGTGAAGTACAGGGATCGTCTACAGGGATCAAGGCCAACTATTGTTAGTAAATGTACTTTTGGATTGTAACTTTTGGTTAAAGATGATTGTACATGTAACAGTTTGTCACTAAGAATTTAAGTTATATGTAATATTTCTTTTTTATTATCATGTAAATGAAAAGATGTAATAATAATCTTAAATGATAAAAGCGATATGAAATTTTGCAATATGTATTTGTACAACATTGAATAGACAAATATATGATGACAATTCCTATAAATAAATAGAAATGTATATCGTGACTGTTTGTACAGGAATTTGGTTTTCATGTATGTGGGTGGTTGTAAGTTCCCTAAAGGTGGTGTTACATGTTTAAGGGAAGTTTCTCATTAATCTCTCATTTTCTTGATCAACTGTAAAGGTAGGTGGAGGTGTGAGATCTTGTAAGCATGTATGTTATTGAGACATCTTATATCAGTTAAAGTTTCTCAACATAGAGTTTTGTAATTTCCTAGTTTCTTATGCAGTTGACTTAGAAGATCTTGATAGTAAGTGAATCTCAATCCCTTTGTGCTGATTGGAATATCTTGACACTTAAAGGGCATTTATCCTTGCTTGAACCATATGAAGTAATCTATTTGCTTACATAACATTGAGTCATCATAATATATAAAGAAGCATATTTCAGCATTATTAACTAAAGGACATGAGAAACTTCTGAAGGAATCAAGGTACCTGGTTATAGTAGCAATGGATTTTCTATTCTTACCATAGGGCAAAAACAAGCCATCTAAAAATGATAGGTTAAAAAGCCTTAGATTCTCACACTTATAATAGAACTTATATTTCCTTTCCTAGTTTATATTAACAGTAATAATTCGAGTTAGAACTTTTACATAAATAAGAGTAAGTGGGGTGATATCACATAAATAAGAGTAAGTGGGGTGATAAAGGGTCACTTAATCTAAGTCCCTTTGCTCCCTTAAGGTATTTTGTTGGTTTGCTATTGACTAATATGCTGAAAAAGGTGGTTGATATCCATTGCTTGATCCATGTTATGAATTGTGTTAGAAATCTCTAAGCCTCTAGAATGCTTAGGATAAACATCTAGCTAATTGATTTGAATGCTTTATAAATGTCAACCTTTAAAGCATGACTTTGAAATCCTCTTTTGCTATGGTGATTTTTAAAATCTCTTAAGCTGTAAGGATGTTATCCCAATGCTTCTCCCCAGTTGAAAAGACCTTAAGTCAGGTTAATAATCTGATTCAAGAATGACTTAAGCCTTAAAGATGGATTTTGGATATGATATACCATATTGCAGCCGGTATTAAAGTGCAAATATGACCTTTCCTACCTAAGGATCTAGCTCTGTAAGAGGTTCCAAGTTCTCATGAACCATCCCAATCGACATGACTTATCAAAGCCACTAATCTCCTTCCTAATCTATAATCTTTCGTTGTAAGTCTATCTCTTCTTAAATATAACTTTTTTAACTTAATTATCACGTCCCTCTATAAATCCAAGAGTTATAAAGAAGCTTATGCTCAACTCTTATGGCAGTAAGTTGTAAAAGAAGAATTACAGGCATTAGACAAAGCCCAAACTTGGGATCTAGTCTCACTTTTCTAGAAAAAATTTCGGTGATTGTAAATAAGTCTATAAGATCAAGACAAAGGTAGATGGCAGTTTAGGATGTTCTTAAACTTGAATCGTTCCTAAAGGATTCACTTAGGAATAGTACTGAGTATAAGAAGACCTTTACTCTTGTGATTCATCTTCTTTCAGTTCGTAGCCTCGTAGTTACTGCTGTCGTTAAGAAATGACTACTGGTTCAAATGAATGTCAAAGGAACTTTCTCTATAGGGACCTTTTTTAAGAAGTGTATATGAAACCAGCTCCCAAGTTATGATCATCCTTTAGATATTATCTGTCAGTTTAAAAAGGTTCTTTACGGCCTTAATAAATAAGGTCCTCAAGTATGGTTTGCCAAATTTAGCTCTATTGCTAAAAAAACTTGATTTTCTTTCTAGTTTGCATTATAATGCGTTGTTTGTTTGATGCATAAATAGAAGCTATATGCTATTATTACTCTATGTAAATGGTTTGATCATTATCGGCGATGACCTTAGAGGTATACATTACCTCAACCTACACTTTAAGATGTAAGAACTCAGACATCTCTCTTGCTTCCTTGGAATATAAATCCTTCATGATGTTTGTCTCACAGTAATGAATGGAGAACTTTTGCATGACCCTACCTTTTGGTATAACTTACATTTACTCATTCTAGCATAGCCTATGTAGTTAACGTTGCGAGTCAGTCTATAGCAGCTTCCTGAGCCAATCATTAAATTGTTGCACTTTGTATTCTATGTTTTGTTAAAGGTACCTGCCTTTCTCGTATCCAACTCTATTATCCTCCTCTTTAAAGCTTCGTATATAGTCTGATACTAATTAGGTTGGAGATCTTATTAATTGACTCTCTACAATTGGGTTATGTTTCTTTCTTAATAATCCTCATATATCGTGATGAAGGAAGAAACAAACATTAATACTGAAGGTGAATACAAAGCCCTTACTGATGACATTACTTATGAATTCATATGGTGTTTCTCGCGATGACATTTCATGAGCGAGTAACAGTTGTCACTCTATTCTTTATCATCTTTAGCGAGGAACCATTTGTTGTCCACGTATCATCTCGTAGTCAGACAGTTGTCATCCTCATTAAAGTCCAATTGCCAACTTGAATCAATTGATCTCATTTTTATTAAGTTCAAGGAGGAAGGGGGTATTAGTCAACTTCAACATAACATTAGTAAAATGGGATTGATTGCATAATATTTTGGTAATTAATTATAACTAATACTTAATAACTCCATAAAGAAAGTCCTCCTCATAAATATTTGACACAATAATAATATACAAAATCTCTATTGGATTTGGATTTGAGGTAAGACAAAGTACAACTGTCAAAACGGAATATGGAATTCCTGAATGCAGTCATAAAAGATCGTACTGAGACACAACGATACCATATTCCTTTTGCTATCAACACTTAGTGCAGTAACATGCAATTCGAACACCATCAGTAAGAATTTGGAACTAGTCAGATTGAAGAACTGGGCAATGATCCTTCATCACATTGACCTTGCAAGAAATAATCTCAAATTTTCTGCATTAGATGCTCGCCGTCTTCCCACTCGAGTTGGAAGAAACATTCTCAATTTTTCTGCATCAGATGCTCCCCGTCTTCCAACTCAAGTTCACCATCTGGCAAGTGTTCATTTTGAAATAGCAGCTCAATCTGTTCTAATGACTTCCCCTTTGTCTCAGGAACTAGTGCATAGACAAAGACAACTGAAAGAGCTGAAATTGCCGAAAAGATGAGGAATGTTCCGCCAAGAGAAATTGCGTTCGAAACAGAGAGGAAAGACATGGCAACCAAGCCACTGCAAACCCTGTTACCAACTGCCCCAAGTGCAGCTGCTTGAGCCCGCAGCCGTAGAGGGAAAATTTCTGTAGTCAAGACCCAGCAAACAGGACCAATCCCCACTGAAAAGAAAGCTACGTTGGCACAAACAAACAAAATTGCCAACCCAATTGACAACTGTCCTTGCCCAAACAGAGTGAGTGTGACAGCCAAGCTGAACAAACAAACGGTCATTCCAATTGTGCTCAGATATAGCAAGGGCTTTCTGCCAAGTTTGTCAATGAGAAAGATAGCAACCAATATAAAGCCAGTCTTAGAGACACCTACAGCAACTGTTGCAGCAAGAAGCTTTGAATTATCCTTGATCCCAGCTCCTTTAAAAATTTCAGGACTGTAATAGACAGTTGCATCTATTCCTGTGATCTGCTGGAAGCACTGGATTCCAAAACCAGTAAATAACATCCGACGAAGTGCAGGAGAAGGGCTCACCATTTCACGCCATACAGCTTTCTCTTCACGCTTCTCTGCATTACAAGTTCCAGCAGCCTCTTGTATTTCAGCTAGTCTAAGCTCCACCTCTCTCTCATTGTCATTTGTTTTTGAGAGCACTGATCTTGCTTCTTCAACTCGGTTTTGCATGACCAACCATCTAGGGGACTCAGGAATAACGAAAAGAGCAAATCCAATAAACACCGAAGGTAAAATTCCCACAGCAAGCATTACCCTCCAGCCTGTATGTACGGAAAGACTTGAAAATGCATAATTCGAGACATAACCAAGTAAAATTCCTAAATTTATGAAAATTTCAGGGAAAGAAGTGAGGGAGCCTCTAGCAACAGATGGTGATATCTCAGCAATATAGATAGGGGCAATCATCACTCCAAACCCTATTCCAATACCAGCCAAAAGTCTTCCAATCATTAGTATTTCAAATGAAGGAGCAAGTGTCATTATAGCTGCCCCAACTTGAAAGACAACAGCAGCCAAGGCCATCGTCCATTTTCTTCCAACAAAGTCTGATGTTCTTCCCCCAGCTAAACTACCGAATAGGGAAACAATACTCAAACATCCAACCAGAACCTCTTCTTGTATCTCAGTTATATGAAGGTCCTCTTTAATAAATATGATTGCTCCACTCATAACACCTACGTCTGCAGATTAACAAACCAGTAGCCTTATCAATTTGCAACCAGTCAACTGCTTTATAATTCCAGTAGGGTATTGGTTTTAAGTTAACCATTTTCAACAACTGTGATCGACAATTGATACACCAGAAGTGAGAAATAAAATATAAGAAGAATTAATATCAAGAACAGGCAAGTTCAACATAATGGTTGTAGGATCTTGCTTAAGGAATATCCTTCAGTAAATTTGTTGGCAATATCTAATCTACAGTGGACTTGGGGTTGTGCCTGTATGAATAGATTAGATGACTCTCTTGCCCCCTCCACATTTTATTTTCTGGAATATTGAAAATTGGAAAATATACAGAAAAATGCCTCAATCCTTGCAATTACTAGGATTTGAAATTACTCCTACATCTACGTCAACAGGCCAAACTCCTAACTGTCTAATTTTTTGGTTTTTCTAAAAACAAGTTTTAAATTCCAGAATTCCCCGGCTAATACAAAGAGAATCTTGCTCAAATAAAGTTGATAGAAATAGTAGAATTTCAAGATAAGAAGATTCAATGGAAAGAATCTTAGAACATGCACATGACAATGCTTTACTAGAAGAAAATTGCCTAATACATTATCGTTTTCTAACCAAAGAATACGAGTGAAGAGAAAACTCATATTCATGTGTAAGTTATAGATTACATGAAATTCATATGAACCTTACAGGACTCTTTACCTTTTTCTTAAACGTTCCTATTTTCTCCACTATGGCTATTCTTTATATTCTCACATCAAATCAGCATATCTACACTTATCAGTGAAATCAAACTGCTACACCTCTTTTGGCCCTTCACACACTCTCTCTCGATAAATTGGCAGAGTTACATGAACTCCCAACCATATAACAGGCAGAAGAAGCTATGCACTGGTGTATCTGCTCAAAGCCTTTCTTTATCATGAAGAGAACAGGTACCAATAAGACTTAATATTGATTGATTTAATGCGCAAAGGCCCTTCCAGATTGGATTTTGAAGTATGATCATGGATAAAAGAATACTCCTTGCTCTCTCCATGCGAAAACTATCCCCCACTATCCTGTATCTCGTCTAAAAGGGATTCTGAGTTCACTGGCTCGACAATTATTCCATATTTCCTTATGCATCAAAAGGATAGAAGCTAAATTGGTATTACTAAACTCAAAAACTGCTAATGATGGGATTATATTCAAAGTTTTACACATCATGTCTTGAGTAAAAAAATTCCTGAAATTTCCTTCTCTGCTAACAAGGACAAAGTCCACGGCACATAAAGAGAGAGCAATGGCGTGATTTACTAGCAAATGGGAATATAGCATATGATATAAAGACTACATCATTACAGCAGAATGTCGAGATCAGATGGAGAGTCAAAAGATCTCATGGATGAACATAAAAAGTAAAAGTAAGAACAAAACAACAATAAAGAGAAATTGACTACCACTTACCATAGCCAAGAAGTACAGAGTTGAGAGAGGCAAAAATAGCACAGGCTAGAACATATTTTCTGGTGCTTTTACTCCTATCTTGGTGATGATGATGTAACGCCTCATCAACACCATCTGAGAGCTCTGAATCCATTCTCCTGTACTTATTCTTGCTTCCCAACGAAAAGCCCATCTCTCCATTCCCACTTTGGTGCATATCATCTAATCCCATCCCAAGTTATAGTTGAGATTATGCCTGCTTTGAATCAGTACAAACCAAAAGTCAAACCAGACTGGCTGGGTTTAACTGGAAATTTATCAGAGAAAATGGAACAACGAGGTTAGATCTGAAACAACCAAGGAAACGAGAGAAAGACAGTCTTTGGCAAGTTGGCCCTTTAGATTAAAGTAAAGCAACCAACTTTGGAAGGTAACATGGCTTAATCAATATAGAAAGGGTAAGAATCGCAAGTTTTGACCTCGTATTTACAAGAGTTCTTCGCTTTTTCAGAAGCAAGCGACAAAATTGCCCATGTGTAAAAAATGAGGAATATTCTGTCTCCTGCATATCAGGAAGCTCCTCTCCTACATCTTCTGCTTGGTGCCCCACTTCAATGGTTTTTTTTTTTTCCCTCTTTTCTTTAGTTCTTTTCGCTGCAACAAATGTCAGATCTGGGCAGAGGACATATGATATCTACAGGATATTTGATTTTTACATATTCATATATTTGAATATAATAGTGAGAGTAATTATTGTGGCATTAAAACCAGCAGTGGAACACATCAATATTTTTTATTTTTTGTAACGAAGAGTTGGTGGGCGAGGCCTTCGCTTCTTTCTAAAAATGTTTGAAGTTGCGTGGCGTTGCAGGAGTTGTTCTAGCTATTGGTCTGAAAATTCTTTCACCTGTGTTTCTAGCCATCCTAGATCTTTTCTGCGTCCCTCCTCTCCCCTACTACTTTTTTTTGGAGCTCTTCTTTTCTTTTCAACTCAAATTACTCACATAGAATATATCCCCATTTTAATATCTCACAATTAGCCAACCCAAACCAAGAGCTAGAGGCCGGTAGTGGATGAAAGAAGCAATGAAGCATTAGTGGAGGTTTTGTTACCTGAGATAACCAGATAATCTTTAAGTTTAAGAACCAAATAAGTGCCAAGAAAGTAATGGAAGAGGGGTCATGCCATAAATTGAACCAAAATTTATTCCTTTAACCATGGAAGCCTGGGTTGCGAATGGAGAGCATTAAACAGGACAAGATACCAATCTGGATTAACCTGTATGGGGTGTCTTTGGAGTACTGGCCGACAAGAGGACTGATTGCACTTGCGAGCTACATTGGGATTCCCTTATGTATGGATGAGATGAGTGTTTTACGTAAAAGAACAGTGTATTCTCAACTCTGTGTAGCACAAAAGAACTACCAAATACTATCCCAATTATGAGGCTGACTGAGGGAGATGTATTCGTCGAGGACAAAATAAGGGTATCATATCAATGGAGACCCAAATAGGTAAAACAAGGAAAAATATGGAAGGAACCTAGAAGAAAATTCCCGAAAGGTAATTGTAAGGAGCTGGTTTATTTCAAAGGAGAATACTAAAGTGGATAAGGAAGTGAAAGAAGATTCAACAACTTGAGCAAGGATGGAGTATTGCAAATGGAAACAACATTATCGATCATACAGTGGTAAAAGAGAACAATAATACCTGAGGGCCTGTGTGATTGAAGGGTTGGTAATGGAATGAGATGGAACATAATATACTTCCAACGTTCGGTTATGTTACGTTTTATTCCATCTTAAAGAGTAAAAATAAAAAACCTTCAATTCAGAAGGTTTAAGATAGAACTTAAACTAATAAATACATACTATCTAATATTTCTTCAATAATTTTCTTAATACCAATTATTTCTTCTAACCCTAACCTATAAAATTAATAATATTTTTATATTATTTCTCCTTATCCTAATAATAATATTTTATATTATTAGTATATAATTAATAATAAAATAAAAAATTAATAAAATTTTTATTAATGAAAATAAAAATATATAAAAAATTATTCTT
>JANZLD010000009.1:19559722-19578121 GCA_026413575.1 Erythroxylum carthagenense | reverse complement strand
ACGTTCATCACAGAAGGTTGAAGAAGATGGATACTACTGGAAACGCATCGTTCGGCCAGATCCCGGCTGAACCAAAACCCATGAACCAAACACCCATAGGAGGCTGAGGTTGAAAGAGCAAACTTAAATATCCGAGTTCTGTTCACGCCCCAATACCGACTCCAATGTTATCATGTCCTTGTGTTACGCAATAAAAAATAATCATTTATTTCACAGAAAATGACGCCATTTCTTATGCATGAAAAATGAAGACACCCACACTTTAGACCTCAAGTTGTTGGGTTCGGTTTGGTTCAGAATAAGTTGCACAAACTTGTCTTTTATTAATTAAATCCCACCACAAAAGATGCATCTTATCTGTTTAGTGATGAGAAACTAGTATATTCGTTTTGTAGTGAGTTAGGACCTTGTAGATTAAATTATATATAACAAGTGCAATTGTTTATTGTCATTTCGAAGTGGTTACTGTTTTTATAATCGATGACTTGCAAAGAAGCATACGAGATATTTTTCCGGCTGTGTTAATGTAACACACGTCGTTGTGTTATTGTCTTTGTGAACAATATAAAAAGGAAAAATGGTAACCAAGTCAATTACAAATGTATCATTTTCAAATTACTGTTTCTTCGTTATCGTGCCGTCGCAATTAAGAAATGTTTGATGATCTCATTGGACGGTCAGTGGGGTACCACACGTTTCATTATCATCAACGAAGTCTCGGCTCATTAACTAAATCCTCTTAAAGGGTTTTAGTGCCATTGCCACGAATGCTGGAGAAAGCTATACGGATCCACGACGTCTTCTTTTTTTCGTTTTATTTGGTGCGATTAACCTTTATTATGTTTTTTTCAAGATTCGGAGATATTTAATTATTTGATCATGTTAAATTCTTGATAATTATATTTGATAATCAATTGATTGTATTAGTAGCTTAAAATTAATTTGTTATTTTTGAAAACGTTTCTATAAAAAACATTTTACTCCAACGGTTTGAAATATAAGGAACGAAAAGACAATTATATTTAAAAATTGTTGCAAGTGAATTCATCCTTTATTAACGTTGCTAAGAGAGGAGAGGAGAGAGAAAGAAAGATAGCGATATAGATATACAGTAGGTAGAGATAAAAATAGAAAGAGATAGAAATAGTAAGCTTATCATATCCCTTCTCACCCACCTATTCATTTTTTGACTTTTTTTGGAATTTTTTACATGTTGAGACGAGAATATTTAAAAAATATTAAAATATAATACTTATGTTCTTATAAATTGTTTTTTTAAATCATGCCTTCATAAGTCATTTTATATATAAATAACAGTTAATTTTACCAAACAAGTTTAAATAAACAGTCGATGTTATTCGCTGGTCAAATCAACCATATTAATCTGTCAACTAACTGATGATAAAATTAAAGATCATTTGGTTCTACTTTTTTTTTTTTTGTTGTAGCGTTCAGTTTCTGTTTTCAATTTTTTGTTTCTGCTTTTCTTTGAAATAAAAATAAAAACCTGTTTGGTTCATTTTTATTGATAATTATTTTTAATTTATTAAATACATAATCTTTAATTAAATTATTCATAATTTTTATTAATAATTAAATAATTAAATAATATATATCTAAATGATAGTAGATCAGATTATGAAAAAAAAACATAAACTGGAAACAAAAATCATTTTTATTGTTTTTATAATTTTTGAAAACTGAAAGAAATCAGAACCAAAATCAGAAGCTAAAAGTTCAAACAAACTGGTTTTTTTACTGAATTTTAAAACAAAATTAAAAATTAAAAACAAAAATAGAAACAAACATCCCTTAGCTAATGACTATTGTAATCCGCTGATTACCAAATAGGATCATACAAAACTATTTTCAAGTCATATTGAATTATAAAAAAATTATAATCATTTCAAATCAATTTTATTTTTAAAATTTTTAAGTTTTCAACTACACAAAGAAAAAACAATTTTCCGAAAAGAAAAATGTTGTCATTATTAGATAGGAAAAAGAAGTTTTAATAGAGTAATACACGATCAAATAGGATGAAAATTTAACCCTTTGATTATATTAAAAAAACATTTTAAAATATTTTCTTATCTTATCTAAATTTTGAATAGAATCTAAATTATAATTTAAAATTTTTAATTTACTAACTTATCAAGAAAATGTGAAAAGAAACCTATAAATTGGCTTCGGAGATTAATGTTATTGAAAAAATCGAATGTCATAAAACTTTTGATAGCATTTTGGAAGCGATTTAACAAACTGCAGTAACCTTTTTTTTTCCCTAAAAACTTTTGTCACTATGCTTTTCATCAGCATTATATTGGGCCTGATGTCAGGCGACCAGTAACAGGTAAAATTGATGCTTAAATTTTAAAAAATGTTTCGGTGCATCTGCAGTCTGATCATACTAGTGGATTGTGATGATGAACCAAAAATCACTTCCCAAATTGCTAAATCCATGAATACAACTGCTGTTAACATAAAACGAAAAAAAAACATGCTACAAATTCAAGATGATAACCTACACCACAAATGTACTTCTGTCCATGTCCATATTCCAAGCAGAAAAATGAAGCCTGTGATGGACGGACAAAATCACCAAAGTGTCTACTTCTTAAGTTGGCTATTCCTGCTACCATAACTATCTTTCCACCACCAAATTAACAACCGAATGATGAGTTCTAAAATCATGATTGCAAAAGTACAGAACCAAATGCATATGCATGGTTTCTAACTGCATACAAGGCCTGGAAAAATATGCAACCTTTTTGCAGTAGATGTAAATTAAGGAAGTGATCCAAGAAATCCAAGTTAGAGAAGCTAAAAGAGAACGGTGGGTTTGGAGCCAAGATTCTGATGAGAAGAACCAACCGTACTCCTTGGGATCACAGGCTGTCTATGAAAAACCCACAACCAGTGATTAGAGAAGGGATGAAGATGACGTGCATAGCAGAGTTAAAATGTTGGTTTCCCTTAAAAATCAGGAACCAGTGAAAGAATCTGATTTTGGTGGTCCTAAAACCTCCCAAGAGATCCTAGTAAAGTGAATAAGAGAGGGAGGGAAAGAAAGAAAGTGACTAAAAGAGATCACCATGCCATGCAGTTGCAGAGATGAGATTATGAACGACCTATCGATCTTGATCCTTCCAAATGAATGACTTCATAGCATACGATGAAGAAGAAGAAGAAGAAGAGGAACAAGTTGAACCCAAATTGTCCAGTTGTCTTTGAAGTTCGGAAGAATCATTGAACTGGTGCTGATCCGGAGTGGCAAATGGAAGACGTGGTTGCATAAACAAATTATTATTACCATCCAAATCATCCCAAACAGGGCTTTCTGGACCCCAACCAGTTGCATTGAACCAAGCTTCAGCCATGTCTCCCCACGCCAATTCTTGAGACTCTAAAACGCCTTCACCCTCTGATACGACCTGAAACTCATGGTCTCCTTTGGAACCGCTCGACCCCATCCCCGAAATGCTTTCACGACTGTCTCTCTGAGGCAGTTGTGGTTGTTCCTCCAAACTAAGGTCATTTTGAGCTTGGTTTGTACTGGGATTTGGCAGAGAAGAAGTTGTGGGACTTGGGGCTGTAGATTGGGCATTTTCCTTTTTGAAGAGTTCAGGGAAATTAAGTTTAGCATTATCTCCTCTTAACTTGAAGGCCTCACGATCATAAGCCAAGGCGGCATCTTCAGCTGTGTCAAATGTGCCTAGCCAAAGGCGAGTCCTGTTTCGAGGAAGACGAATCTCAGCTACCCATTTTCCCCAATGTCTCTGCCTCACTCCCCTATAAAGCTTAGTGGTGTTTAAGGGCTGCACCGGAGGCCGAAACATTGGCCTACCATCCGGTCCCAGCCTGTTCATCATCATCCTCCTTCCTCTTGGGCTTAAGTTCATTGCATCACTCCAATAGTGCAAAAATTGCTGATGCTGATGCTGTTGCTGTTGCTGGGACAATGCATAATCCCCGCCAAAAAACCGGGGGTTTTGTGCAAAAGATATCATCTGCTGTTGATTTTGTAAAAGTTGTGGACGGAAAATAGATAAAGAAGGGTTTGTTATATCTTGGTTAGGGAATTCAATAGCTTGACTGGACCCTTCAAAAGCAAAAGGGAACATCAAGCGTGGATGGGAGGAGGACAAAGAGGAAGATGTTGGATAAAATGAAAGAGCGGAGGCTGATCTAGGAGAAACAGAGGATTGAACGGGCAAAGAAGAGGACTGCATTACTAAGTCTTGGCGTTCAGGGCTACGAATTTTCTTGAGAGGCCTTTCAGGCATGGAAGCTTCACCAAAAATTTGCCTCCACTGTTGCCTCTCGAAGCTGAGACCAGCTTCTTGTTTGCCCTTGTCAAGCATCTGATCTTGACTCGTAGTCATCTCCGGAGTTTCATCAACAACACCTTTCTTGGATTTTCCGGTTGTATTTCTTGCTGCAGCCATTTGTACAAAAGAAGCTAAACCAGGAGTTGTGTTTGTGTCTCTTTTTCTCTCTCGAAAGATTCTACTGGCAAAAGGGGGTTGAAGAGAATTTTGAGATGGGTCACAGAAACACAAATGGAGAGAGTAGAATCAAATGCATCAGAACAATAAAAAAAAGACTGAAAAAAAAAGAAAGGCTAAATCCAAACAGATCAAAATATATTCAGAAAAGAAACCAAATTGGAGAATATGTGGGCAGAAATTTAGTAGATAATCCGATTGATGCAAAAACGGAATCGGATACCACAAGTGTCAAATCTGGAGGAACCCATCCTAAGTCTCTTCAAAATGAATAAAAGATAAGAAAACAAAATAGAGAGAAAAAGAGACCACGAGGCGGAACGAAATACAGAGGATCAGGGGAGATGGTATTTGTATTTGGGCAGTGCGTGTGTGTGTGCGCTTTTGGGGTTTAGTGTTGAATGCAGAGGAGAGCAGAGGATGGTGGGTTTATAAGAGTTGAGATAAAGATTTGGATGGCAAGTGGAGATTGACTTTTTGCTCTGGGTTGAGAAACAGTAGAGAATTTGTTCAAGTCTTGGGGTTGGTTCGTTGCATTTGGTTTGGGACCCACACGGTTTTTCTTTTTCCGTTGAGTTAGTAACTTCGTAGCTTCCCTTCCACTCCAATTCTCCAAGAAACAACAGCCATGCCATAAAACTGATCGGAAGACTGCTTTATAGTGTCCGTACACTGACGTGGCGCAGACTCATTGCTCTTTGGGCGGTGTTTTTTTCTGCTTTCTTGGTTATTCTTTTTACTTCTTTTGGAGGTACCTTTGGTAAAAATAAAATAGGATATTTTAATTTTTATACAAATATGACAACGCTCAACTTAATCCCAACAAAAATATGCTTATCTCGAACGAATTTTATTATTATTTTTCAATATATTAATGTCCTCGGGAAGTCTTACCATAAATAATTATTCAAAATAAGTTTTTTTGAAAAAGGAAAGGGAAATAAAGTAGTTAAGCACGTTTTGTTGGAATTATGCACATAACCTAATTGTTATGTAATAATTGAATATCTTAGTTTTGTTATTATTAATTTTGAATAATAACATGACTAATGATTTTATTATCATATTACGTTTATTATTTTTCATTCTAATATGATAAGTCATTGATTAAATTTACATACTTGCCATCATAATGAAGATTATAATAATGAGAGTCAAGTCTCTATGGTTTAATCTAAAAGTATTCTTGATCATAGGATCCTCAAATAAGGATTTTAATGATCTAAGTAGATCAATATGTATATAATAGTATCTATTGGATGGATATTAGTAGATCTTATTTACTAAGTTATATACATAGATGATCCATATAGAGATATGATTATTGAACTGACCAAACTGAGAATTCCAAATAGTTAATATCACCTATGAATTGTCAAATGGGATATTCTCATAAGGATTTAAATGTATATTTTTCCTTTGATTTGAGATCATTATAGTAATCAATAGGTCATTTATTATGTTTTGATATCGGACATCTAGTGTGTAAAAATGTTAGTTGAATGATCATTGTATATAATTAAATACCTATCTGATTAATGGGGTGAGTCAAGATGAGATCCATCGACTCTAGGTAATAATTTTGAGCTCTATATTGTTATTGATCTTAATGGTTGTTTCAAAACCTTGGCCTGGGCGATTGAATGAGTTTTCTAAATCATTCACTAATCATTAATGATTGACATGTAATATAGTTGGTTATCTAATAGGATTTGATAGTTAAATCATACCTTAGGATAATATGAAGTTGTAATGATGGAAGGTAATAATACATTATCCTTAATTAGGTTTCGTCTTTGTAAGGTTGTTACTTCACACTATTCGATCATTGAGGAGTTTTGTTAGACGCCAACCTTAATTAGTAATTAATTAGATTAATTACTACTAGTTTAGTGATGACCCTATGTAGTCACACACTTACGAGTGTAATAGTTCATATTTATAATTATTTAATTTATTATGAGATAATTTATTAAATAATATATATGGCATATTATTATATTTTTTGCTAGCACATAAAATATAGTTAATATTGGAAATTCTCTTGTATAAAATAAATGAATGAAATAAAATAGTTTTATTTTCATTTCTAAATAATTATTATTATTTAAAAAAGAAAACAAAAAGTGTCAGATGGTAAACGATGTCCAATCCATCGGGTGTTTTTTTGTTTTGGATTTACAAAACAAAACAATAACGAAAGGATGCGTCAATGGTTGTTTTAAGGTTTTAAAATAACAACGTTAAAATATAAAGAATTTGAAAAAGAAGTTATAGATATGTTGTTTTTGTTTCTAGTACGTGAACAAATCAATGTTACGAATACCGTACCGGAATCGGTACCGGATTGAGCTCTGGAACGGAACTGTACCGGTACCGGTCAGTACCGGGTACCGTTTCGAAATATTTTTTAAATTTATAAAATAGCCCCTAAATTTTTAAAATTTTCGGGTGCTCGTTATCTTCCACATTTACTCCTGATTTTCTCAGTCTTCATTCACAGTTTTCAACACCGCCCCATCATCATTGCTTATCCAATGAACTCTGAAACTGTCGGTGGTTTCAATTTATTACTTCTCCTTCTTTAAGTCAAAACAACATAGTCATTATCATAACTTTTTCCTGAAACATTTAATTTACGTTCAATCATGTCAGCTTCTACAGTGATGAAAAAGTAAGAAAAGATTATGTTAAGAACAGCATAAGATTTCCTAATCCTAAGGGAACAAGATCAAGGCAAATCTATTGACATTGTTGGATGGGAGTGTTTTGTTCTTGGTGCCTGATGGTGCAATGTATCGTCCCTCAAACGGGGGTTTGTTTCTTTATTGTTTTTGGGTGAATTAGTGGAAGAAGCATATGAGGAGGTTCATGTTCATCCGTTTTCATCGTTCTCCCTCCCACCTCCCCATCGTCTGCTCTACACATTCCACCCATGGATCTAACCCAACAACCATCTTCTTCCTTTCAACCCGTCGGCCTTCCCACTGTCCCCCCTTTCCCACCATCGTCCTCCCACTCACCACCTCAACCCACACCACAAATTTCTCACCTTCAACACCCACCGCATCCACAACCTCATTCATTACTTGATATGGCGTTCGGAGGAGTTGGAAATGTCACCGTCGAGGCCCCTCCATTGTCAGTTCTTACGCCGGTGATTTACAAGCGGAAGGAGGGGCTGTTTTCGTCCGACGCCTTTCCTGCCTTGCCGTCGTCCCTTGTGCCGCCGCCGGTAGCTGCACCATCGCCTGATCCACCGGTGTTTCCTGCTTTGGCTGTTGCTGGTCACGCCGGCGCGGAGCTGCTCCAAAGATTTTTTTAGGGTTAAATTTTGAATTTTTGCAAAATGGTCCTTCTTTTTTTATTTTTTACGGAATGGTCCTGGAAATTCCGGAATTGCCGGTACCGGTCGGTACCGACCGGAATTCATGGTCGATACCCTTATGGTCGTTCCGGTACTGGTTTCCGGCCGGAACGGTACATTCCAGCCGGTACCGGCCGGTACGGTACGAAATTAATATCATTGGAACAAATAGTGCAGAGAAAAAGTGATACTCTCGTTTTTTGTGTACGTGAATAAAACAACGCAGAGAAGAGTGAAAGATTAGATACTCTTTCATTTTTCTGTAAGTGAAAATAAACAAGAGAAAAAGAGAAAAAAAAATTCTCCATTCTTGAAGAAAGGGTTCTTCAAATTTAACCATAGTTATATCAAGTGTTGAAAGCGAGATGTATTTCTCGGTGTAGAGTACATAGAGATTTCATATTTTTCGAAGTTCAGTATCGATTAATCCTCACAAATTTCAGGTATTTATTTTTGCCCGTTCTTACTATTAGTATGTTTGTTAAATGCAATAGATGAATATAGAATTGCAATGTTTTTTTATTTCCGCTGCATATGCGATCCTTTACGTTTGTGAAGAAGTCCATCCTCGTACACAGTATTTATATACGCATTTGATATCGTAAGTCTCATTATGGTCCACCACTTTCTTACATATTGATAGCGTGATTCATACTCAAAGAAGACAATCGACTTTACATGAAAAAAAAGGGACCAATACGTGAAGATTCGAGCCATGCAACTCATGAAGACCTAAGTCATGCAATTCACGTAAAGCGACCTGTGACGATGATGAGACGTTCGAGTAGATGGAATGATTACGCGCACTAAGTTGTTATGGAAGTCCCACAAATCAAGGAGCTAGCATGATTGTCTATTATTTGCATTGTTGCATGTTGGTTATTTCTGTTATAATGTGTCAAGCTAAGAGAGAGCCACGAATGTTTATATAAATGTAAGTAATGTTGTAATGGTTAGAAAAATTTATCAAAAAATTCTCCATCTTTTCTCTTAACCTTCTAGAGGCATCTTTGACCTCAAATTCAGAACCTACTATCTCTAACAATTGGTGCTTTCATTGAGAGCAATGACATAGCCGAAAACACTCGATCTAAAGAGGTCATAGAATGGCTCGAGGAGGCTATCAGTAAGTTGACTACAAATCAAACCACCTTGTCCACAAATCAATATTCCTTTAATGCCAAAATTGAAGAGATTATAACCAAAATAACCAAACTTAATTCTCTCTCCCTTCCTAAAGAACCAGAACTATTAGAATCATCCCATTCCCCACAACCACAAAATCATCCACATCCTTCAATGGGATCTATTGAGCTTCCCATTCACAAGTATCATTTGAAGCTTAAAGTTCCAAGGTTCGACGGAATTGATGCATTAGGATGGATCTTTAAGAAAAAATAATTCTTCTATTACCAGAAAACCCCAAAAGCATATTAGATTTAAGTGGCTTTTTTCAACATGGATGGCCTCGCCCTCAGCTGATTCTAGTGGATGTTTCAAAATGGGTAAATCATGACACGATATGGGAGAATATGTGATTTTTTGACGTACTATGATGACCAGAAAGGTGCCTTGCTCAAGTTGGTTCAAAGAGGGATTGACAATGATTATTTAACTGAATTTGAGGGGGGTTAGCCAATAGGATAGTTAAGTTGCACCTGACATTTCTCCTTTGGTGCTTCATTTAAGGGTTAACTTTGGAAATACGAGGAGAAGCACAGGCCCTCCAGCCTCTCTTTCTCTCTCACAAGCAGCAACTCTAGCAAGGTTTGCATGAAGACAAATTGCAAAACATACGACGATCTTCTCACTTTAAAGAGGGGCCTTCGAATATTATTAATCCCAACACTGTTGCACCCATCAGTTTATCAAAACCAAGTGTTAAGCCACAACCTACAGTACTTCCAACTCCTTCACACCTAACTTTTAAACACCTTACACTTGAAGAAATCACCCTTAAAAGGGAAAATGAGTTGAGAAATTCAAACCAAATCATAAATGCAAATCAAAGTATTTTTATTGATCGTAGAAGAAGATATGTCTAAGATGGAAACAGAGTCACAAAATGAAGGTTGTAATGATGATAAGCTCTTGGAGATGATGGGGATCGCAAAAATGGGATTAGCCCTAACACTATGGTTGGACAGCTAGTGCCTGAAATACTTCGGATATTAGGTTGAATAAGTAGTAAGGTTGTTAGTATTTTGGTAAATAGAGGTAGCACCTATAATTTTATTCAAGAAAGAGTAGCTCATTATCTTAATCTACAAACCCATAATACAAAACCTTTAATGTGCTAGTTGGTAATGGATCTGAAATAGTATGCAATCAATTTTTCCCAAAGGTCGAGGTGCAAATTCAAGATCACAATTTCGTGGTAGATCTCCATGTTTTCCTTGAATGGGGCTAAAATTATTCTTAGTGTGCAGTGGTTGAAGGATCTTGGTCCAGTGTTAATGGACTATGCAATGTTAACCATGAAATTTATCAAAGATGGCCACATGATGGAGTTCATAAGATCATATTCTAAAAGGCTTGAAATTGCATCAATACAACACGTTAAAAGATTAATTCAAAAAGATAAGGAGTCTAAATATTTGCACATCTAAATAACTTCAACACCAACCCACAAAAATTTTCTCCCACATAATTACCCACCACATATTCAACAACTCCTTGACAGATACCAAACATTTTTTTAGATGTTGATAACTTTCCCCCTAGCTACAATACTGTCCACAATATCCACCTCCTTCCAAACTCACCGCCCATGAACATTCGCGCATATCATTATCCTTACTCCCAAAAATAAGAAATTGACATCTAAGTTGACCAAATACTTAAAACTGACATCATCTGTCCTAGTCAGAGCCCCTATTCTTCCCCTATTTTGTTGGTGAAAAAGAAAGACAGATCTTGGTCATTTTATGTTAATTACAAAGCTTTAAATGCAGCCATTGAGAGGGATAGATTCCCAATTCCAACTATTGATGAACTATTTGACGAATTATAAGGGGCAAAGTGGTTTTCTAAGTTGGATTTATTACAAGGGTATCATTAAATTTTTTTGAAGAATGAAGACATCCAAAAGACAACCTTTTGCACACACATGGGCCATTATGAGTTCTGGGTTATGCCTTTTGGCCTCTGCAATGCACCATCCACTTTCTAGGAATCTATTAATAAGTTGTTTAAACAATTTATCCATAAATCTTTATTTGTTTTCTTTGAATATATTTTGGTTTACAATCAATCCTTAGAGGTGCATGAGACTCATTTGAAGCATACATTTTAGGAATTATTACATAGGGAATTTTATTTAAAGTTTTTCAAATGCTTATTTGCACATCAATAACTAGAACATTTGGGTCACATTATTTTTAAGAAAGGAGTGGCACTAGATAATTCCAAAATTAAAGGTGTAATGATCAGTGTCATAAAGTGTAAAATCTTTGCGTCGTTACAGAATTCTTTTGAAGTTTCATCAAAAATTATGCCCAACTAGCTGCTCCTCCCATTGATATCTTAAAGAAGTACCAATTTCATTGGTCTTCTGAAGCACGAAAATCATTTGAGCTTTTAAATATGTGAAGACAAATGCTTCTGTCTTGGCCCTTTCAAACTTTGATATTCCTTTCGTTTTGGAGACAGACGCATCTGGGTTAGGTATGGGTGTTGTTCTTCAACAAAACAATCGACCGATAGTATTCTTCAGTAAATGGTTTTGCCCCACACTAGCTTGTGCCTCCACTTACATATGAGAACTATATGTAATCACTACGATTGTCAAAAGGTGGTTTCAATATTTATTAGGCCATCCTTTCGTAATTTTGACAAACCATTAAAGTCTTCAAAAACTTATTTTTCAGCATTTAGATCAGTAGGCCTACTTGGTTAAATTACTTGGGTATGATTAACAAATCAAATATAAAAAGGGCTAGCACAACATAGTCGATTATACCCTTTCTAGGGCACAAGAAGATGCTGCCAATTACATTTTAACTATTCCTAAATTTGCTTGGCTCGAGGAGTTGAAACAAGAAGTGCTTATGTTACCCAAATCTAAAGAACTCTTGTTGGCTGTTCAACAATTCCTGGAGCTTCACTCCAATTTTCAAATCACCAATGGTCTTTTAGTGTGCAAAGATCGAATATGGATTCCTTATTCTAATAGTTTTAAAGACTTGCATCTGATGGAGTTCCATAATACTCCCATTGGCGGTCATATGGCTTTCAAAAGATATTGAATCAGCTTTGTGACAATTTTTCTTGGGTCATCATGGTTTTTGATGTTCAAAATTTTTTTTGAGAATGCTTTGTTTGTTAACAAACTAAATATATTACCAAAAAACCCGCTGGCTTGCTTCAAACTTTGCCAATCCCAGCTAATCCTTGGGAAGATTTTGGTATAGATTTTAATACTAGTTTGCCAATCTCTAATGGCTACTCTGTTATTTTGGTTGTGGTTGATAGGTTCTTGAAGAGTGCTCATTTCAGAGCCTTGCCTGCTCACTACAGTGCCTATAAAGTAACCCAATTGTTTATTGATATGATATGCAAACATCAAGGTCTTCAACATAACATTGTCTTCGATTGTTACCCAATCTTCATTAGCAAATTCTGGCGTGAGCTTTTCTCTTTACATGGTACTAAACTTCGCATGAGCATGACCTATCATCCTTATATCGACAAACAAACCAAAGTCTTGAATCAAATTCTAGAGCAATATTTATGTGCTTTTCAGCTATAAACCTATTCTCTGGCATAAATTTTTATCATGGGCAAAGTGGTCATACAACACCATAGTTCACTTCTCCATAGGTGTGACTCCATTCCATATCAATTTTGGCAATCCTCCTCCATCTATTCCTTAATATCTTGTGGGCTCTTTCTCTGTTAAAGCTATTGATCAATTTTTGTCTTCTCATGACACTTTGCTTTCTTACTTACACAAGCAACTGCCTAAAGCTCAAGCACAATGAAAATCCAAGCAAATGCTAAGTGATGTAAGGTATCTTTCCACGTAGGTGATTAGGTTTACGTTAAGCTTCGACCTCACAGACTAACCAGTTTAGCTCACTTCTTATCTCAAAAGCTTCAAAAGTGATTTTAAGGTCGATTTCAGGTGCTTGAAAAATTGTCCCTTTGGCTTATCCGTTAGCATTACCTGATGGAGTCAAAATCCCCCTGGTCTTTCACTGCTCTCTACTCAAACTCCATCATGGTCTGGTTTCCTCTCCAGTTGCTTCATTACCACCTCATTCGATGGATACTCACCCATTAATCGAGCCTCTTACTTGATCATTTTGTTCATCCACCACGTACTATGGTCTTGGTATAGTGCCTTGGTATATCGCTTGAAAGATAGCAAATAGGAAAACTAGGAAGACCTTAAAACTTCTTACCACCTTAAGGACAAGATGTTTTCTGAAGCTAGCGGGAATAGTGTGGCTCATACTCAGGGAGTACAATTGATTTTGCAAGAAGAAAACAAAAAACGAGACCAGTAGATGAAGATTTGAGCGATGCAACTCATGAAGACCTAAGTTATGCAATTCACGCAAAGCAACCTTTGAGGATGATGAGAAGTCCAAGTAGCTGGAATGATTGTGTGTACTAAGTTTTTATGGGAATCTTACAAATCAAGGAGCTAGCATGATTGTTTGTTGTTTGCATTGTTGCATGTTTGTTATTTATGTTATAATATGTCAAACTAAGAGATAACCACGAATGTTTATATGGATGTAAGCAATGCCGTAATGGTTAGAAAAATATATCAAAAAAATTCTATTTCTTTTCTCTCAACCTTCTAGAGGTATCTTCGACCTCAAATTCGGAATGTACTATCTCTAACACACACTATGAGGACTGTGAGGATTACATTTGTTTCCCAAAATAGCTGTTTAATAATATGAAAAATGTCAAATTTTAATTTAAAATTATTATGTTTAATGAATCTTTTATTAATTTTTAATAAATTAGTCATTTCAACGTATAATATTTATCATAAAATGTTTTGAGTATTTAGTATATTTTAGTTATAATGCATTTAGTTGATCTATCCATCGACCTGAGATTCTATGTTCCTCTCAACCAATTCCTATTTTATTCTATCTCATTTCATCCACACAATTTTCTCTATCTCATTTAAATGTGTGGATGAGATGAGATGAAATAGAGTAAGAATTTGTTAAGGGGAATAGAAGATCTATTCCCCTCTATCATGTAACCTCTACGTAGGATCTTGTATTCTATGTCTCTCTCTCTCTTCAAATATACGAGGAAAAGTTCGCAACGCTTGTAACAAGTCTCAATCCTACGAAATCTTGCTTCGTTGTTCTTTCTTTCCTTTTACGATTTTACAATATAAAGCATTTGCATGTTCACTTAATTATATCAATTGAGTTTATGTCTTCATTTCTTTATACAAATATATAAAATTGGATTGAGTACAAGTTAATATAAGAAGAATAGAAAAATCAAATGAGTAAATAAATTTCTTAATTCAAAATTTTAGCTTTTTAATTATAATAAAATTTTTGGAATATTAAAATTTTCAAATTATCTTCTTTAAATGCTACTATTATTGCTACTACTACTACTGTTATAACTACTATTACTACTACTATTATTATTATTATAAAAAAATTTATTTAAAAAGCATCTTTATCACATCCATTTCCTATTTTTATTGGGAATGTTTATGTTTTTTATTGTGTTTTTTAGTTTTTGTTTTCTATTTTTAGTTTTCTATTTTTCTTTTAAATAAAACAAATATTTGATTGGCTGTTAATGTAATCTAGTTATATGCTTATCAATGATAATAATTATATATTAGATAAAATTTAAAAATAAATTATTAGAGGACGAGCTTTGAAGAGATTGGTAAGGTTATTGTTTGTGACCTTACGGAAAAAAAAAAACTCAAATAAATATGTTTTTACTAAAATTAAAAATAAAAATAAAAATAAACAAACACTAAATTATAATTGTTTTGTTTTAATCTACTACGGAGTATAAGTTAAGTGTCTCTTCGCCATGACTGCTCCATTGGTCGTCAACTAGTACATTGGGTGGTTAAATAATAGAGCGATAAGCGGAGTGCAAGAATCCCATGTGCTCTTATCTCGCTCCATCTGGAACATCGGGAATAACGAGGGTAAGTTATTTAATGTCTAAAGCTTTTGGCACATTGTAACGAAGTAATTCTAACAAGATAATGATTAATAACATACTATATTTGATGAAAGACACGCAGTTTTTTGTTTATGAAGCCTACTTAAATCAAGTTTTAAAGAAAATATCATCCAAATATTTTGATTTTGATCTCAGAAACCATATCGTATAAGATTAAAAAATTAAACTAATTTTTTTTTGGTCCAAAATGTGACAATTTCTTCTTAATCATTTTGTTTTTTTTTTCACAATGCCTACTGTAACTGTTTTACTCTATTTTATATTATTATTTGAAAACATTAAAATAGATTTCTCATTTTGGGAATACCTAAAATCAGTTATATGACATGGCTGGAGCAAAACAGATAATATTTATTTTTATTGTGAAACACACCAATGGACTTATTTTTATTATTTTTCTCAATAATACAATAAAAGAGTTGAAAAAAAACATAAAATTTAATACATTTAATGCTCATAATTAATTTGCGTGCTAGGTAGAGGATGGAAGAGTGGATGTAATGGAAATGATCCACGTTAGTTCTCCACTTTCGGTGGGAGAAATAGAAACTAGGATTTTCAATCAAACGATATTTTGTTGTCTTTTGTAAAAAGTCAAAACAGCATCACGGTGTCTTTGAAAAGTCGGTGCGAATCAGCACGTTTCAGTGGTCCACCTCTTTTATGTCAATCCTCTCTCTTCCTATTCATCTTATTATATCTCACCGTCACAGATACTTTTGTACACTTGTATCTATAATTTGCCCCCCAATGTTCTAAACCTTTTTCTCTTTTAGTGGACATTAAACCGAGAAATTGACCATACTTATTGCATCCAAATATCAAATGGAGGAGACACATTGCAGTAACCGAGGAAAAACTCCCCGAACCGCCACCCATGACCAAGAGACAATTTGCGAGACCCCTTTGACATTGGTGGCTTAATGGAAGCAATCATTGGGTGTGGCTCTTCCTTCACGCATGTGACTCGCGGTTGCACCAACCACTATTTTTGTCAGATTGACACGTAGCAACTGAATTTGAGTCTCGTCTCTGTAGGAAATAAGGAAATCCAATTGCAGTCTATAAACAAACCAAATAAGGAATCCATTTTGGTATCCAATTCCAGCCAATTTAAAAATTGAATTATTGATCAATTCATATCTAAGTTGACACCACTTAATTATATCATGGGACCGAGTATACAGAATTACATTTTGTGGTTTTCGGTGGAAACCATTATCTAATAAATGTTTATCTTTTTAAATTTGATTTTTGTGAGTTCAATAATTAAAAGAAAATATTGTAATTTTACATACAGTTGTTGGACACAAATCTTTTAATAGAAGCTTTTATTGCTACTCGTGATCTTCTTCTTTGTGTTTTCCCTTGCCACCCCATTTTTGTGTTTCCCTTTTAAAATTGAAGATAAAAAATTAATAACATAATTAAGAAATATTTTCCCCTTTGTGTTCTTGTTTATGTCAATTTATGCTCAGTTAGTTACAATTTTAATATATGACATTATTACTTAATTAATGAAGGTATTCTTTATCTTTATGGGTTATAGTAATTACATTTAATGTTTTAGTATTAAAAATAAAATCTTTGAAATAATTACTTTGTAATTAAAATTATGATGAGATCATCATTATGAGATTCAGTTTGCATATTCTATTGTTCTTAATTAGTACTTATTTAAGGAATTCTTTGGGTAGAGTAAATTGAAAATTGGAAAAGACGTTTTTAATTAAAATTCTTGTTTTATTAAATTAAGAATTATCATTTAATTAAAGTCAAAATTATTTTTCTGAAAAATTTGATTCCATGTCTCCTTTACTAGTTGTCTGCTTCTGAAACATATTATATTGTAAGTTATTGCTTTTAGAAATTGGCTTATGCGTCTGCTATGGAAGTTTTTTGGTTGTATTTGTTCTAAAAACTAAACATATATGCCCTATTATAGAAATTTGCTTATGCGTCTACTATGAATTTTTTCTGCTTTGATTTTTCTTGCATTTACTGTTTATGAGTTTATTGGAATATCATTAGTGGCACTGCACTACTATTGGTGAGGGATTAAATCAGTGTCGAATTGCTATTTGTGGCTCATCCTTCATCGCCAGAGGTGACGAATTTAGAATCAATAGTGAATCACCACTAGTGAAGGGTGATTTTTCACAACAATATAAGACACATGGGCGATGAAGGACTCTAATAAAGGAGATGCAGCGACATACGAGAGGTGGGAAGCTTAGAGGCTTAGGACAATAACAAAGGAGAGGCGATGACAAAAACTAGAAAACCTAATTATAAAAAATGATGGGGTGCATGTAGGGCAACACGTCTGTGGTAGATGATATTGGTGCATGCGCTACTCAATGCCACATGTTGACTGAGGAGTGTGTGACAGCGCATGTCGAGTGTACTGCAAAATTTACCTAACTCTACACACTAAAAATATGTACCTGTAGTGAGTCGGGATTGTATCTATAAGGAATGTTCAGTAAAATCTCACAATGAAAATAATTGATGCTCAAGAAATAAAAAGGGGGGCTTAGATTGATGTAATCGAGAAACCAAAATAAAATTAAACTAATGCAAGCAATTTATAGAAAATAGTTAAAAATGATAAAAGTGTTGAATATGTGTAAAACTCAGTTCTCGGATCAATCTCAACCTACACACGATTAAATATATTTCATTGTTATAACACTGTCACACCTCTCTTAGGACTATTGATCATAGACTAACAACAAGTTCTGCTAATTCTGGTTTTTCCTTATGTCGTGTTTAATTAAGATAAGCCTGTTAATTAATCACAACCTAAATTATGCCTTCAACTCACTTTAGACATTATGCTTCCAGATTGGACCTAAAATCAAATATGAACTAACGTGAGTGTCTTAAGTGTTGGGCCCCGAAATTTTTTTTATTCTATTTGAATTAATTAATTTTTGATTTATGGATTTATTCGTTAATTATTTTTATTTTGCCTTAATTGATTTAATTATGTGTTTATATAGCTATTTTTATGTTGGGTTTGGAAATTAGAAGTTGGGACTTTAAATGAAGGCTTGGACCTAATATTGGAAAGAATGGGGCTTTAGAGGGATAAATGGATTTAGGTGTAGTAGGCTTGGAGGAGGATAGCCCAAATGAAATGCAAGTGAGCTTGAAATAGTGGGCTTTGAGAATGAATGAATAAGAAGAAGGAGGATTAGGGATAAGTGGATTAGGATAGAGTGGGCTTGTGAGGAGGAGGAGAGCTCAAAAGCTTTGAAAGTTAGAGGAGAGCTCCAAAACTATGTAGTTTTGGGGAGGAAGGCTTTAAGTGAGAATAAAAGA